>OY740769.1:50306095-50695460 GCA_963513935.1 Aphrophora alni
ATGAGTCTCTGCTCGCTACGCTCATGTAGGGATGCGGTCCTACCTAATCTCGTAGCAATACAAATATCACATTTTCTTAAGAAATCAGTGTTCGAAATTATTTTGTTTAACAATAATTTAACTATTTGTCTTCGTTGTTACCATTTACATGTAGAATTAAAATCTAAAAATTTGTATCTAATTTAGTACCTATGTTTAAAGTTGAATAACACACGAGATATGAACAAAAAGCTGTTTTAAATAAGCGCCATTTTGACATTTTCAATTAAATTTTTCTGAATTTCAAGATGAGCTCACTATAGTCTCCTCTACCAAATTCCATGTTCCTATTTTCATTTTTGTGACCGCCACCATTGAGAAAACCATCGAATAAAACCTACGATCTTTAGAGTGTTTTTGAACTCACCTATCTATATATAGTATGTAAGCAAAATACACGTTGAATATTTGGAATTATTTTCCGTAGATAAACAAATGGTGCTAAAACTTAACCAAAACTAAACGTCATCAAAAATCAGTAGTTATCAAAAAGTGAAAGCGAACCATGAACCCAGAGATGAAAACAAAAATTATATATTTAACATGCTTTGGTTGTCCTCATAAACACATCCTAAGGGTAAATGTATTTGATAGAAATAGAGGGGAAACATTATAGTATTTGGTCAGTGTTCATTTTTGGTTTTTCCAATTATTGCTGAACTGTAATATTTTGTAATTGCAATTTTTGATATGAGTTTTGATGATTAATTTTCACACATTCCTAAAATTTGGACGAAATAGGTAGGGCTGTTTTCGTGAGTTATCGGATTTGTACCGATAACTAACGAACCGGCATTTTTGGAGAGATGGCGACCAATACGCCATGTTTGTATCCTTAAAGCAAAATTTGATTTAAATAGTTAGAGTTGATTTGAGAATATCGTAATTTTATGTTTTTTGTAGCTACCCTAAATTTTGAAGTATCGTTATAAATAAAAAGTCTTGAGATATTTTCAAAATATGCCCAGATACCAAAATTTATTAAATTTGATCCACGGGGATGGGTTAAGCTGTAGAGCGCTGCATATATATGATGTTGACAGACATACATCATTTGACTTGAAATTTTTACGCTTCACATAACTTTCTCTATATGTGAGAAAGTAAAAATAAGGAAAATTTTCTATATACAAATGTCTGGCAAGCTTCATTTTCCTTCTTCGGCTACATTTTGTAAATATATATAAATATATAATAACATAAATATTTTACAATTTTAAATTCATTTGTGTAGGTTCCAAGTCACATTTGTTTATGAACAGTAAAAGTGATATAAAAAAAATATATAGGCCTACAGTACTATATTACCTGAACTATATCATGATATCTTTAAACTTGCACATATTTTTAAGGCCTTCATTTTGAACTTTAATGTTTCAATTTGTTAATTTATTCGGTTTTGATGTGCTTTGTGATTTTGTTATGTGCTGTTTTAATGTGAAGTATCGACAAACATATTTGTCATTTCTGATGATTGGAAGCCAACACGAAACGCGTCAATGAATTAACAAGAGAAATGATAATAAGTCACTAACGGATATATTAAGACAATATTTGTTTTTTATATTACTTTTAATGTTAAATTGTTTCGCCTTGCGTCATCTTCGGACAACTGATATAGGCCTACTACTACAGCCGCTGGTTCTTTGCACTTGAATTTTTGGTGACGCACCGAATAGACAGTGGAAATGGCAACGTCGTCGTCTCGCACTGACCCTCTACGGCCGCATATCTTAGCATCCACCCAAACTGCACGCGTATTATCGCAGTTGGAACGGAGCCAACGGAGCCAACGAAGCAACGTTGCCAGATTTTGATATTTGCAAATGTAAAGAACAAACGGCTGAAGTATAATTAACAAATTTTGATAACTATTTATCAAGGAATAGGAAACTTAATACAATTAAAGAGAGTAAAGACATGGGGGGGGGGGCTAGTAGGTAGAGGAGGGTTATTGAACTATATTATAGTTTCACACCGGCGTACTGAACGTCCTGGACGTTTGGTACGTTTTTGTCAAAATAAATCGCTGCCCATGCTATCAAATGAGACAGTTCACACCGCGCGTCCAGAACGTTCCGAACGTCCTGGACGTCCGCGACGGTTTTTGATGGATCGCTCGGCGAGTGATTTTCCACAAACGTCCAGCCCGTCCACGGCTTAGCGCATGTGCAATGAACACTTCAGAAAATAAGTTCTGAACCTATCTTCATTCAGCTCCAGATCATGCATCAAGTGATGGTATTCTTCAAACCTCTTCCGTTTTTTATTTATGGGATGTATCCATTTACTTCTTTTTGTTAACGAATATAATAATACTAAGTCGTCATCACTATCCCTCGTCAAATCGTTCATCCACGGAACAGAAAACCTGGTCTCACACCAAGGAACTGGCGGAAAAGATATCTTTGCACAGGTAACAACTACACTGAGTGAGAGGTGGGACTTGACTGATCCTCATGAGCGAACAAGTGGACGTTTGGTACGTTGCTGGGCGGTGTGAAAGGGGCGCGTACCGGACGTCCCAAACGTTCCAAACGTACAGGAGTTCAGTACGCCGGTGTGAAAAGGCCTATAGAATGGGTTTTAGAAGAGGTGAAGAGTTTAATACAATTTGGTTAGGTTAGGTTAGGTGCTTTATTTAACATACACCTTAGTAGGCCCATGTAAAATTGATTAGTTAAGATCTAAACTTTCTAAAATATTTAATCTATTGATTTTGTTTTCAATAAGTAAGTGTTTAACATTCAGTTTAGGATAAAAATTATGACACGAGTCCAAAAGGTGGTTAGCAAAGTTAGAGATTCTATAGGCATTTTTGTAGTTATTTATATATGTTCTTTAACCCTAACTTTGATAGATCTACCTGATTTATCTATGTACTCAGAGTCACAATCTTAACAAAATATTTTATAAAATCTACTATTTTCTAACATTTCTTTTTTATCTTTATTAAACCATCATTTTTTGTACAATAAAAGGCGACTTTATGATAACATTTAGTAGAAATAAGGTTACTGATATAACTAGTTCTGTTGATATAAGATAATTTACAATATTTAACTTTATCAATGATAACATTATGGGAGGAGTAGACAAGATTTTCAGCTTTACGTTTTAACTTCTTTTTAAAAATATTATCTATTAAACTAACATCACACGTATTATTAACAGCAATTTGTTTAACAACATCCATTTCATCGTTGAAGTCAATAGACGAGATAGGTACATAGGTCTATCAGGTCGATCTATCATGGAAACTAACTATTCTAACCAACCTTTGGACTCAGGTCATAATTTTGATCCTAAAATGAATGTTAATCTCTTACATATTGAAAACAAAAGCAATAGATTACATAATTTGGAATGATTACAAATTAACAAAACAATTTTACATAGGTCTACTTTTACCTTAAATGACCAAATTAAACTCTTCACCCCTTCTAAAACCCATGCTATAACATAGTTCATTAACCTTCCTCTACCTATTAGGCCATCCCCCCCACCTTTTCTTTATTCTCTTTATTGTACTACAGTTTCCTGTTCCTTGTGTATGCATAAATAGTTGTCAAAACTTGTTAATAGGCCAAGCAATCGTAGCATATTTATGTTATGAAATTTTTGAAACTTTAGCTTCAGTGCTTTATTTAATCCTATATTATGGAGTTTCAACAAGAAATTTCTAATGTTACATAAATATTCTACATTTCTTATGTAACCTTTTATCAGTATATCATAAAGCTTTATGTAGGTCAAAGGATAACAACGTTATTGATAAAAATAACACAAAATCAACAACTTGGTTAATTTGATTTACAAGATCTGAACTCAATATCTCATCCATTTTTTGTTTACAGAGCGACAGACATGGGTTTTGGAATGATGACAACTGTCATATGTATAAATGGACAGGTTTCGGCCTCGAACTACAAACTTTACCTCCCCTCCACGCGCTGGTCACAGCTCAGATGAAACCTGTCCATTTATACACAGCTAAATGTCAGCTTAGGGTTTATTTTTTAGGTCTACGCAATATCAGATTTGGTGTGTGAATATTGTTGGTCATATATCGGGACGTTATTTTCATTTATGTATAACTCAAAATTTTGAGATAACTGCCATAAGAAAAAGAAAAATACACAATACAATTCTCTGAAATCGATTACAACGATTTTGATCATATGTAGCCTCTTCTCAAAATCGGCACTTAAGATTTCGTTCAAGTTTTCGTGAAATGTGGAGAATAATGACCCAAACTCGTGTGCAAAATCCCAATCAAAACGTCTTAAGGTTCATGAAAAATGAGGGGGGGAAGTTTATTAACACCCGTTATTAAATGTTTAATTTTAATCAAATAATTTACACTGAGGACTGAAGATGAGCAACAAGTCATTATTGGTCTTGCTCTACTATTTTTGCAACTGCAAGACCAGGTCCAAAAGCAAAACTGGGATTGCAAGACCATAATACTTGCAAGGTATTGCAAGCCATGGGAGGGGGGATTATGAAGCGTAAAAATAGAGAAAAAGAGCAATACTGTACATACTACATTTACTATCCGGTCACTTCTTAGAATTTGAGTTACTTTTTCTACGCACTTCTGTCGATCACATTTCCCACTCTCTGCTGCAGGAAAAATTGTTTTGCATATGAAATACTAAACACCTCACTTCGGACTTTTTATATTTGAGAACATAAAGTCCTTGAAACGAAGCTGTGGACCTACATTTCGCCAGCTACGCCATTGTGGAATTCTGCTTACAGATACTGACTAAAGATACAAGAACCCGATCTACGTTTCGCCAGCTTCGCCATTGTGGAATTCTGCTTACAGATACTGACTAAAGATACAAGAATCCGACCTACGTTTCGCCAGCTACGACATTGTGGAATTCTGCTTACAGATACTGACTAAAGATACAAGAACCCGACCTACGTTTCGCCAGCTACGACATTGTGGAATTCTGCTTACAGATACTGACTAAAGATACAAGAACCCGACCTACGTTTCGCCAGCTACGACATTGTGGAATTCTGCTTACAGATACTGACTAAAGATACAAGAACCCGACCTACGTTTCGCCAGCTACGACATTGTGGAATTCTGCTTACAGATACTGACTAAAGATACAAGAATTTTAGGCTTTAAAAAAGTTGAAAAAAAAAAAATCCCATTAGGTTAAGGAGGAGGAAGGAAAAAGATACCTCGGCTTTGAAAGGGCTTGCAAAAGTGGTGAATTACTAAGATCAAATTGTTAGTTTTAACTAAACTTGAGTCCTTATTGATTATTCTTTAACATTTTCAATGCATTTAACTTTTACTCTTAAAATTTGTATGTAGTATATTGAAATATATATGTTAAAAATCTGAAATTTGAATCTTCATGGTCTAACCGCCAAGTTCATAATTTTTTTAAATGGTAAACATTCATTCAGCATATTTAGATAACCCACATTTACTGATGCAACATGCAACATCCAATTATTAGTCATAAATTGGCCGCATTCCATAACAAATTGCATCGTCTCATGCATCGTACCCATGACTAATCTAGTACAAGTTGAATAACACACGAGATATGAACAAAAATTGTTTGAAATGACCGCCATTTGACATTTCAATATGTTTTTTTGGCATTTCAATAGGACTTTATACGACCATCAAATTGCATGTCCTTATCTTCATTATGAGGCTGCTATCGTGCTTACAACAATAACGATGTAAGGACACGTACCAAAATCAATGAAACGAGTAAATCGTCAAAACACAGGTCGAAATTTTTGACAATCAGAAAACTTACCCTATACTTCGTATACTGGACTGGGTACGTAAAATGAATGACGAAGACTCTCCGTGGATTTTTGAAAGCAATACCGATTGTTGTACCAATGAAAAAATATTAAAAGATACTTATCAATTTTTTCGATATTAATGAACAAACAATTTAAGAACAAACATTTGAAAATTAAATATTGTACCACAATCTCCTCCTCCCCCCCCTCAGTGAAATTAAATGGGAGACTTAATTTTTGCCAATTTTATTAAATATTAACCCATTTTTAAAACATACTTTTAAAATTTAATATAATAACAACACTGCTCATATTGCATGTGAAATTTGACACTAATTCCCATAGTAGCATAATTAAGAGATTTTTTATTTGGTAATAATTGTAGATGTTTATTTATTATTATTATTATTACTTAAATACTAATATAAATTTCCATGGGTCTCAAAAATGTAACATATATGTATTAAGAATAAAACAGTTATTATGATCAATACGTATAAGACTAGACCTTGGAAAAAAAGGACGAAAAAAAACTCACATTAATATCTCGAACAAAGTATACAAATTTTTATTTTTAAATTTAAACAATTTAGTTTTATTTAAAAACACAAAGTGATGTGTCTTCTCTTTCTTTTAAAAATAAACACAATGTATTATAAAATATATAGTTGACAAACAACACACCTCTATGTTTAATATAAACACAACTACATATTATTATTTCTTATACAAAATACATTAGCAAACACACATTAACATTAATTATTAGTACAGTATGTCAATTTTTTAAAAAAATTACTTAAATTTTTGATTTAAACACACACACACACACACACACACACACACACACACACACACACACACACACACAAACCCCCCCTACACACACACACACACACACACACACACACATTAATATACAGTAGTTATTTAATTAATAAAATTAACAAATAAAAAAGTTTGTTTAATTTAAAATAGCATAACTCTTGCAACAAGACCAAGACTAACTATACAGGAACAAGACCAAGACTATTTGTGCAAGACCAAGACCTAAAACACCAACGCAGGACCAAGACTGGGTGTGCTGGAACAAGACCAAGACTGACCTATGCAAGACCAAGACCTAAAATACCAATGCAAGACCAAGGACTACGATTTGGTGTGCAAGAACAAGACCATGACCTAAAACTCCTAGTCAAGAACAAAACTTATAAATCAAAAAACACATGTCAAGAATGCAACAAAACACATCATACATTATTGCATTTTGACAATAACAAAACCGCCTTTGCAGAGACGCGCAAAGATAATTGACTGAACCGGAAATCCATTTTCTCATTTAAAAGGACACAGCCTACAAAATATTTAGCTGCTAAACAAAATATTATTGAGTCCACAGTTGATAATCAAAATAAACCACCTTTAATAAATTCTAGTTTAACACCCACTATTCCCAGACCTTGTAATTTGTTAGTACCGGATCTGTTCACACGAATACAGAATAAATTGCATAATCCACTAAAAGTTTCGGCTTCTTTTTTCTGGCATGGATTGTTCAATTCCTTCAACATTTTGAGTTTCATCAAACTGCTGGTACCCCCCTATTTGTTAAATCTTTTCAGTTATTATATTAAATTATTCCTTTTTTTTTCAGGGAGACCACGAATAATTTTGAAATTTTTTCATTCACTCGGGAGTAAGTTTTTGAGAATACTTCTCGTAGCGCACTATAGTTTACCTTAGTTGCAACCTGAAAACATATAATAAGTATGTAGATTTCAAATTTAAAATAAGAATCCAATTTAATATTCTAACTATTATTTTTAATTAAACAAAAAAATCAAGCAATCTTTTTATCAACACTGTTGACATAAAAAAACTGTATTTTAACCTTAAATCATACAATAATAAAAAATTTATAAGTTTATGAATAAGTTATATTACAATTTAACACAATAATCTACAGTACTTACAGAATTGACATTTAATAGAAATCTTACTATTACAATACAAAATTTAAAATTTTAATTATCTCAGGAAAATCAGTTGATTTTTATTTTAATTTCGACTTTACTTTATAAAACCATAACACTTTGAATTTTAGTAAAAATTTTTAATTAATTGAATTTTCAAACTTTGACCACTCCTGGAATGATTTGGCTTCTGGTGTCTGTGTTGTTGTTTATCCTATCTTGGATCCATGGATTCGTTAGTTGATTAAGTTGACAGATGGGTTAGCTTTTTATCCATTAGCATTAAAACACTTTTGGATATCACTCTTTTTAATTTCACCAGCAATAACTAGCCCACTTCACTGCAAAGATTTAAATTTTACCACATTTTACTTTTAATTTAATTAATTTTTTTTATCTAACCGACTCTTAATTATACTTTACTTTTTACTTATTTAAGAATTTCTACTCGTTCGGACAGAGTAACCCCTTACAACTTTTTTCACTGATTTTTTTAAGAGCCCCTTCTGAGAGGCAGAGTGGCTGTATTTATAACCGAAATTTCCCTTATTCGATTACCAATTGTTCTCCCTTCTGGGAATTAAATGTCTTTATTATTTTTATTAATCAACTAATTATAGGTGCTAGTACTGTTAACTATTTGTCCTTGAAACATTTACATTAATTTTCACCTTTGTATTCTTTATTTTGTTAATTTTATTGTAATTATTCATTTTTTCTAATAAAGTTGTTAGTTGGTAACATAACTTCGCCCTCTGCGACCTCTTGTTTACGTTTTACTCTTTGTAGCCTGGAAATTGTTACTGAAGAAATCTCTTTTGTTTTTTCATTAAACTGTTCCTAATGTTTTCCCACGGGATTTTTCTCATTTTTGATGCAGTCATTTTATTCTACTCGGTGAGAGCTTGTCCTGGAACTTTGAGTGTAGATTATCGGTCCACCCGTTCTTACGTAATTCACGTTACAAGAATTTACATAATTTGCAAATTTCACTTTACACACCCTTTGAGTTTTCGTCTTGAAACTTCACACTTTTTCTGCACACAGCGTATAAGTCCGATAACCGCGACAGAAAGATTGTCCGACTTTCCGTTGTTACACTTATACGCACTTATTTTCACACCTTCTCAAAACATGTTTGTTAATCAACTGACCACCCTGAGATTTACAGTATGTATTCGTTATATGATTTTAATCATTATTTATGAATTTTATCTTTCTATCTTTTTCCATTTTCTCACTAAGGTTTAACAAACCATAACTTGCATAATTACATTAAAATTTATTTTTTATTCTATTTTCCTTTATAACTTTAATATATTAGTTAATTGTATACAACACATTATTAAAATTCTTTTTTCATTCAAATTATATACTATTTTGAAATTTATACTAACTTCTACAATAGGTATTCATTTCCCCAAAAATTATTAAGTACATTTAATTCTTATTTTCTTGTGCTTATTTAGAAAGTATCAAGGTGTTTGGTTTTGATTATTTTTTACTTCAATTATATATTGGCGTGTCTAAGACATTCAATTAAGACATTAGGCATTAGTCTAAAACCAGTAGATATGATATTACATGGCATTTCCAACAGTACATCCTCAGTTAAAGGTAATGTTAGAATAACTTTGGTTTTATACTTGTAAAAAACCTTAAGTTCATTGTGGTCGATAAAATCACTTCAGATCTACCAAAATGGAATGATTTTCAGAATTAAACAATAAATTGAAATATTTACAACTAGCTGATCTAAATTTTAACAATCCACATGCAATTGACGTTTCAATAGGAGCTGACTTATATGGAAAAGTTATAATTTGCAGAAAATTATATTTATATTATCACTTACCTACTGCAATACATACTATCTTTGGCTATATTCTTATTGGTTATGTAAAGATAAATACCACTACACAAAAAATAAATTATTATGCTCACCGTAAATAATATTGATTTAAATAAACTCGTAAAACAATTCTGGTTTACAGAAGAGTTACACCAAAACAAACTACAGATGAAATTAACTATGAAACTCATTATGAATCAAATATTACACGACAATTAGATGAGAGGTATATTGCAAGATTACCTTTTAAATCTAATTAAAACAATTTAGACAATTCTTATGAAATGGCAAAAAAACAGTTTTTACTTTTATAAAAAACTAAATGCAAATCCTGCACTAAGGGTCTCATATACACAATTTATTACTGACTATATAAATTCCGGACATATGAATTTGAAACTGATAATGACCTAACAAGTTCACACAATTTTTTACCTCCTCACGCAGTTTTCAAAAAAACGAATTCAACTACTAAACTACGTGTAGTTTTTGACGGAAGTGCCAAAACTTCCTCAGGATTTACACTCAATGACATACTACATACACTTATTATTGAATAATTATTGTCCAAAATTATTGAATAATATATATAACATTATTTTTCATTTTCGAAGTCATAAAATTGTATTTGCCTGTGACATTAGACAGATTAAGATCGCACCAGACGATCAACACTATCAACTTATTTTATGCAAAATGACAAATCTCAGCCACTAAACGACTTACAAACTTAATACAGTCACATATGGATTTACTGCCTCGGTTTTATCTCGCAATTCGCACGCTAAAACAATTAGCAATCGACGAAGGGATGTCTTACCCACAAGCGTCCCACCACATTTACATTGATGACATTGCCACAGGTTCTGTTGACATTCCAAACGCTCTTGCACTACAACAGCTACAATTTCAATTACATAAATGGTCTTCAAACGCAGTCGGACTTTTTAACGCTGTTCCAGAAAATGACAAGGAAACCCCACTATATTGTATGTGGCATGACCTACCTTTATATGGTTTCCTAAATCTGATGAATTTCCATTCACTACTGAAATTCTTCCGCACTCTCCTACAAAACGCTCGTTGCAATCAATAATAGCTAGGATCTATAATCCATGTGGGTGGATCACACCAGTCATTTTTATGCAAAATGTATTATCCAAATTATGGACCTTAGATGTTTCTTAGGATGATACACACTCTCAGAAATTAGAATTAAAGATTGGCAAAACTTTATCAAAGACTTGCCCGCTTTGGAAAATTTAAAAATTCCATGCTATTTAGAATTATCGAAAGCACGTGATATACAATTACAGTAGCCTACATGGTTTTTCAGACGCCTCAGAACATGGCTATGCCGTCGCAGTTTATCTATGCATTATTGATAAAAACAACATAGTAAAAACGTACCTCTTAACAGCTAAATCAAAAGTTGCTCCTTTAAAAAGACTCTTAATCCCACGCTTAGGGTTAAGTGGAGCACATTTACTCGCAAACTTAATGCACTATACTACGCAATTAATTCAATTTTCTATCAAAATAAATCTCATATGTCTGTTGGTCTGATTCCACCTTACAAACTAAAAGTAATTGCAAACAGAGGTAGTCAGATACAGGAATGGGTACCTACAGATAATTGGTTCTACGTTCCCACGCGGTTCAATCCAGCTGATTGTTACACTCACGTAATTTTACCTTCCGCACACCGTGGCTGAAACTTTCTATCTCAGAAAGGCCAAATACACTGTTGCCAGTGTTGGACATTCCAGAACTTCGATCGTAACCCTTTATCACAAGTTTATCTACATCTAAGGAGTGGAAGTTCTTAAATCAATTCTCAAACTGGACTATGCTAAAAAAAGGTTTTGGCCTACATATTAAGATTACCTATAACTGTAAAAACTCAACAAAGAATAGTGGACCTCTAACCACTTCAGAACTTGAATAATTTGAATTAAAAATTATCAATTTTGTACAACAAATGCATTTCTCAGAAGACATACATCTTTTACGTGCCAACAAACCATTCACCACGAAGGTACACCGCTTAAAACCCATTCTTGATGAAAATCAATGATACGAGTAGGAGGCAGACTTTACAATTCTCTTCTATCTTACAACGATAAACAACAGCTTTTATTACCAAAGGACAAACATATAACACGTCTAATTATCAACTACTATCGCTTGAAGTATTTACATTGAACTTCTACAATCGCTATTGTTCCAAAATTATTGGATTCTGTCATACGCTCCTTAACATGTTTCAAATACGACCTTAAAATAAAATTCCATTAATGGCATACTTACCAAATGAAAGGTTTAGACCCGTTAAACCCTTTCAAAAACAAGTGTTGATTTTGCTGGCCCATTCTACGTCAAAATTCACACTCTGCGCTCAGCAAAAACTGTAAAACTGTATTTATGGATTTTTGATACAATCTTGTTGAGCACTGTGGTGAAATTCACAATAATGATTCGAATTCGCCCCTAACCACAATCACTAGAAACTTTAAAATAAAACACTATTATCTGATTAATTGTTCTTTATAATTGTGTTTTATTTTAAAGATTCTAGTGATTGTGGTTAGGGGCAAATTCGAATCATTATTATGGATTTTTGTTTGCTTCACAACTAAAGCAATTTATTTAGATATTGCCATGAATTTAAGCACTTATGCTTTTATTGATGCATTTTACAAATATATATCTAGAAGAGAAATATGTTCTGACATGTACTGTGATTGTTGCACTAACTTCAGGGACTTTGTATCTAAATTAAACAAAATTAGTACACAATTCTCTAATCTACCTAATTTCTAAATTGAAATTGCAACTTTCACTGCTGAACAAAAATTTTATTTTTTACTTTAAACCTCCCGCCGCACCTTATCAAGGAGGAATATGGGAAGGTGCTGTCAAAAGCGTTAAATACCATTTAATTCGCAGTATAGATGAACACAAACTACCTTTAATGGATTTCATAACATTTACTATCCACTTCGAAGCGATTTCAAACTCGAGACCACTTATACCACTTTCCAGCGTACCATAATAATTTAAACGCTCTCACTCCAGGACAAACTCTGGTGACCTCACCAGAACAAAACTTATCTGAAATGCTCAACAATCGCAACAAGTCCAATTATTCACGCAACAACTCTGAAAACGTTGGAGCTTCAAATAAGTTCATACTTTACAACAGCGCTAAAATGGACAAAACCATCCGAAAATTTAAAGGTGGGAGATTTAACTCTAATACACGATCACCAAAGACGCCCATTAGCTTGGCCTAAGGATCGAATTGTGGAAATACATCCTGGCACGGATGACAACGTAAGAGTGGTCACTATATGCCCACCTATTGGTATTTTATCTCGACCTTCTGTCAAAGTTTTTAAGCTACCAATTGAACATTAAAATTCCATTATTCACACATCAATCTTATGTGTACTTCTGAATACTGTGGTGGAATTTCATCATTCAAGGTACGGTAACGCATCTCATGTTACTAATAATTTATTTGCACAGATTGTATATTGAAAGATTAACTATTATAAAAATTCTTTTGTCACCGTTCAAATCTCTCGCTCTCTATTTGTAATGAATACAAGTTTGAATTTACTATAAACCTTTGGTCCTCAGGTTAATGCTATATAATTCTCTCTACATACCTAACATTATTTCTTTTTTGTCCTGTTTTATTTTTATTTTTATTTTTTTGGTCTGGAATTACTTCAATGTTAATTAACCTCATCAGTGTGTTTTTGTTATCGTTGGCTTTCCTACAAGAGCCACCATTATTTTTGAGCTGCGTGAATTCGCTGCGCGGAAGAATTGCTCTTTACATATCCTTGTATTTTTTAAGCATTGTTTTTCTAGAAACTTTAATATTTTCCTTCAGGATTATCGAATTTCGTCTAGACAATGTTCTTCGTATTCCTGGGGTGTTGGTGGATTTGGTGAACTTTGATTGAATCCCGTGAGCCATCTCGTTCCCAAAAAACTTTGGTTTTTTGTCACAACCCATTGTTCAAGGAATTTTATTTTTACACCTTCATATTTTTTTGTTTTCAAAGTCACTTCGTTATGGTTAATGTATCTGAAATAGTTTATTACCTTAGCACGAAACTCATAAGCCACTCACTTCGACGATTTTCGCACCTGCACTGTTGTCTTCTAAACACTCGCGATTCTTGGAGCTAATTAAATTAAATTTTTGAATTTTACAAATTATTATTTCCCTACATACTAGTTTCTATCTACGCCCTATATTATCATTACTTTATTTTAACTATTTATATAAGTTATTACGTCATTTGTCTCCTCTTCATAAAACAATTTCAATTCAATTTAATTAATAATTTTCCTTTTATTTAACACTACTGGTCTATTTGTTTTAGATTATTTTTCAAACAATATTTTTATTTTTACTTTTATGCATTAAAGTTGGCATCTCTCAATCAACGTTTAATTTATTAGTTTATTCAAAAAAAACTCTATTGTTCACCTTTTATTTGTATTGATTCTCTTCTTATGAAACAAAGTTTTTCGGATTTTGAGAATTTTTGAAAAGTTTTGGGGGTGTGTGTGTGAAGGGTGTGTGTGCGCGCGCGCGCGCGTGTGTGCCAAGACTTCAAACATGTAGGATATTAACTCTTTCAATATAAAACAATTCAGCGACACGTCTAGACACGAGCAGCATACTCTCTTGATAGAGCTCTGCCCGTCCTACAATTGAAAGTACCATTTCCCGAGCATATTGAGCACTATTAAGACACCGGTAGTCAGATAGAATTTACGCGTTCCATTATCGCTGAAAACGGTTGTTATAAATTTTTAATGAATTGATAATTCGTCAAGTAGTTGATGATTGAAGAAAACAAATTTTCTACCGGGTTCTACTAAAAGTCCGAGGCCGAACCGCGTGTGCTAGAATAATCCGTTTGCGATGAATTTAGTAAAATCGTTGTTTATGAAATAAACAGAGATAAGAAAAATTCCCAACGGTAGGAAATTTCCAATATCAACGAACAATGCGATGAGGTTGAAATTGAATCAAAGCTCCAAAGTGACATTGCTTTTTTTCCAGGGCCTGTTTCTGTGGAAACTAAAGAAAAGGTGTTATCCATGGAACCATGCCGTCACTTGGCACCTTCCCAAAGGATGCAGTATCCAAGCGATCATTCAGCGCGGAATACTATAGTTACAAAACATTAACTGGGCAGAAGGTGGACAGATACTGGTTGTGTTAGGTTAGGTTAGGTGCTGCTTATTGTGAGCCTAATAATCTTAATTCTAAATTAAGAATCTTAAATCTAAAATCTGTAAAGTAATATTATTTAGGTAATGTATGTTTTTTTAAAATAATAGTGCCTAATTAAATAGGTTATTTTCAAAATTGTGAATAAAGAAAATTTACTTCAAATTACTGAAGAACTTGTTACATTTCATTTGGTCGTTGTTGTGACTAATTTTCTCAACTTTGAGATATAGCAGGGACTACGAGATTATGTAGAGGTTTACTTCAACAGGTAAACTTTGATAAAATACATGTATAAATTCACATATAAGTTGATAAATTTAACATGCAAACTCCTTTTGTCAGGCCTAGATGAATGTTCCAGTAAAGCATAACAACTAATAGAGTGAATGGTTAGATTTGTATGGCAAACTTACTTCACTAATTTGCCGATCTCAACATTAGACCTTGGTTAATTCCTTCAAAATCTGATTCCAAAGAACATGAATGACATAAATTATATCAATGGATAAAAAAGTTACCATTATGAGGATATATTGAGGAGTTGGGGAATCAAGTTTTTTTTAACCAATATCAAATTCAAATAAATAAATAAAATTAAAATTTGGATTTATTATGGATATTTTAGGGGATATAAATAATTAAAAAATGCTACTTAATTTAACTGTATGTATAGGTAAAGTATCGAACCACTCTACATATCAAAGAAATTTCTAATTTCTAACATTCCAGAAAGGCACTTTCTTTTTGCAATGAGTCAGGGAACAATTCTGTTCAACATTAAATTGTAAGGAATTTCTTAATTCCATCCACACTTTTATTTAACTAAATTACACATTTTTTTTTTTTTTTTTTAATCAATAAATAAAGTATTATTTTTCCTTATATAATATAATTCCCTTAAAATAGAATTGTCTATAAAAGCTTATTATTGCAGACATGTCTATTACAGAAGACTGTTGAATGATCAGTAACCATCATTAGAAAAGCCAATTTCATAATCTGGATAAATCTTCTTCAGCACATCTTCTGTATACTGATTTTATTTTATTTTTTAAATCAATAAATAAAGTATTATTTTTCCTTATATAATATAATTCCCTTAAAATAGAATTGTCTATAAAAGCTTATTATTGCAGACATGTCTATTACAGAAGACTGTTGAATGATCAGTAACCATCATTAGAAAAACCAATTTCATAATTTGGATAAATCTTCTTCAGCATGTAACATCCAAATTCAATAATCAAATTCGTAAATAAATTCATTCACTCGTTCTTCCATAAATTCAACTTCCGTCCCTTGACAGATGCTGGCACCTGGCGACCTTCTCCAAAACTAAGCATCGCATGACATCTAAGTACAAAGTACAACGGCTGGTCAGCCTACCTGTTCTACAACCCGTAGTCAGTCTACCTGTAATTACTCACAATGCTCTACATTCTTTCATAGCTCCGTTAGATATAATTTTTTTTCTTTGGTTCTCAAAATTTACATCTCAGTTCTTAAACGATATGTTAGTCTACAGTTTTGTGCGCTTTAGTTTTCTAAAATGTTAAATAAATTTTTATTTTTACGGCACAAGCTCACGTGAACCGCGACAGGATTTTCCAGGTATTTAAATTTACAGATTTTGTCATATGATAAATTTTGTCAATGTTTTAAAATAATTTGTTAATTATCATGTATTCTTTAAAATATGTATTTCATGTTTTATTTAATATTCTATGTTCTTTTTGAAACTGAATGATTATAAAAATTTTCTTTTCTTAAAACATACTTTACAAAACCTTGCAAAGGCACATTTTAAGTTTTGAACAATTATGTGAAATAGGTGCAAACTAATGTTGAACATTAAATGATCAGAATATCTTATTGAACATGTCAAATATAAAACAATTAGAGAAATCTCTTCTAAATCAGAAAATTTCGTTTTACAGACTTTTGCAGAATTTTGCAAGTCTTATACAAGCTTTGTTTTAAACAAAACTAAATATATATAAATAAATTTATAACCATCTAAGAAGCTTTTAATTACAATCTTAACGAAGTTCTGTGATGCAAGCAATTTACTTTAATTTTGACAAATAACCAGATATTTTCTTCAATAAAGAACATTAATGCTACAACATGTCTGATTTTGCACAGACGCTAAAAAACGTGTTTTTTTTGCCATAGCTAATACGCTGGTAGGAGAAACCCAGCAATTCTTGCTTCACATTGCATAGACCAGCAAAAGATCTTAACATGTTTCGTCCTGTTTGCAAAACACGTTTTATTTAATATATCTTCAGAGTTTCAAGTGCACAAAAGTGATTTTTTTTTTTTTTTTTTTTTTTTTAAAACTGACTTTACAGAACTTTAACTAAACTCATATTGTATATGTGCCTAAATTGCTTCAGCGAATATGTGTTTCTTAAAGCTATCTTTAGATGTAGACTTGTGTAGTTATTTGTAAATTACATAACAAATCATTGGGTGGAGCCTGCATGCAAACTTTCGGTCCTAACAACCTCCAAGAGGTTATTTTCTAAATTAACAAAAAATTGACGTCAATTAATAAAATTTCAATCTTCAAAATTTCACTTCTTTTTTTAAAATAAACTTCTCATTGTATAATAAATTCTTTATTTAAAATATATAAATTTATTGGCCAATATAGCATTTAAGAAATTTACCAAATAAGTAATATTATGTAACTTTTAGTCTAGTCATCAACCTGTTTTCAATTGATATGAATTTTTTTGAATTTAAAACATTAAACTCATTTATATTTTTTTTATTGTTAAATTCTGTAATTTTTTTTTAAAAAAAAACTATTATCTCATAAAGTAAAAGGGGGGGGGAATAAATATCAGTATCTTTTCATCTTTTTTATTTTGTAATTTTTACATTAAGGGCGTATAATCTTTTTTTTTGGATTAATTATAATCCTGTTAATTATTAAGCTGTGCTTATTGTCTTTTTTTTATTGTTAAATTTTGTAACTATAAATATATATAAACTAAAAGGGGGGATAAATTTTCAGAATCTATTGATTAATTTTTTTTAAAATTATTATATGTTACATTAAGGGCGTATAACTTTTATTAGTTATAATATTGTTAATCATAAGCTGTTTATGATGATTTGTCTCAGGATGTCTTTCTAAGTTGTAAATGATAAAATCTGAACCGTCGAAATTTCTTTTGTTTAAATAAATTTGAGCCTTGTTAATTACTAAATTTGTCTTTGTCTTTTTTTTACTTTTCTTTTTCAAACATTTAACCATTTTGGTTCCGCCTTTTCTTAAATTTAAGTCCCCTGGTAACATGTTTCTGGTAGCAGAGCGTGGTTTGCTTTAAATTCTAGCTTGGTTATCTCTAAATTATAGAGTGGTTAATTTTAAAATTCTGGAACCTTAGTTAATTTTCAAAATTTTGCATTGGAACCATCTAAATTTAAATTCAAAAAAAATTCTTTGTTAAACAAGGCTCAATTTTATGTTTTGCAGCTTTTTTTCAAATACTGCACAACTATTGCTGATGAAATTTTTTTTATTTTAAATATTTAAATCTATATAAATCTATAGTCTCTTTTTTATTATTTATTTTTCATATAAACACTTACACAAAAACTTCTAAACCAATTTCGATAAAATTTTTTTATTATTTTGTCTGCTTAAATATTTTTTTATATATATATATATATATATATATATTTACATACACTGCACTCTAGTCATTCACTGAATTTGATCCAGACAGCGGGCTCATTCGGGAATTCCAAAAAAAAATAAAAATTTAAATAAATAATAAAACCCAAAAATAGTTAGAAACAAAAAAAAAAAAAAAAATATTCAAAATTTCCTTCAAAAAATTTTCTCGAATTTTCTTTCGCTTGTCTGTATTAATTCATACTTGCACACACACATATACACAACAACTACACTACATATAATTCTTGAGTCATTCTCTGGTTCTTTCACTTCATTTTTGCATCATCTTAAAAGAAATTTTTTTTTTAAAATCACTTTGTTAATTTTTTTTTATCAGCAATAGTTAAAATGGCAGTAAACTTGCTGGGTTTGGTAAATGACCTAAAAAGAACTGAACTCACCTTCGAAGTCGTGGCTAGAGGTGGTGAGCAAGACACAATAGCAGAAATGCGAACCTCCCTTAGGTCCCTTTTACAAAATGGCGTTGAGCCCGAATTCGGAAATTTCACCGAAGAGATCCTTTTGCAGCAGATATCGCTAGCGCAAAACTCCTTGTTCATCTTACAGGATGACCTGGAGAACTTAAATCCAGAAAAGGGTTACAGAATACATCGTTTTCGCGGGCGGATGAATGCCTTCGGAAGACGAATAGAGTTCCTAACTCGGGTGCATACTGAGCAACTAAAAGTTGCAGATAACAACGTGCCACGGGATCTGGCCGAGCTACAGAACAATTTTGCCACACTCGAAGAAAAATTTAAAGTTTCCTATGCTCAGCAACCGACTCCCAGTAGTTCAAAAGGCTGTCCATACATCTCTTTATACGGAAAACTAAGCCATCCTGCCGAACAGATTATTAAAACAATTCCTCAGACAGATGGGTTCGACCTTGATAAATTATTAAATTTTTTTTAAATTGCCTTAAAGATAGTGAAAACTTACCCGGACGTAGCTGAAACATTAATAATGTTCTGATGCCCTATGCTCAGGGCCCTTTAAATTCATGTCTGATTAGACATCAGACATTTAAAACTTTTCACAAAGAGGCCTTAAGTCTCTTTATACCTTCGAAAAGGTTGGCTTCTCTAGTGCAGGAGTTATTCTATAGGCCCCAGAAGACTAACGAGGCGGTGCACATTTTTGTAAACCAGATTAAAGAGGCTGCAGAAACATTAAATTTAGATAAGTCCGAATTGGAGGTCACGGACGTCATTCTGGAGGGACTGTCTCCGGAAGTCCGCAACTGCTTAGTTTTTGTTGCCAAACCAAAAAATTTTGCAGACTTAGATCGACTCTGCGCTCATGTTAACAATGCCATGTACACTGACAGGCAAAGGGCTCCATTAGCGAGACCCGAAGTTAGAAGTCCTGACTTAAGACCTACAAGACCAGTGGTCTGTTACAGTTGCGGTCAGCCGGGACATAGAAGCCCAGAATGTCGGAACCGGCCTCCAACAAGGCAATACCCTCCAAAAAACGGAGGCAGGTTTGGAGTCTAGTTGGTAGCTCCAGGCCAGCCTCCCGTCCTAAAACCAACCACTTCGGATTTAAACATAACTTAAACCCACATTTCTCTAATAAACAATCTTTTCAAAATTTAAATCCAATTTCCCATCAAAGAAGAAACTATTTCGGCAATAAAATTCAAAATTACTTTACTCCCATTTGTTATCATTGTGGCATACCCGGTCATTATATCTGGGGTTGTAAATTCTTCTCTCTACGGAATAGGCCCAGGCAAACCTATTCCAGCTCTAAGCTTTCCAACTGCAAACTTCAAAAAAAAAATAATATTTCTCTTAAATCTAGGGGTCTGAACGATCAGTTTTTGCCTTTGGTGGAAGTAGCTTTTGGGCAAATTAAAGTTAAGGCTCTGCTGGACTCCGGTTCAGTAAGATGCGTCATTTCTAAAGCCCTTTTTAAGAAATTAAAGAACACCAAGGCATTTAAATCCATAACCAGGGTGAAGGCTGATTGTGTCACGGCTTCTGGAAAAAGGTTGCCCATTTCCTACTCTTGTCGTCTTCATCTTAAAATGGAACATTATAGTTGGAATGTGGATTTTCTGGTGGCGCATAAGTTGTCGTGTCCTCTGATCCTCGGGTCAGATTTCATATCTAAAACGGGACTGGTACTTGATCTTTCAGCAAAAAACTTCTATTTTAAATTTTCAAGGTCTATTGTTTTTCCTCTGTGTAATTTCAGTAATTCTGCTTATAAACCTATAGTGTCTTCAACATCTGAACCTACTGCTCCTGATCCTTTAGGACATCTTCAAAGAAATGATAAAAACGCCATTTTAAAAATAATTAATGATTTTCCTCAGGTACTCACAAAAAGGTGAGGTCTAACACATCTAGTTGAATACGATATTCAACTGAAGGACAACACTCCGGTCAAGTGTTCTCCATACCAATTGGCACCTCCAAAAATGGAATACCTCCGAGAACACATTAACGAATTGTTAGATTCAGGAGTAGTAGAACCTAGCCGTTCGGCATATGCATCCCGTGTTTTCCTGGTTCAACATCCCGAAAAGAAAACAAGGATGGTGATTGATTATCGGAGGCTCAATCAAAACATCGTCGTCGAAGCGGTGCCGCTACCTAATTTACATCAAAGTTTTAACCGGTTTGTCGGTGCCAAATATTTCACAGTATTCGATCTAAATTCAGCTTATCATCAAATCCCTTTGTCTCAAAAGTCCAAACAAATTACCAGCTTTTGTACTCCTTGGATGCTTTATCAATTTACTCGAGTCCCTTTCGGACTCTGTACTGGTGCCCAAGTGCTTACCAGACTTTTGGATCAGGTCTTCCATGACATCAAATTTAAATTCATTTTTAATTATCTGGATGACCTAGTCATCTACTCCAAAACTTGGGAAGAGCATCAAAAAACATCTTCGGGAAGTCCTTACTCGTTTGCAGCGGGCTGGCTTGACTGTTAACCCAGATAAGGTCCGTTTCGCTGTGAATGAGATAAGCTTTTTAGGACACCTAGTTTCTTCTCGTGGCGTGCAAATCGACCCATCTAGAACAAAGGCAATTAGAAATTTTCCGCAACCCAAGAACCCTAAGGCCGTTTCCAGATTTATTGGAATGGTCAACTTCTTTGCTAAATTCATTCCTAATTTCGCGGAGCACGCTGCGCCTCTAAATCTGCTTCGGAGGAAGGGCCAAAAATTCTCTTGGCAAGCTGAACAAGAGAAAGCTTTCAAACATCTTCGAGAGGCAATAACACAGCCTCCGGTTCTCCGGATGGCCGATTTCGCCAAACCTTTCATCTTACAAACAGATGCGAGCTCGGTGGCCCTTGGAGCAGTTCTACTCCAAGAAATTGACGGCTCACGACAGCCCATAGCGTACGCTTCACGTACTTTAACACCTGCAGAAAGAAAAGCCTCATCTGCATATGAAGCCGAATGCCTAGCAGTAGTTTTTGGAGTGGAGAAATTTAGGCAATATCTAGAACATCGGGAATTCCTATTAGAAACCGACAACCAAGCCCTTTCTTGGCTTTTAGCACGTCCTCGTCAACTTGGTAAATTAGGCCGATGGATTGCCAAATTGACTTCATTGAAATTTAAGGTAGCGCACATAAGAGGAACTCAGAACATCATAGCAGACTCCCTCTCGCGCATGTTTGAACCGGAAAATTTCAACGAAGAAAATGTCACCTTTTCGTGTACCAGTCTCCTCACAAATTTTCCTCTAGCTTTCCATGACATCCAGACTCATCAGAAGGCCGACCCTATTTTGAAAAATATCATTGCCGACCTTGAACAGAACATCTCTTCGGAGAAGTACTGTTTAAGTAAAGGTGTACTTTGCCTGAAAAATCATTTGGAAAAGCCCACCAGAATTTATTTACCTAAGTCCTTAGTCGACCTGGTGATTAATTACCATCACGACTCCGTTGTGGGTGGTCATCTTGGAATACTTAAAACTTTGTTTAAGGTAAAGGAGAATTTTTATTGGCCAACTTTAAAACAGGATGTCACCTCTAAAGTGCGAGCTTGTTCGGTGTGCGCTGTAAGCAAACCTGCTCACAACTCCAAATTAGGATACCTTGCCTCAACGGTTCCCAATCGTCCCATGGAAAAATTACATATTGACTACGTCGGACAGCTTCCTAGGACAAAACAGGGCTACAACATGATACTGGTCGCAGTTGACCAGTTCTCAAAATTCACCTGGCTCATGCCTGTCAGAGATGCAACTTCCCACAGTACAATTAAGGCCTTAAGCCAAAACATTTTTCAAAATTTCGGTTTTCCAAAGATAATAATCTCTGACAATGCACAATGTTTTGTATCACATGTCTTCCGCAACTTTTGTTTTTCTCGCGGTATTAAACATGCAACTTTATCCCCTTATCACCCCCAACCTAATAATGCGGAAAGACTCAACAGAAACCTTAAGGCAGCCCTCATCGCCTATCACTCCAAAAATCAATCCTCTTGGGACGACTCCCTTTGCTGGCTTCAGCTGGCCTTTAATTTCGCACATCATGAGACTCTTAAAGCAACACCTTTTAGTATTCTTTTTAATTTTCTCCCCAATACACCGCTGAGTCTCAGCTGGAACATACATGATCTCCTTCCAAAACCTAATATTAATCCATCACAAGTTTGGCGCCAGGCCAAAGACAATATAATGAAAGCGCACCAAAAGGCCGAAAAGACCTATAACAAATTCAGGAAGCCTCATCTGTATAAAATCAACGATCTTGTTTGGTGTAAAACACACCCTCTGAGCTCCGCCATAGACAAGCGAGCTGCTAAATTGATGCCTCGATGGTCCGGCCCCTTCCGGATCATTGATTTTCTTACTCCAGTTACCGTTGCGCTTTCTTTCGCCAATTCACCTCGCTTCATTAAAAAAGCACACGTCGAGCAACTCAAACCTCATCATATAAATTAAATATTAACAAAATTTCTATAACCTTCTCCTTTACGATTTATTCTTCTTTCTGATCTTTCTTGGCCCGCGCAAATTGTTATCTGGTAGTCTTCTTTCTGTGCACTGCAGAACATAACAAAATACGGAACCAAGCCGTATTTCCTCTAAGCCAAATGCACATCTGTATGTTTGGGCATCGGTGGGCTGAGCTCTCCTAGAGCCCCTCCGTGCCGTAATCAGTATAGATGTTTGCAGGCGAAGAGATCTTGATTTTCCTTGTCCAGTGATATATCTCACTGTTTCCCGGACTTGACGCTTTTCAACCCATAGTCTGATCAACTATGAGGTTCCACTTTACGGCAATGGCCGCTACATGTACCTGACATGTTTCCCTATCCAGACATATCTTAACATCGAGCACTCCGCGGGTGTAATCGATGCGACGAGAATATAGAGAGCGTCATGAACTCTTCTGTTTCTTCGTCACCATAACGTCTTCGGACGAGGACATAGTGAGTCCATTTCCTTAATAGTTAAGTTTGGTGTATTTGTTCTTTGTTGTTTATCTTGGTGAAGGTATACTGACCGGTTCTGTCGAACTACATATAGTTAATGTGGCACTCGCTATGCATGTTAGTCTTAGGTTGTTTTTTGTTTTATCTCGAGGTCTAAAACACCTGTCTGAGAGAAAATTTTTTTACCCCTTCGCGCACACTCTCTCTCCTTTTTCAAAATTTTGGCGGGAGGCCCTTCTGGCCCCTCTTCTTTTCCACTCTAACTCCGTCTTTCGGGGGGGGGAGAGCTGTAACATCCAAATTCAATAATCAAATTCGTAAATAAATTCATTCACTCGTTCTTCCATAAATTCAACTTCCGTCCCTTGACAGATGCTGGCACCTGGCGACCTTCTCCAAAACTAAGCATCGCATGACATCTAAGTACAAAGTACAACGGCTGGTCAGCCTACCTGTTCTACAACCCGTAGTCAGTCTACCTGTAATTACTCACAATGCTCTACATTCTTTCATAGCTCCGTTAGATATAATTTTTTTTCTTTGGTTCTCAAAATTTACATCTCAGTTCTTAAACGATATGTTAGTCTACAGTTTTGTGCGCTTTAGTTTTCTAAAATGTTAAATAAATTTTTATTTTTACGGCACAAGCTCACGTGAACCGCGACAGGATTTTCCAGGTATTTAAATTTACAGATTTTGTCATATGATAAATTTTGTCAATGTTTTAAAATAATTTGTTAATTATCATGTATTCTTTAAAATATGTATTTCATGTTTTATTTAATATTCTATGTTCTTTTTGAAACTGAATGATTATAAAAATTTTCTTTTCTTAAAACATACTTTACAAAACCTTGCAAAGGCACATTTTAAGTTTTGAACAATTATGTGAAATAGGTGCAAACTAATGTTGAACATTAAATGATCAGAATATCTTATTGAACATGTCAAATATAAAACAATTAGAGAAATCTCTTCTAAATCAGAAAATTTCGTTTTACAGACTTTTGCAGAATTTTGCAAGTCTTATACAAGCTTTGTTTTAAACAAAACTAAATATATATAAATAAATTTATAACCATCTAAGAAGCTTTTAATTACAATCTTAACGAAGTTCTGTGATGCAAGCAATTTACTTTAATTTTGACAAATAACCAGATATTTTCTTCAATAAAGAACATTAATGCTACAACATGTCTGATTTTGCACAGACGCTAAAAAACGTGTTTTTTTTGCCATAGCTAATACGCTGGTAGGAGAAACCCAGCAATTCTTGCTTCACATTGCATAGACCAGCAAAAGATCTTAACATGTTTCGTCCTGTTTGCAAAACACGTTTTATTTAATATATCTTCAGAGTTTCAAGTGCACAAAAGTGATTTTTTTTTTTTTTTTTTTTTTTTTTAAACTGACTTTACAGAACTTTAACTAAACTCATATTGTATATGTGCCTAAATTGCTTCAGCGAATATGTGTTTCTTAAAGCTATCTTTAGATGTAGACTTGTGTAGTTATTTGTAAATTACATAACAAATCATTGGGTGGAGCCTGCATGCAAACTTTCGGTCCTAACAACCTCCAAGAGGTTATTTTCTAAATTAACAAAAAATTGACGTCAATTAATAAAATTTCAATCTTCAAAATTTCACTTCTTTTTTTAAAATAAACTTCTCATTGTATAATAAATTCTTTATTTAAAATATATAAATTTATTGGCCAATATAGCATTTAAGAAATTTACCAAATAAGTAATATTATGTAACTTTTAGTCTAGTCATCAACCTGTTTTCAATTGATATGAATTTTTTTGAATTTAAAACATTAAACTCATTTATATTTTTTTTATTGTTAAATTCTGTAATTTTTTTTTAAAAAAAAACTATTATCTCATAAAGTAAAAGGGGGGGGGAATAAATATCAGTATCTTTTCATCTTTTTTATTTTGTAATTTTTACATTAAGGGCGTATAATCTTTTTTTTTGGATTAATTATAATCCTGTTAATTATTAAGCTGTGCTTATTGTCTTTTTTTTATTGTTAAATTTTGTAACTATAAATATATATAAACTAAAAGGGGGGATAAATTTTCAGAATCTATTGATTAATTTTTTTTAAAATTATTATATGTTACATTAAGGGCGTATAACTTTTATTAGTTATAATATTGTTAATCATAAGCTGTTTATGATGATTTGTCTCAGGATGTCTTTCTAAGTTGTAAATGATAAAATCTGAACCGTCGAAATTTCTTTTGTTTAAATAAATTTGAGCCTTGTTAATTACTAAATTTGTCTTTGTCTTTTTTTACTTTTCTTTTTCAAACATTGTTACCATTTTGGTTCCGCCTTTTCTTAAATTTAAGTCCCCTGGTAACAAGCACATCTTCTGTATACTGATTTTATTTTATTTTTTAAATCAATAAATAAAGTATTATTTTTCTTTTAATAATATAATTCCCTTAAAATAGAATTGTCTATAAAGCTTAAATTATTGCAGACATGTCTATTACAGAAGACTGTTGAATGATCAGTAACCCTCACTAGAAATAATAAATTCATAATTTGGATAATACTTCTTCAGCACATCTTCTGTATACTGATGATCTGCTTGTCCGTATTTCTGTAATACAAAACAAAACATTAAATATACACCACAAACAATTAAATGTAAAGAGCAATATCACAACTACTTTACTGTCAAATAGTTGTATTTGTTTTAACAATTCTTAATTGAATCTAATAAATAACAAATGACATTTATTTTTTTATTTTATTTTTTTATTGGTACAACAAGAACTCTTTGTAATATTATTATGTAAGATAAATATCCTAAATTTTTGGAAATATTTAACATACTATAAAGTCATTTCCTGGACGCCTCCAAACAAAGTCCAAGCAATCGCACTAAATATACTCTCGCTAATGACTGACGGAAGCAAACAATTAATAATTATTACTGGTGACTAATTTAAAAATAAATTAAAATGCAAAGGAACTGCTGTTAAATGTAAATTAATAATTACTAGTGTAAATCTGTTGTTAATAATTACTTGCAGCACATGTCAAAAACCTATGGTGAAAAAATATTTTCTTATTAATAAAAATCCTTATTTTAGTTATAAAATAAAAAATACCATTTAAAGTGTCGTCAACAAAATTAATACTTACGTTTAAATACATTTATTGTCATCATCATGTCGTGTTTGGTGTCATTTTCTTTTAAATTCAACAAAGATTTCAAATATGCCATTTAAATTTGTTAAAATTTTTGATTTATCAAATCAGCAATTGCTTACTGGACGCCCCAGTGTATGAATCATCTGTTTGGCTGGGCCGGTCAGACCAAGGCGCTCGTGAGTGCGCGTGCGAGAGGAAAGGGTCTCCTAGTCCTAATCCCTTAGGTGCCACGGCTAGTGGAATAGGGTAGTCATTTGTCAGATTTTTCTTTGTACTTAACGATCCTTTTACTTAGAGTCTTTTTAATAAAGTAGATTCTATAACAGGTCCCACTCAATCTTTGTAGAACATTTTAAGAAAAAAAGTAAGACTTAAACATTTTAAAATTAGAACATTATTTAACATTTATATCATACAGGGACTCTCCCACATCTACATGCTTTTATTTAACTGGTATTATAGCATAGTCTATAGAATTTTAGTTAGAGTTTAATAGGGAACATCATCTATTAGTTTAGATTTTGTATGGATAAGAGACACAGGCTTACCTTGGAAAGTGGTCCTTGGTATTACCTAATAGTACACAAATAAGAGGGGGAAAACAAAATAAAAAGAAAAAACAATAAAGTTCTGAAATATTTTATAAACATTGTTCACTTTCTCAATCAGTAGAAAGTATAAAAAGAAGACTAGATTGTTTTAATCTAAAATGGATCTGTGCTGAGTGCTAGCCGCAGATGATTTTTGTGTGTGTGACCTAATGATGAGACAGTTCCCATCTTTTTAGATCTGAGGGGTTACATTTTGGAGGGAGTGATTTTATATAATTTTTTATGTGAAGCAGTCATCAAAAGTGACAACGTTGTGTGCATTGCCGCTTGTTGTGCAGTTGGTTTCTTTATATCCATGATTTTTACATCATGTCTGTGGCCATTCATCCTGGTGCTTACTTAGGTTGTCTGTGGGTAGGCCAAACTCTAAACTCTATAAAATTTAATATATATATATATATATATATATATATATATATAATAAAAAAAAATATATATATATATATAGTGTAACGATATCACCTCAATCAAACCAGATAACATGATTAAAGTGATATCAGAAAAAGAAATAAAATAAAATAAATTAGGAATAAGAAATAAATCTTCACGTGTAAAATTAAATTAGAGATAGAAAATTTTTAAAAAAAGGTTTACAAAGGATTGTTAAGAAAGGAGTGGAGGCACAAGTGCTGCAGATGTCCAGAACGAATGGTAAAATTATTAGGGTTGAAAAAGGGAAAGCGACGCTACGATTTCTCTTTTTAGAAGGGTTCAACAGACTAGGAGAAACCGAAACTTTCCAAATAATAACGACAAATTCAAAAACAACCAATAGGAAGGACGAAATCCGATTTTGTTTTGAATTTGTGAAAGTTAGTGTGGCGTTGCCATGGAACTGAGGAAAGAAAGAAAAAGGATTCTTCTACTAGCAGCGAAGGAGTAAGGCGCGACTCTAGAGACTGGTTGTCTCCGAGTCACCATCATAGTGACTCCAAAATCCTGGAAACGTTGGATAGTTTTTTGAACTCCTGATTTAGATACTGGGTTTCGATTAGGATAAGTGTCATTAAATAAATTCCTTACTTCATCATAAGATCTCACCCGGTCTCCGTAGCCTCGCATCATCAGGATCATAATACGCTCTTGTTCACTTAAACTCTCCATTTCAACGTATAGTATCACAAAAACACGTCTTAACTTTGTTGATTCCAACCGGAAACTGAACCTGATAATGGACTTCCTCAAAACTGATAAGATAAGGGAGGCCTGCCCTACAGCAGGTAATAACTGTAAAACAGGTTTCAGGTTTGAGTTTGTAAGAAAAGTGGTTGTCTATTGGTGTTATTTCCACCTGAATGTGGATGTTCATATTTTGCCTCAATGAAGTTTTACTTAATTTCAATGAGCTGCCATTTTGTACTGGGTTGAGATAGAAAGCTCTGGTTTCCACTGTTCTTCTTCTTTAATCAAGGACTTTAAAATAAGATGTCACTTAATGGGTCTTTATATTTAAAAATTTTGAGCTGCCCCCCAAAAATCCCATTTTGGGGAAATGGGCTAAGTTGTAATAGTGACTAAAAAGTTCACTTTTATTTCCTAGAAAGGTGTTCTGAGTTTCATTTTTCTATCTTTATCCATTTAAAATTTAACAGGATGTATCCATACTTTTGACTCACACTGTATATAAAAAATTAACTCTGCTTTAAAAAATATATATAAATTAATTTAAGAATGATGAATAATATATTTTTAAAATTACAAATTAAACCTTTTGAAACATGTTTTATTGTAGCCTGATTAATTACGAATAGAAAAACACAACATTTACCTACATAGCTTCAAAAATGTATTTTATACAAATTTTTAACGAAAACCCTTGTGGTTTGCCCAATTTTAATAGGATTTGTCTGTGGAAGGAATACTCATAAGCCAATGGGTTAAATGATAATTAACTATGGTTGCTACAGAGAATGGGGGCACTTAAAGTTCCCTTCACACTTACAACTGTCCAACCTTTCTTGTGACTTATGTTTTCGTTTAGCCATGTCTCATGAAAGAACACAGTGGTTTTAAAATCTAAATTAATTGGGATCTCTTCAGAGGGATTGATGGTTTCTCCTGAACATGGTGGCTAAGGAAGACTTACTACTATTAAATAGGCCAGCTTCTATGAAGGAAACCTGTAATATTCTCAAGCTCAGCACTTATTTTCTTTTCTAATACCTCATGATGTATAAAGTCTTATTACAGATAAAAAGGTCTTAATATTAATATTAAAAATATATATATTTAAATAACAATAGATTAGAAATATTCTTTTCTTTTTAAATTACTTGAAAATAAATAAACTGGTGGCTAACTTAATTTATATCCTTTTTCTTCAAAATTTCATTTAAAGTTTTCAGTTATTTGGATAAATGTCTATCATTTCTGATGTTAAAGTCATTTTAACAAAGTGTTTTATTTTTAAAACTTTTTGTATCTTTTTCTCCTCCTTTAAAGAAGCTCCTCAGCTGCTTTCCTAGCTTTTCTCATTTTGAAGAGTTTTCTCCTTCTTTAGCTCTTTTCACATGATTTTCTTTTGCGCACTTTCTTGCCTTTGATGTTTCAGAGCTATATTATATTTACTTTATATTACCGCAGTTAGGATTAGTGATCCGGTATAGGTTATGTAGGTTTGAGCCCTGTTTATGCTATTGCTTCTTTGTTACTTACAACATCATAGTCAGTTGTCATATCATGATAAGAATTTAATTTTGTTTCAACTTAATAAAATTTGTTACTACTTATTTGTGGTTTATATTATTCAAAGTATAATATATAAAAGTTTGACCCCAAATATAGGAAATGCCCATATTGGCCCATTTCAACATTCTTGTATAGGCGGTTCCTTTGATTTTTCACTGAAACTTTCACAATTCATGGTCCTTCAAGGGATATGCTTTTCAGTTTACAAATTGCTTGCTTCCAAACATGAAACAATCATATTTTACAACGGAAATTTTAAGGAAATATTCACTTACAGTAACCAGATATATTCCTCCAGGTCCAAATTCATCCAACCACACAATTTTCGTAATTTTTGGATTAGAATCATAAATGCATTGTAATAACAGCTACAGACAATAGTCTAATATAAAGAAAATAGGCAAATTTTATAATATTTACTAATGAAATGATTTGTGGATGCAACATCTCTATATAAAATTAATCAAATTATAATAGGCTGAATTGTATTGTCCATAAAAGTTGATATAAAGCTGATTGTAAAAGTTGATATTCCTGTCAAATTGGGAAGTGTAAATGGTATTAAATCAATTTACTAGTATCCAAAGGATTAAAATGTAAGTTACATTTTTTTTAATGATAGCTGCAGCATGTTATATGATGCAATCATGAAACATCAATTATACATGTATTGAAATGACTGTTCTCCATGCATGTTCAATATATTTGCAATGATTGGATATATGTAGTGAGAGTTGATGGGGTTAATTATTGTGGTAACAGCAAAATCCAAAGAAAAGTAAAGTATGCTATAGTACCATAAGTATACCAAAAAAACTCAATAAAATGAAAGAAAGCATGGATATCTCTGTAAAACTTTAACAGCATGCAGAAAAATCCAGCTTATACAACAATATGTTAAAACGAATCGCACAAAAATGTACACAATTTGTTCTTACAAATTTCTTTATAATTATATAGACTAATTTTTTTACAACCAACCTCAGAAAAGCCATAGATGGATGTTTTATTTTCCCCAGTATCAAGTTCTATTCTTCCACCACCCAAACATTCACATTTAAGGCCCAATTTATGAAGTTTAGCAGATTCTTCGTCGAAGATTTCAGCTGCAACAAAAACAATATATTTTATAAAGTTGAATCACATAAAGTTAACACCAGGAAATTAATTTCAAATTTTGTATACAGAAATGAAGTCATATGAACACTAATAACACAAATTATATCCTTGATTGGTGGATTGATTGATTATGTTTGAAGTTTAAGGGGCCGTTTAGAGATCAGCCCTGGCACTGCAACCTATGGCCTTTTGTGCAAGTAAATCCTTCTCAATCTAGCTTAGCAAGTTAGTCCCCCTTACGATTTTAAGTAATCCACTAACTAACACTTCCAACATTAGTTCCCCAGGAATTTGCAATCCAAAAACCTTTCGCCTCTTATTGGTCATGGCCTCACAGTTGAAAATTATGTGGTTTGCTGTCTCCTCATCCCTCCTGTATATTTTACACTTAGTTTCACCCTGATAGGCTCCTATCTTGTGCAAATGTACTCTCAGACCACAGTGTACTCTAATAAGTTACGTAATCTGTCTGAGTTGACCCCTACTTTGGGTCATTATCCCAATACTTAAGTAATGTATAAGTACTTAAGTGATGTACTTAAGTAATAATTTACTATGGTTGTGCCCCTTAAGGTTTCACCATTTTTGTTGGTGTTGTGCATGAACCCACCTATTTATGGCCATCTTGTTGATGAGACAATCAAGAAGCAGGTGATGGACAAAGTCCCTATGATAAACATCGAAGAGGGATTAGTAGTGAAGGTGGATCTAGCTAGGGTGGTGCTCAAAATGATGAAGGTTCTGTTTTGGGTACCTAAACCTCTTCCTCCAGAATAAGTTCTGAAAATGATAAAAACCCGGAACAAAGGGTTAATGATACAGAACTGGAGAGTAGTTGATAGGAAGCTGGAGGAACGTGGTTAGACTCTGATCGAAGTGGAACTAGTGATCGACGAGGCATCACTGAAGTTACTTCAGGCAGTAGGATACAGAGTGCATCTGGGCCTCTCCAAAGCAGACTTCAGAGTCATCTCCAATCCAAGCAAGGGTGGTTCAAGTAAACTTTCATCACAGGAAGGCAGCAACCGCTGTCTTGAGAAGGATGCTTGAACAGAAACTAGTCAACGTCGCCCTGATACAAAAACCTTGGGTGACTGGCGGCAGAATAGTAGAGCTATCCTTGACTCTTGAGAGCAGGTAAGTTAGTGTATGATAAATCTACTGATAAACCTAGAACTTGTATAGTAATTGAGAATAAGTTTGAGATACTTGTTTTATCTTCTTTATGTTCTAGAAATACTACAGTGGTAAGCACTGACCTACTTGTGGGCTCAAGAAATCAGAAGTTAATTTTCACTTCTGCTTACTTCCCACAAATCCTACTTAGAATTTTAAATCGTAATCATAAACGTTGATTGCCATTGAAGGATAGTCATCATATTTTTTTAACATTTTTTTCTCAACACTCCAATATCACACAACTTCATAGGATAGTCAAACCCTTGAAAGATACATTCCTCTAAATTTTCCGTATACTTAGTAACTTGTAGTGGATCGGTGATAGGAGTATTTACTTCCCAGGAAACCGAGTAAATGAAGCGAAGATTATCAGAATTTTGTACGTTTATGTATGCTTTCTTTTATTTAAATTCCATTGGTAAATCGATATATGAATGTCCTGATATTGGATAATATTTGTGTAATTTCAAAATCAAAGTTTACATTTATTTAATGACCAACCCGACCCTCGAAATGGTTGATGTTGTGTTTCTTTATTTTTCAAATATTATAAATTCCACTAGTAAGCTTGCTTCATGGTTTTATGTCACTATCTTCTATATGTAAAGTTTTAGGTAACTTTTTGGTATATCTCAATGATCGATAGCAGACTGTTTTAGGATTTTTGTGAACTAATTCTATACAATTAATCAGCTCATTTCTATTGAGAGTATATACATAAATTACTAGCTATTTCCTTCAATTTTGTTAAATTATATGCGGAAAAATCTGTTTTGTTGAGTTTTTCTGAAATTGGTTAATATTATAGAATCTGGAATAAATGTGTTGTATGATTGAGATTACTAAATACTTAATACTAAATATGTTTAAATGAATAATTATAATATGGTATATTTAATCAAAATTAAAGTTTGTCTTGTGATTTTAAAGTACATTCTCTTAGAAACCACAATCCCTTAAGTAATGATTTACTATGGTTGTGCCCCTTAAGGCTTTCCCATCTTTGTTGGTGTTGTGCATGAACCCACATATTTATGAACATCTTGGCCAGACACACGGATGTTCATACAGCTGCTCAGGTCGTACAAGCTCTGATGTAGCGTCCCGTTTAACTAGTTTGTCCGCCATCTCATTCCCCTCAATTCCCTTATGCCCCGGCACCCAGTTCAAACTTACCTTGTTTACCTGGGATAAAGTGTTGTGTTACTCCCGGCATTCCCACACTATTCTAGAATTTATATTAGTTCCTGCAAGTGCATTTATGGCAGCCTGACTATCTGTATATATGTAGGTATTGTTTTTCTTATAGTCCCCCTTCAGATTTTCCTGTATACAGTCATTTATGGCCATAATTATATCGTGAAAAACTGTGTCATATTGTCCTAAGGGAAACAATCATTTCAACCCTGATCTCATCCCATATACACCAGCACCAGTACCTAGTTTCAACCGTCAGTATACCACACTAAGTTTCTTAGAACTCGATTTTCGTCCTCAAAGGTCAATGTAACTTAAGGTTTTGAAAGCGAGTACCTGTTTTCTATCGATACACATACTTAAAATCGGATGGCCAATTTTTTCCGTAATTCTGGTATGCCCCGTAGTGAGAGCCTCCAGACTCCGCTATAACTCAGGCTGTAGACTGCTTTCCTTGTTTCAGTTGTTTCCACCATAATATACAGGTCAATGTTATTTGTAAAGTATTTTACAGCCTAAACATGGAGACAAATTTTAATCAAAAATGTCAATTAAAAAAATAAAAACATAAAATTAACATTTTCTTAAAATAAGCTCCAACAAAAAAACGTGTGTCACCTCTAAGGACCAAAATAAAACATATTAATGTTGATACATCCAAAATGTTGATTTAGGAGTTATCACTAAACAATTAAAAAATCAAGCTATTCAAGAAGTAATTTCTCAAAACCAGCTCTATTGATTTTGTTGATATTCCAGTGAAATATAAAGATTAATAACCCAAACTGTCTGGAAAATAGCACAAAATTTTTATTATGGTTCAGGAATAATTGGCAAAAATCAACTTTGACCACCACCATTAAAAGGTCGATTTTAATCAAATACAATTTATCCTGACAACAAATATATGGAACCAGTGATATATGGCCCTATTTATATATTTATTTTTCTAAAAATCATGTTCATGGTTTAATTCCACTTTTTGATCGATAACTACTAAACTGAAATTTTTGGTAGAGATTTGTTTTAGATTATTTTTATTTGGTTCTGGAGATGGGTGAGTATGTTTGTGTGATATTTTTCCACCATTTATTCTACAATTTTGATGTATTGAACATAAATGTCTTTAAACGCAAATTTCAAAACTGGAGATGGTTCTTATATTTTCCGAGTGTTTATTAAAAAATTGTTTTTGGCTAACATATATTAGAGTTGAAGAACAAATTTGCAGTCATATTCAAAACTGAATTTTACTTATTTATTATAATATTACTCAAGTAAATTGTTGAAATATTCTAAAAATAGCTGGTTCTAGGTGTTGGACACTGACTTTAGTAGCTAGTGTTAGAGGTTGTCATCACCATGAGTGGCGGGTGCTCAGTATATTAGACATGGTTTTCCTTGTTCTGAATCAGAATTTGGCAATACAGTACTATAGACTGTAGGCGGTAGCGTGGATTTAAAACTACCCAAAACTATCACTAAATTACAATAAGTTATTATGTTACAATGTCTACAAAATATAACTAGGTTTTTAAAAAGAGTTTAATATTGAATTAACATTTTAAAACAATTTAACAACTTACCATGATCTTCTGCAGAACAGTTTCCTCTGATGATTATTTTATAAGGAGCATGTCCATCTAGATCGTTTTCGAGAGTCACATTAACTTGAATATAAAAAAACATACCAACATCCTCAATAACAACTTCAGGAATTTGATCCAAAGGGCTAGATATATTTTGAATCGGAGTAGTTATATTAGTTATGGTAGTTGGAGATTTCCCTCTAACAATAGTTGCTAATAAATCTGAAACAAAAGTAATAATAGAGTAATATTCATTTATGTATATGTGTGTATGTAGGACTTGTAAATTTTTGTGTATGTGTGTATGTTCTATTTGCAATTTTTGTGTATGTAGGGTATATAGACTATGTTTATGTGTATATTTTTATGTATGTTTTCTGAATATGTATGTGTGTGATTGTGTATATTTATTAGAATGTATATATTTTTATGTATCTTTTGTGTATGTTTGTTTGAATAATTCTGTGTCTTTTTGTGTATGTTTATTTATATGTTTGTAGGTATGTTTGTGTGTATGTTCAGTAACTATGTTTGTGTGTATCATTGTATGTATGTTTGTATGTTTGTGTATATGTTTATTTATATGTTATGTGTATGTTTATATGTCTGCTTGTGGGTAAGTTTTTATTTATGTTTGTATTCATGTTTGTATTTTTGGTTGAGTGACATTAACACTATCTCTGGCCCCATAAACATTACTAGTCCTAATGACACTATCACTGCCACTGCTACTGCTACTGCCACTGTCATATATTTTTATTTTGACATTATTACTCTAACTGCCACAGCCTCGACGACTGGTACCACCAAAGACATAAGTCTGCTACCGCCAGCACTGAAACTGCTACTGCATCTACCATCTGTTACTGCCAGTATAATAATATTGCTACTCTTATTGCTATAACCACTATCACTGGTCAGACACCTAATACTACTAATACCACAAATATTAATACGACCACTACTACATGCAATTTTCTTTCCACTGCTATATGTTACTGCCACTGCCATACAATTGCTAAACTTATTGCTACAGCCATTAACACTGCTATTACCAATTCCACTGTCACTCATTGATATCGGTCAGTAGAGAATGCACATACGAGAGCTAGGCATTGTAATTCAACACAGACTTTAACACAACTTTATTTTTCAATTTTAACACTTTTTTTCATAATTTACCCCCAACCCAGAATGTTGTCATCATTTGAGGGGCTTTTCGAATTAATGCTGTTTTGAATTTTGTTGTTTCCTTAAGTATAAGATTTTTTTAGGAACACAACACTCTCTCAGTTTTGGTAGAAGACTAACACTTATACACAAAGACATATCCACATGCTCAAACATTTACACATGCACACATGCACATAAGACATGCTCAAACACAGATCTCGGGTTATGTTAAGATCTCATCTTGAGTCACAACTTTGGTCAGGTTGGTTAGGTTAGGTTACAGTAATCATTTTTTTGGATCTCAGGTTAGAGCCTCATGTTAGGTCACATCTTCGGTCATCGTGGGTTAACGGTCACAAATTGTATGTGTGATGTGTAACATGATACATAGAAAAACATCTTAAATCACATCTTTATTTATGGGTTAGGTTACAGTCATAAATTGTTTGGTTAGGATCTTAAGTTAGGTTTGGGTCATATCATCGGTCGACATCCAGCACTAAAACTGCTACTATCACAGACATTAACATAAATACTGCCACTATAATATACCTTGACTGGTTTTGGGTGTTGTGCAACACTGTTGACAGACAGGTCTGTAAACCTCGTGTCCTGATGGCTGGTAATCTGATTTAATCAAAAGAGTTTTGAACCATAGCCAGAAAATCCCGGTATAGGCCCTATCCCTAGCTGGACTACTTTATGTTGTAATCAAAAGTTTTAACTAACATTTAATTTTGTGTCAAGCGTTTTGCATTCATTTAGTGTTCATCTAGCATATTTATATAAAATATGTGTTACGAAAATATATTGTCTGACGGTTATGCAACTCTGACACATGTCAAGGTCTAGTCCAGACATGATTCCCGCACTGCAACCAAGCGTCAATCCACTGTTAGGTGTTCTGGGAGTAAAGAAATGTTTCATTAACGCTTGCGCACAGTTTTATGTTCAATTTGTAAAATGATTTCTTTTTAGATGACATTAGTGGTGTGTTTTTGTGTTTGGGTTGGGTAATTTCTATAACAATTATAACCTCTCCCAACATCCCCCTCCCCTAACCTCTTCCTTCCCCAACCTACCTTCCACTCCCCCTTCTCTTTTGTCCTCAAGTGGCATGGACTCTCTTTTTAAGATCGGCATGAAGAATTCATCTTATGAAGACTTCGTCTTACAGTTCTATCAGAAATAAATGGCTAGCACAGCAGCATGCATCGCTTCTGAACGTCGTAGAGACCGTGTAACGGCTAACCTTACACCTTCAATGTTTTCAGGTGTTCTCATAGTCCATTGTCGTCCGGTAGTAAACTGTAGTTTTTTAAAAAATCGAAATAATTTTTATTTAAAGTGGGTATGTGAAATAGATTTTTTTTAAATTGTGTATTGAGCCACATTTATCTTGTTTTATCACCCCCAAAAAAATTTAACACTTGGTCTAGACCACTCTGTATGATAATAAAGATTTTGCTATCTCATACCAACTCTGACATGCGATATCATGAAATGTCCACCAATTCTATACATTGGAGTAATTTGGCACCAAATTTATAGTGTCCAGTAAGTAGGATCTAAACTTATTACCGAGTGGTTTATTTTCTTGGCATAAAAATTAAGAAAACCATTCCAATACACATAATATTCAAAAATGCTTTCTTTCTCATCTGTCATGAATAAAAAACATAAAAGTAAACATTGCACACACTTTCGCGCTCACTCATCCATAAAATGAAATAAAAACTAATAAAAAATATCAGTTCCATACTTGTTAAAAAAATAGGGTAGTAAAAAACAATTTTTGGGAAAAAAATTAATAGGACCTAAACCTGCGTCGCTTGTACCATAAACACGTGTTCAGAATAATTCTTATTTGATTAAAAACAAGCTTTTAATGACTGCGGTCAAGGTTCATTTTTGTTTATCACAATTATTTAAGTTTTTATATAATAATTTTACTTTCAAATGAATCATAATATTACATAATTCTGATTTTGCATATGGGTTTGGGTCATTAAATAAATGGTAAAAGAGCTCTTAAACGTATGATTTAAAAATATGTCCCAAAAAGTATGTTCGACAAAAGCTTTCACTTTGGAGTCAGAAAAAGGTATACCCTCACTTTTTTCAAATTTTCCTACCCTTAGGTCAAATTTTTAAACTTACTGGAGAAAATAACATTACACAGTAAATAAAAGATACTTGTTTTTTTTTACCTTCGAAGATTCAGTTTTTAGGACAAATAAACGCTTTTAGGAATTTTAAAGTCTAGATTTTAACAAGTAAGTCATCATTTAAACACATTTAAACAAATATTAAAACTGACCAATGGTAGGGTTAGTGTTACAGTCCTCAGATATCAACTTTTTACACTGAAGGAGAAGAAAATTAAAGACCTTTCCTTGGTTATGATCTGTAAAGCCTATATAATTATGAAGATATCATTATGAATGTGTACCTGAGTTTCATATGGTTATCACTTTTATATAGTTAACCATGTAATTTTGAACTAAATTTGTTAGCTGTCACCTGATCAAATAGTCTTGGTATATGTTAGTTTTTATTACTGATTGTACATTTTGTTATATTAAATAACATCATTAAACACAGTGTTACTTACTTCCTCTCTATTTTCTAATTTAATATTTCCTCTCTCATCTAATATCTTAATTTATTAACTAAAAATTTTAAATGAGTGTTTAAACTTCATTAAAAATATTTTCCAAGTAAGTAGGGTTAGGTTATAGTAGGTTTAACTTAATTTACTGTTACAAAAATAAAACATGGAAAGGTATTTATGAAGTATATCGTCAAATAATCGACCTCTATATTGGTAGAAATCAGGTTAAGCCAAGTTTTATACCACAAGTAGTCAGAAATTATTTAGTTTTCTTAAATATAAAACCGAGTTAATATAAATTGTTCGCACTTTGTTTTACTACATAAAATCTAAACTACATAAAATAGCCAAACTATAATTAATTAAATATGCAACTCACAGAAACGTGTAAAAGTAATTAATATTGTGTAAGCCATTGAAAAATGTATGATTACACCTTCCAGAGAGTAGAAATCTATCTACATAGTATTAAACTGTTGGTGGAATAATAAAATGTAAACTATAGCATAAAATCAAAATTATTGCAAAAATAAAAACTTTGATTCATGGCTAGCCTACTAATAACTGTCGTGACTGTTTTAACCAATTGGAACTGTTAAATATTAAAACTTAAACTAGAGAGGGGAGAGAGGAGAAATAGACACCACGGGCATTGAGGATTCAACAACGAAACTATGTACACGAAACGTTTGTTAATGGGTCATCATGGTACATATCATAGCCCTTACATACAATTAGAATACAATCAGATTAATAATACAATCAGATACTCTAAATGTAATACACAAAACTCTTGTCTCTTGTAGGAAATGTAAAATAGTATTGGTAGATGGAGGGGTCTTATCCAATAAGATAAGTTTATTTAAAACAATTGTTACACATGTTATCTTGAAATTCATAATCGTCTTTATTACTACTTTCTAACCGTAGGCTTGGCTCTAACAGGCCTGATATATGTTATTCGCTTTGCTCGTGTCAGCGAGCCTTGAAGCTGTACATATGTGAATGAGTCTCTGCTCGCTACGCTCATGTAGGGATGCGGTCCTACCTAATCTCGTAGCAATACAAATATCACATTTTCTTAAGAGATCAGTGTTCGAAATTATTTTGTTTAACAATAATTTAACTATTTGTCTTCGTTGTTACCGTTTACATGCAGAATTAAAATCTAAAATTTTGTATCTAATTTAGTACCTATGTTTAAAGTTGAATAACACACGAGATATGAACAAAAAGCTGTTTTAAATAAGCGCCATTTTGACATTTTCAATTGGATTAATCTGATTTATAAGATGAGCTCACTGTAGTCTCCTCTTCTAAATATCATGTTCCTATCTTCATTTTTGTGTCCGCCATTGAGCTTATGTCGACGGATGGACAGCATATCGAAAATCACTTTTTCTGTTTCCTGAGCCCATGCAAATCCTGGATATCCGTCAAAAATCAGAAATAATCCAGTGAAACCAAACCCCCATAACAAATTTGATTAAAAATCTAAGAAAACCTACGACCTTTAGAGTGTTTTTCAACTCACCTATCTATATAAAATACTGTAGTATGTACCCAAAATACACGTTGAATATTTGGAATTATTTTCCGTAGATAAATAAATGGTGCAAAAACTTAACCAAAACTAAACGTCATCAAAAATCAGTAGTTATCAAAAAGTGAAAGCGAACCATGAACCCAGAGATGAAAACAAAAATTATATATTTAAATAAGGTTCTAAACTTGCTTTGTTTAACACGTCCTAACGATAAATTGTATTTGATAAAAAATACAGGGGAAACATTATTGTATTTGGTCAGTGTTCATTTTTGGTATTTACAATTATTGCTGAACTGTACTATTTTGTAATTGCAATTTTGGATATGAATTTGGATCATTTATCTTCACATTTTACTAAAATTTGGATGTAATAGGTTTTACTGTTTTCGTGAGTTATCGGATTTTTACCGATAACCTTTTGAATTTTTGTTATTTATTTAAAAAATCTTAGATATTGTCAAAATATATCCAGATACCAAATTTTATTAATTTAGCTGTTAAGCTCTGCATATGTGATGGCAACACACGGTCATTATTTGACATAGAATTTTTTACGCTTCACATAACTTTCTCTATATATTAGAAATTTAAAATTCGGAAAATTTTCTATATACAAATGTCTGGCAAAATTTGTTTTGCTTCTTAGGTTTGATTTTGTAAAAAAAAAAAAATAATAAATAAAATAAAATAAAACTGGAAAAGATTTTACTTCTACATTTATTATGTAACCTTCTATCAATATATCATAAAGTTTTTTATAGGTCAAAGTATAACAGAGTTATCGATAAAATATACAACAAAATCAATAACTTGTTTAACCTTTAGCCTTTAATCTTAAACATTGTCTTTAGGAATTTGTATTGTATGACCAATGATTTTCGAGTATAATTATCCCCGTTATTTTGAATATATAGGAAAAAGTTTAGATTTTCAAGATCTGAACTCAATATCACATCAATTTTCAAAGTTTTTTTAATTTTTTTACGAAGAGACAGGAGTTGTTTTTGAATATTGACGACTGTCGTATGTCCAGAGCTCAACGTCCATTTTGGTCTTCAGATTTCGTTCAAATTTTAGTAAAATGGGGAGATTATTGATCCAAACCTTTGTACAAAATAGCAATTAAAACGATCAGGAATAATAAAAGAGGGAAAAAACAAAAAGTTCATTAACATCCGTTTTACGCATTGACTGAAGATGAGCAACAAGAATTTTTAGGTTTTGGTCTAACTGTTTTTGTAACCGCAAAACCAGGACTAAACGCAAGATTGGGGTTACAAGACCATCATTCTTGCAACAAAGATACTGCAAGTCATGGGGGGAGGGGAATATGAAATGTAAAACAGAGAAAAAGAGCAATACTGTATATACTCCATTTACTATCCGGTCACTTCTTAGAATTAAAGTTACTTTTCTACGCACTTCTGCCGATCACATTTCCCACGCTCTGCTCCATGCGGAATTGCTTTCCAAATTATGAAATAATGGGTGTTTCAAAAATATGCAAACCAAAGTTTAAGAAGTTACGCATAGGTAATTTTTTTCTTTCCCAAATATCAGTTGGCAAAACTGTTCTGATTGTTGACTCGTCATGTGTTATTTAATGTACTAGTGCTATTCCAGTATGCATTTGTCTTTGTACGTTTTTGTATATTTTCAACTGTCTTTTTCCAAGGATAAACGTTTGTTTATAATTGAGATTTATTTCGCGTATAAATCTTACAAACGAGTAAAAGACGAGTTCTAGTTACAATTTCACAATTCTTCAGTAAATAATTAGGTAACAATATTACGTCTGATTAATAAATTTCGTGAGACTGGCACTGTATATGATCGGAAAACCACAGGTTGACCATCGTTGTTAAGTATATAATCGGAAAACCACAGGTTGACCAACGTTGTTAACAGTGGAAGTTTTGGACGATGTGAAATAATGTTTGAATCGCTCACCCAGCAAATCACTTTGAATGTTATCTCCACAGGCTGGACTTAGAATATTATCTTCACATGCTGGACTTTAACTATCTACCAAAAAAATTCAAACTGTATGCTTACCGCATCTGTGTCGTTCATGAACTGAAAGAAGTAGACCACGCTAAATGTCTACTTTTTTTAATGACGATGTAATTTTTTCACTTGGATGGTGACAACCAAAACTGCCGAATATGAATCGCTGAAAACCCTCACTCGTTTCACAAACGGCCTCTACACGCACGTAAAATTGGTGTTTGATGTGCGATCTCCCGGCGTCGTGATATGGGGCCTTTATTTTTGGACAAATATGTAGATGGTGTGGTTTATCACAATTTAATTGAACAATTTATAGTCTTGTTAGATTTACACGAACGATAATGGTGGTTCCAGCAAGATAATTCAACGCTGCATAATGAAACGCTGGATATGTTACGGGATTTCTTTGGCCATCATGAGATATCAAACAGGTTGTGGCTTCCAAGATCCCTAGATCTTGATCCTGAGACTTTTTCCTTTGGGGTAATTAAAAAAGGAAGTTATTTCAAAACAACACGAAGTTATTTCCTTATACACTTGACGTATTGAAGGATAACATTGAAAGTGAGATTTCAAACATTAGGCCTACTGAGCAAATACTACGAAAAGTGGCTGCAAATGTTATGAAACGTGTCCGAACCTGCATTTATTATAAAACATTTTGAACATTTATTATAAAAGATTAAAGGTAATTTGAATATTTTATGATTATATAATGTTATATTAATTTTTTTAAGTAAATATAAATATAAATGGTGTCATTTTTGAAACACCCAATACTCACCTCACTTCGGACTTTTTATATAGATTTTTTTTTATATGTGGGAAAATAAAATCCGTTAAACAAAGCTGTACCGTTGAAGGCAAATATTTCCAACTTGATGTACGACTTTGCTAGAGGAATAGATAAGAAACACAAACAATAAGCGGTACTGCAGGTTAGGGATCAGTGTATTAAACGTATTCGATGGTGTGCACACGCGTTGATATTTTCTGTGTTAATGTGCGCGTGTATGTGTATATGTGTTGCGATATATGTGTTGTGTAATAACTTATTTTAATGTTTTAACGACCTCAGCAGAGCGATTTTCTGAAGATGGAACGAGTTCCGAAACACGTCATATGATTATAAAGTAAATAACTACTTTATTATAAAAAAGTCACATAGACGGACATTATTGTTCTTTTATTATATAAAAAAGAGTGACTTTGATACAAACACAATGAGTTTTAAAATATTTATATGAGATGCAGGGCTGGCTTATGAGATGGAATCCAGAGTGATTGACATATTGGGGTGGGGTGAGCATACTGTACCCTAAGTACAGCTTTAGCTCGGTGTGAGAGTGGTTTGCAAGAAAATTGCTTTCCCGGTTATTGTACTTGGGAAATGATCTAGTTGTCAGTTTGTACCAGCATGGACGTCGTAACTGTTGCTCTGCTACTGGAAGAAGAAGAGGAGGAAGAATGTATGTTACTGGAAGGTTTTGTTAGAGATGATTCACAAATGATGTTTAAAAAAAGGCAAGATGAGGATTGCTTCAGGATTTTAATTTCACGATACTTGATGGACAACGTGAGAAAATTTCGTGAATATTTTAAAGTCAGTATAAAACTGTTTCAAACTATTCTTACTTTTATTGATGACGATATTTCTAAAGAGGCTTGCCATCGTGATACACTACTATTTCATCAACAAAAAAGCTGTGCATCACTCTAAGGTAAGTAAAACAGATATATTGTAAAATACACAGTAGAACCTCTAATATCCGTCACCGTTGTTTGTTATAATAAAAACAAAACATTACCCTTAAAAGTTGACTTTTATTAAAATCACATTGCAAGTGACAAAAAACAATACAGATTGATTATTACAGTCTGATAAAAGTGTTTGACACATCAAGTGTCAGTTCCGAATCTTCATGTTGTAAGTCGTTTGGTGAATTGTACTGACTGGACGATGAAGTAGTACCGCTGCTGATGCTGTTGGTATGGGTATGTATTCTGATGTTAGGTGGCAAATTGTCGCACTCAGTCAGTAAATTCGGGAGACCAGATGTAACAGCAGGGGGAGGGGCAGTTTGTTGTAAGGCACGAAATTCTAGCTCGCTTACTAGCTGACAAACTTTCATTCTAGCCTCCGCGATGAGGAGAGGTGGGAAAGCCTTATCTACTTCACCATACTAGAAAAAAAAATATCAACAGCGTGTTCTTTAACTGATTTTGAAGTTTATTCTGTTTATATGCCACCAAGTCGCTCAAAATTTTGTTTCATTCTTCCCTTCCTGCTTTTACTTCTCTACTATTCATTCCTTTGAAGTTTTCTTGATTTTCTTTCCTGGGTTGAACTGGCTTTCCCTCTTCATTGACTTTTACTACACTGAAATCATTTTCAACAAAGTCTTCCAACGGCTATAAATCATCATCAACTTCTGTTTCTGACAAATGTACTTCTTCACAAACTTGACTTTCTAACACTACATTGTTTTTTGAACAGCTGGGTAGAACCTCTCCACCTTCGGTTTGCGGCTTTGTAACAGTCATACTGGTCATGATCCTGTTGGAGAAAAATGTATTAATACACAATTACTATATATACACATATACATATATAATAGGTTTGTCTATCTTTTGTATTTTTAATTACATTACACATTTTTGTAGTGTCTTAATGCTATATGCAAAATTTGTACTTTTTTGCAAGTATAGCATCGAATAAATTACCAGTACTTGTATGGCAGTAGTTAATAATATCACTTACGGCCTTTCCTTAAAAGTGCTAAATAAAAATTGTAAAGCCTTGTTTGTGTATTTGGATTTGGAAAATGCCGGGGACCCAGTTGTTGTTTTGCTCTTCAATCTGTTTAGGTTTCTTTGATGGGTGTCCCTTATGGTCTTCCATCTTGTCTGACACTGGTGGACTGTTACAATAAAATAATAGTTTTCTTAATCTGACTGAACACAGAAAAACCTTATACCAAATGTTTTATTTTTTTTAGATACATGGCTACTTGTGAAAGTTTTCGTTCTTTGGCGTTTCAGTTCCGAATCTCTCTTTCCTGGATAAGCAAGATCGTAAAAGATACTCTACAGTCGATTGCGGCACGAATGTTAAGCCTCGCAATACCAGTTCCTGAAAAGCAAACGTTAATGTCTCCAGTTGATTCCTTAACAGATGGAACTACCCTAATTGTGTTGGTACTGTTGATGGTAAACACATTAGAATAAAGTGTCTTGAAAATTCTGGTTCCATGTTTTTTTAATTACAAAGACTACTTCTCTATGGTATTGTTCGTTTTAGTTGATGAAAATTACAAATTTTTGGCAATAGATGTTGGCAGCTATGGGAAAGAGGGTGATACGTATATTTTCCCCAAATCTACTTTTGGAAGATCTATTGCTGATGAGAAATTTCCATTTCATAATCCAGCTCCACTGCCTGGAACAAATGCACAACTGCCTTATGTCATTATTGGCGACGATGCTTTTAAACTAACGCCAAGATTTATGCGCCCATATCCAAAGGAGCAATCAAAAGTGGATGAAACTAAAGCTATTTACAATTACCGCCATTGCATAGCTCGTCGTGTCACTGAAAATGCCTTTGGGATATTATGCCAGTATTTCCGTGTATTCTTTACGCCTATAGCGATTGTACCAGAAACTGTAGATAACCTGGTGATATCTACCTGTATACTACACAATCTCATGAGAAATGCAAACATTCCTGGTCCTAAGGAAGAAGCAGAATAACTGCCGCTTCATATTGAGAATTTAATTCCAATGACAATACCGACAACAGGAAGAAATGCAACTCGTTTCGCATACGAGGTCAGAGATACACTCAAAGAATATTTCTGCAGTCGTGACGGCTCAGTAGACTGGCAGTTTGATCGTGTGCGAATGGCAACTTAATTCTATTGTTTAAATATATTTTACTCTTAATTTCATAGTTATATTTTTGTATAATAAAATAATATTATTATTTGCAACGTATAGCAAAAATATTATCCTGTAAATACGATGAGAACTTTGAAGCACTATGGTGCGAAGAACAATAAGGAATACCTATTCAGTTATATACACTATAAATAGACATAATCATAAGCTTTTAATACAAACTGTGTATCAACAGAAACTTATTTAAAATATATAACAATTATTTGTACTTAAATACAAACTAACTATCTAGGTAAGTGATTCAGCAATTTTCTTCCATACATTGTGTTTCACCATGGTATAATTAATTGTAGTTCTTCCGGTTCATATTATACAGGACCGGATTACACCTTACTAAATCAATAAGTTTTTCGTCCAGTTCAATGAAAATATTTTTTACTCCATTATTAAAATAAATAAACTTTACACAAACTAACACAATTTAATCAAATTGGCATTTGTCATTCAAAATATTCACGTTCATCACAGTGTCCTACACCTGTCCGCTCTGCGTGGCACGGCGTATTTTGACTGGTGATCAAGTTAAACGTGCCAAGCTGAGGATTCACGCCGGACAGATGGCTAAAAATCTATTGTCCAGCGTGTCCTCACCCGCTTGAAAACCGCGCCCATGCAGAAGCATGGCTTCAAATTGAATTCGATTACGTCATCACGTTTGTCCACTCACGCTGTCCGTCCGGCGTGTTCTTGGAAACCTTGGCTTAAACAGAACAATCAACCCCAGGTAGTTTGAACAAAGCAAAAGTCAGCTGATTAAACTGTCTACAACAGACATATTCACAGCAAATCCAGTGTGCAAACTACGCAAAACAAGTTACAATATATTACAAGTTAAATATTGTAATACTATAAAGAGTCTGAAACCAATGGAATTGCGAAGTGTTCCGAAAAACTGACTCTAAAATAATGTTTATTTGAATTATATTTTTATAGGTTAGATTTTTGGTACAAAGATAAATGAGGTATCGTTTTGTTCAGGAAATTATGCACTATAATTATTAGCAAAGAACAAAAAATGTGTGCAAATTACATTTTACTCGTGTGATGCCCCCTTAAGATGATTCGTATTTTTAACCTACAAAATAAAATAAGCTGTGAAATTCATTTTAATTTATTTTTAAACCTGGATTGAAAGAAACATTTTTTGTGATGTTCGATGGTTTAAATTCAAATTTGATATCGATTTTCACATGTTTGTAACCTCGATTTCTCAAAAAATTACACAAAACCTTTAATTCTACAATCGATTTTTATTTAACTCATGATGTCACTTGATAGGCCTACACAGAGTTCAAATTTGATATAGAGTTTTAATTACTTGATCTGCCCTAAATATTTAATCCTGAATTTTGGTAACTTTATTTGGGCCTAGGCCTAACTACGATTTTGATAAAACTCAAAACAACATAATTTTTACACTGACTGCTATGTCCAAACATCTTTTTTTTATGCAGGCCTACTTTTTCCCCAAACTAAAAGTAGACTTTTGATTAATTAAGTGATTTAGAAACCATAATAACGATTTGGGGGGGGGGATTTAATTATTATAATTTTTTAAGATTATGAGTTAAACTTTGTCATTAGTTTTACGAGAATAAAAATGTTCGCCTACTTTGTCCCCCAAATAAAACGAATATTTTAATTAGGCCTAATTAACCCATTTTTAGCAAACCATAATATTTATGATTTCTAGGTTATTAGTTAACATAATTAGTAATAAATTTTTATATTGACCTATTTTATTTCCCAAACTAAAACGGAAATATTGGTTAATTGATTGAGTCTTAAGAAAACCATAATATTTATGATTCTGAGGTTATAGGTTAAATTAAATTTTATAAAACTTATAATCAGTTTACACTTCTACCACGTGTTCTTATGCACACCTTTTTTTTCCCTGAGTACAACAAAAATTTCAAAATAAATAGGCAAATTTTTGTAATTTATTTTCATGTTTTTTTAATGGCATTTTAACCTGGATATAACGTAAACATTTTATTATTAAAATATACACATTTAAATTTTTTAAATTATAATTACATTTGATTATTTGTGTTTTTTTTTAGTATAGCTTCATTAGTATAACTTCATTTGTATATTTAAAATAGATAAATAGATCCTTTATTAACAAAATAAGGCTTTTCGAAATGAAACGCAATATAATTAAAAAATTTACTCTATTGATATGAAAACAATTTTTTATAATAATATGAGTAAAGTTCAGAACAAAAAAAATTTTTTGAACAATGAGAGAGATTTATGGCATTATGTTGGAATAAATGTTGTCTACAAAACTTATTTGTGAGTGTGTTTGAAACAGTTTTTGCAAATGTAGGGAGTCTCAGGACACTTTGCATACCGTAGTGACTCTTCCTATGTTATTAGCACTAGTTCATCCTTCAGTTGCAGCTAATCTTTGATAACACAGTTTGCCAAATCTTCTTTTGAACTGATTAAAATCAAACATTCACTTTCATAGATTTTAATAACTTCAAAAATATAAATACAGTAAGTATCACTTTATTGTAAGTCCTTGCTAAACAAAGAAGAAATCTAAGTGGTTAGGTTTTTAAAGTGGAAAAGTATTCTATAATATATATATATATATATATATATATATATATATATATATATATATATCAGGTGGAAGACAGAATGTTAACGTATGTGTTAACCTATTTGACAGAAAAAAACATGTCAACTTTGCAAGTAATAGGCCTAGGTGTTGTTCAGGACAATTCCTAAAAATATAAATAATGAAATGGTGGAGAGTACATAATTTCAATTTCATCTGTAAAAACAAATGGTATCATCTCTAGATTGTAATAATATGATATTCCCAGAACAAATTATTTTGTGGCTAAGGATAAAATGTTGGGATTTCTCGATAATGATAACAAATAAATTATTGACTTTATCAACGGAAAGATGTGGGAAATTGTTACATTAAACAAAGATTTATTTATCACATACAGTTGAAACTGTGATTCGTATAAATAAAAAACAGCTAAAAATTTATGAATTTAAAAACATAATGCTCTGAAAATTCCAAACCTTACGATCTAGAATAGATGAAAGATTTAGTTTATACAGACAAATGAGAAGGTCTGAATACCATTTTACTTTAACACAGATAGTCTACTAAAATCAGAAGAAACAAATTTAAGTTTTCATTTTGGTGTAAAATCAGTTTGTTTTAGTAAGGTATAATTTGATTGAAATACATATTTTTGTCCTTGAAGCATGATGAAGTAGATTATAAAGTAAACTATTTGAAATACAATGAAATTAATGACTTTGGAAACATTGTTACACAAAGCTATCCTCTAGAATAAAATACTAATGAAAACGATAGTTTATATTGAAAACCTGTTGAAGATTTTTTAAATTTTGATTTTTATTAATATCCATTTCAACTGGTAAAAAGAACAATAAGATTGAATTTTTAAAATACCTTTATTGTCCACACAACAAATTATACTTTTTTTTTAAGTGACATGATGTACATGATAAATACATCCAATACAAAATTTGAAAGTTCGAAATTATACTTATATGTCCAAAGGAAAATATGTTATGAAGGACTAAACAATGAACTCAACATATTACAATTTTCCTTCTGAATGAATGTTAATTTTAAATGTAAACTATTATTACAATTTGGTGCTCATAAAGCACATCTTTGACCAACCTGTAAGAAATTTATATTCAATATATATGGAACTGTTTCGATACTATTCTAATTACTTGTATCCACTACTGTGATGTGACAATCTCAACACTCTGACTGGTAGTATAATCAGCCATGGAAAATTATTTAGGGACGAAACCTTCTTCCATCTGAAGAAGTGTTATTTAATTTTAGTCTTTGATATTCATGAATGGTTAGTTTTTTATGGCAAACTAGCTCCACTAATTTACTGATCTCATCATTTCATCTCTGTTAATTCCTTTCAAAATCTGGTTCTAAAGAAACATAAATGACATAAAATTTTATCAATGAATAAAAAATATTAACTATGTGAAGAGTTATGAAACTAGTTTTTCTAACCAATATCAAATTCAGACTAAACGCCATGAAAAACATAAATATATATATATACTTAAAATTTGGATTTATTGTGGATATTTAGGGGTTATAAATAATTGGAAAATGGTATTTAAGTTAACTTTATGAATAGTTATATATATAGTATCAAAGCACTCTGCATATAAAAGTAATTTCAAATTTATAACATTTCAGAAAGGCACATTCTTTTTGCAATAAACCATTTTGTTCAGCATTAAATTGTAATAAATATTGTAAGGAATTTTTGATTCCATCCACAATTAAACTAAATTACACATTAGTATTTAAAATTCAATAAAGAAAGTTTTCTTTTTCTTTAATTAATACAATTTGCTTAAAATATAAATATCTAAAGACTTAAATTATTGCAGACCTCTTTATTATGGAAGAGTATTGAATAGTCAGTAACCATCATTAGTAAAACTAATATGATAATTTTTATAAGCTTCCTTCAGAATCTCTACTGTATTCATATGGTTTGCTCGGCCGAATGCCTGTAATACAAAAACGAAAATAAAGTACAGTATACAACAACAACAAACAATTAAATGTAATCAGCAGGGACACTACTTTACTGTCAATTAGTTATATTTGTTTTGACATTTATTAATTGTTTTAATAGAGTTTAATAGACCACACAGCCGTACTTTTAAATTTTATTTAGTACTTTTATATTGTTCTTAAAAAAAAGAATTATGAAAATAAAGAGCAGGGAGACACTTCTATTTCTAGACAAGTATGAGTTTTAACATATATTTTCTAAAAATATCAGAGCAGTCATATTACAATTAAGAACAAAAAGGAAAAATCGAGGGAACATTTTCTGGCTTAGATTTATCTAGAACTAATTGTAAATATGTATATAGGTTTAGACTATGTATTGATAGGAGACACAGGGCTACCTTGGAAAATGGTCCTTGGTATTACCTAATAGTACAAAAAAATTTCGTAAACACTGTTCACTTTCGCAATCAGTAGAGAGTATAAAAAGAACACTAAATTGTTGTAATGTGGTTGCAGAAGATAGATCTGTATTTACTTTAGAGACCAGTTTCCAAGGTAAGCCTATGTCTCCTTTCCATACAAAATCTAAACCTATATACATATTTACAATTAGTTCCAGATAAATCTAAGCCAGAAAATGTTCCCTCGATTTTTCCCTTTTGTTCGGCCTGACCCTGACATCAGTGTCTTAGTGGGCGGCGCTTCACTCTCAACACTCACTGAATGAAGTATATATCTCTTTTACTAGGTCTAGTTTGGTAACCATGTACTGTATATATATAACTGCCTAACCAGACCAGTTTGTGCGAAGGAACATAAACATTGGGTGATGAGATATAATATATTCACCATACGAATTAAGTAGACAATTGGCCTAACCTCATAAGCCTAGGATTTAGTAGTTTTCTATTGCTTATTTTTGAGAAACATAATGGATTTTTATACTTCAAAAGAGTCCTCCCGGGTAAAGGATGATCCCATTTTTTTCTAAATGAGGTGTGTAGGCCTCAACATAATTTCTTTAAATTTCACTACTACATCACAACGTTAAGTACACTGCATATTTACCAAAAATATAAACAATCATAATTTAAACACTAATAGCTTATAAATTACATTGTAACGTCTAAATTATCCACTTTGCAGTTTAATTTTAACATTTCTAAAAAGGGTCGTCTGTCATATGCTGCGATCTGGTTGTCAAGCTCTGAAGACAGCGTCACCCGACTTTTAACCTTGCTTCCGACCTTCACTTTCATTTCAAGGACAGAGTCGAAAGTGTTCGGTTCAAAATGTTGTGCGCACGTCATCTTGTGTCCGTGAAATAGTCTTCTCAAGTTTTTTTTAAGAAGCGAAAATAACCAAAATTACCCACAAGTACAATTGTATATTAAAATGAACCGATATTAAAATAAAAACGTGCGTTAATGTACATTTTCCATGGAATGGTTGCCATTATTCTTTCTTCATGTTAGAACTTCGTAAGCGATTCTCTCTCTTTATACCAGGTAACACAGTGATTTTCCTTTGAGTAGAATAAGTTAACCATATTAATAAATATGTATTTTTTTTATTACAGGAATGTAAAATCTAGAAATCTTTTCAATCATAATTAAATTTTAAGTTATCTGTCATTTCTTTTAAAGCATAAATTCATATTATCTTAAAATCAAAAGTAATTAACCTTCTTTATAAAATCAGTATAAAATTAAATTATAATTTTGAGCTAATTATAAAATCAAGACAATAATTAATGAATCATTTATTTTAATTGCAACTAATTTTAAATTGCTTGCAAATTGTGCCAGTTTAGAATTCAGACAAAAACAAAAGCTTTCTTTCTATCGTTATTAATGGAAAGTCATTTTTGTAATTTATTTGTGAATGCATTTATATATAGCATTTTAAGTTTAGAAGAATTGCTTTTTTAAATATAACTTCATTACATAAAAATATCTTGCTCATAAACCTGTCTAAGATTGCTTGTGCTTTGTTAACAGTCACATGTATCATTTCTGTGTAGCAAAAAAGCTGGTTTAAGCAAGAGGGAACAAGAAATTAACTTAAGCAGATTTTCAAGTTCATGCAAAAGCTGAGGACTTCCTAAGTCATAAACAAAAGTAGAAAAGACAAAATTATGAACGATTTAGTCTGAAAGTGTACCTTAGTAAAGTAAAATATAAACTTGAACTTTCTCTGTGTAATAACTCTAAATGTAAAATGAGCTGGATTTGGTAAGTATTCTTTGGTAAAACAAAACATATGTACAAAACATAAAATTAAAATTCGGATGGGATCGCATGCATTTTTCGGCTTCACAACCCCAAAGGGGTTAATATTCAAAATTAAAAAACTATTGACGTCAATATAAATTCTTTTTTTTTCTTTTTTTTTAAATATTATCTGGATAAATAAATTTACTTCTCTTAAAACACATGTTCAAAACTAATCTTTTTCTTTTCAGTTGGCTAACTTAGTTTTAGAAATTTAATTAATAAAATTGTCATAGATTATGTGTAATTCATAAGTCCAAGCTGTTAATCTTAATATACCTTATTTAAAAACTAAATTTTCTAACTTTAATATTTTGATGAATAATTGTTTCTTTGTCTTTTAAAATTCACTCAGTAACTAATTATATGGGGGGGGGGAATTCAAACATAATGTAAAATTTTCTTTTTGGGGCATGTAATAATATAAAAATTTATTAATATTTTTAATTGTTAACTTTCATAAATTTCTTTTAGTAATTAGATAAGTCACATTGCTAATCTCTGTTTACAAGCTTTTGTTGTAAATGGTTGACTTAATTTTTTGTTAAATAAATCGCAAGTCAATTGAAATTCCAATTCTCTTCTTTCAAACATGTTACCAACCTGGTTCCAAATATTTAAATTTTAAGGATCTCTTCCTCATTGAAATTCTTAAATAAACATTCCAATTCAGTTCATCTCGTTATTTTCCCACTAAATATTCTGGCTCAAGTTCACTATTTATCCCGTTACACATACCCTCATCGAAAGATCTATTTTTTTTTAAATCAAGCCAAACTATAGTCAACTTAAATATTGCAAACAAATAGACATCACTACATATTTGAGCTTAATAAAATGTTAGGTAATTTTAACATCCATATAATATGATGTATTTAAATTTAGTTTCCATACCCATAATTATGCTTAAGTTTCAAATATATTAATAAATACATTATTTTTGCAACTGCTGGAATGAAATACGGTACTTATTTCAAAAGTACAAAGTTAAAAAATAAAAGTAAAATTTTTAAACAGAAAAATAGCATGAAAGTAAAACATTTATTACAAACTTCTTTAAATTTACTTGATTACAATATCATTTACATAACTCACATTTTGTAATTAATTGAAATAGTATAACTATTTTTGTTATCTTTGTTTCACCTCAACAAAAACAAATTTTCTTATAATTAAATAAACAAAATTTTTCACAACTAACCTGAGAATAACCATAGACTAATATTTTCTTAGATCCAGGATCATGTTTTATTCTTCCACCCCCCAAACATTCGCAATTTAACCCCAATTTATATAGTTTATCACATTCTTCTTCGTAGATATCAGCTGCAACAAAAAAAAATTTAAGTTGAATATTTCAGGGCATTTAGAATATATCATAAATATAGATATTTAGCTCATGCCATATCTCACATAGTGAAAGCATGTCACAAGAATAAAACCACCTATACCTTTGGAACCTGTAAAGCAATTTTAATAATGCATAAATAAGATAATATTCTAATTATCTTTGAGCTTTGTGATTGATAAAATTTATGTGGTACTGAAATGTGAAAATATACAGAAGAATATCGATGATTCCTAAACACTGCAAAAACTTGTTATATTAGACTACAACAATTTCATAAAATATTCACATCTAATTATGTTTAAATCATACACCAACACTATCACTGCCAAAACATATGTTGTCACTGAAACATTGAAAAAATAAATATAAAATGTTTAAAAATTATTTCCAATTTTTCTCAACAAGAAATGCTTATAACTTGAAAACTACTCCTCCAATTTTACACAAATTTTCAGTTTCAGTTGGTGTTTAAATCATGTGCCAAATATGTCGTGACAAAATTTATGCTGAACCATTAAAAATTTTAATGCTGCATTTGTCATTGTGTCTAAAATTCTTGTTTTTTTAATTACCTGTGGAGATAAATTTATTATAACTTGGGAACCATTGAATCAACTTGATTTAAATTAAAGACTAAAACCTGACCAAATATCGAACCTATGTGAGAAAACGTACAGCATGAAAATCAGATCAGGAGTTTTTGAGTTATAAACTTACAAACAGACAGAGTGACTTAAATAGAAATTTTAAAATAAAATACCACTATCAAATTTAAAATGACATCCCCTTCAAATTATGACCAAAGTTATTATGAGAAATGCCATGACCGTAAAGTTACTTTCTCACCAACCCTGAAAAATGACTTGACAATGAAATTAACAACTCTGTTCAACACTCTCTGAAAGTTTTGATTTTAGGCAATGCTTAAAGATGGCTCTCATCTTAGATAAGGAATGAGTTATTTGTGTATATTATTTGCATGGGGAGTGGCTTCTGTGAAAGCAGAACAAAAAAGAAGTATATTTGCTTACTGTTAAATATTTTCCAAATTCTGATATTACTGTTTGTGAAAGTAACTCATTAACATGATATATATCGAAGAAGAAATATATAATTTATTTAAAGAAAGTAAAGATTAGGATGCTAAGAACATAGAAAATCTGTAATTGTGGATACCTCGTTTTACTATGTAGTAGGCCTAAGTGTAGTAAGCTATTGTGTAGAATCATGTTTGTATAGAATCCATATTTGCAAAATGGCAAAAAATTATTTGTTACACTAAAAAATAGAAAAGTTGCTTACAACTTTCATTTTTTTTTTTTTTTTTACTCTCTCATATATACGTAGTATAGAAAAAGTAATATGGGTTACAAAATCCATATGTAGTATGTCAAAATAAAAACACAAAATTAAGATTTTCTTAAGATAAGCTTCTACAAAAAGAAATGTGTGTCGCCTCTAAGGACCCATATAAAACGTATTAGTTCTAATCTATCCAAAAATGTTTATTAGGGAACAATTCAAAATCAAGTTATTCAAGAAGTAATTTTTCAAAAATATAGCTATACTGATTTTGTTGAAATTACAGTGAAATGTAAAGATTAATAACCCAAACCGTCTGGAAAATCGCAAACAAAAACATATTACGTTTCTGGAGTAACTGGCAAAAAAACAAAAACGATACTTGACCACTGTCATTAAAAGGTCAATTTTAATCAAATACAATTTATCCTGATGGCACAAATATGGAACAAGTGATATATGGCCCAATTTATATATTTATTTAAGACCATGTTCATGGTTCAATTCCTCTTTTTGATTGATAACTACTGAACTGACATTTTTGGTAAAGATTTGTTTTGGTTTATTGTTCTTTGCTTCTGATGATGGGTGAGTGAGTAAGTTTTTGTGATGATTTCCCACCATTTATTCTAAAATTTTGATGTATTGAACATAAATTTGTTTAAATAAAAATTTTACAACTGGACACTGTTCTTTTATTTTCCAAGTGAAATTAAAATATTTTTTCTCGGCTAACTAATATTTGAGTTGAAGAACAAATTTGCAGTAATATTTAAATAAAATTTTACCTATTACAACAATTGTTGAAATATTCTAAAAATGGCTGAGGCTTGGGGTTGGACACTGATTTTAGTAGCTAGCATTAGAGGTTGTTGTCATCAACATGGGTGGCTTGTTACAATGTCTATATAATATAATTCGGTTTTAAAAGAAGTTTGATATTGAATTAAAATTTATAAAGAATTTTACAACTTACCATGATATTTTGCATACTGTTTTCCTCTGACAATTATTTTATAAGGAGCATTTCCATGTAGATCTCCATCGAGACTCACTCTTATTAGAATATATTTAAACACACCTTCAGAATCAATTTGAACATAAGGAACTTGATCTAAAGGATTAGACATATTTTGAACCATATTTAGAGTAGTTATGGTCGTAGTTGGAGATTCCCCTCTAACAATATTTGCTAATAAATCTGAAACAAGTCATAATAGAAAAATATTTGTGTTAAATTAAATGAAACATGCAATATAACACAACATTTAACTTTTTACAGATTAATACGAAAATTGTACACTATGGAAATTGAAATTAATATGCATCCTTAAGTTTCTAGATTCAGAGTCAAATCATACTTGTGAGAAAATACTTATCTTTCCACTGTATTACAGTTGATGTAAGATAAGATTTTTGAAATAACAACAAAATATCATCAAAGATGCATTACTACAAAAAACTTTAACTTAAAAGAGTTAAACTTTAACTTTCTTAACTAAATTACATTATTATTATATTTTTTTCAGATTTGAATTTGTTATTACATAATTGTTATTGTGTTCCCCATTATGATTGCCACAAATTATTATGATTGAAATTTTATTAAGAGATTTTATATTTTCCACGTTGTGGTGTCAAAAATTATAATGAAAATTATAAACAATTTAATGTTCAACGTATCAAATTTACTGTGAACATCAAATTAAACAAACAAATCAATATACATACATTTACAATACAATATTATTTATTCTCATTACAAGTGGTTTTATTGTCAAATTTAAATTGACTATTTATTTACTTCATTTATGACTCTTAATCTCGGGTAATTCTGATTCGTTGGCATTAATTTGTTAATTAATATAAAACTTTACTTTCAAACTTATAGCTAAACATTAACTACAATATCTTATGATCTAAATGTTTCTGTCCAAATTTCTTATTATTTACAATTAATAACTTAATATACAAACTAAATTTTATTATTTTCAACACTGAACTTTTACTATATATATATATATATATATATATATATATAATAATCAGTTTTTAAAATCTTTAGACAGAAAAATCTACAGTTCTACTGGACCGATTTTATTAATTAATGGGTCGTTGGAAAGCTTCATCCGTGTAGATTTGCAAATAATTATGAAAGTTTGATTTTTTTTAAGATTTATGGTGAAAAAGTAAAAAAAAAAACACGTTTCCTATAAGAAATAGATTTAAAACAGTTGTTTTTTTTTGTTAAGTTTCTCTTTGTAGCCAAGTTTTGGCTGCCCGTTATCAATATTTTATACCATTTTATCTTCAAAACATTAGTAAAATGGGTTTGCCGGTATGCATCATGTGATCATATGAAACATGTGTTAATAATTTAACAGCTGATTGTTGTATTGTTATTTCCTTGATTTTTATTTGCTTACATTTTGTTGTTTACAATTTGGATTCGTGGTTAAAGTGTGTTCCTTATGTAATGTGTGTGTTTCGTAAGTTATGTGCTTAATCTGTACCATTAATTATTAGTGAGTAAAGTGGTGTATGGATTTCACAACCATAAATTGTCATTATGAACTGTGAATTATATGAGTAGATATTTTATATTTGATTGAAAATGAATAATTTCACTATTCACTATATTTTTGGTGATGGAAACTCTTTCTATAGGAGTATCTTATTTTTATGTCATAAATCTCAATCTAGATACAGTGATATACGATCCACAGTGGTTGATGAAGTAGTAAATAACTGGGACTACTATTGCCCTTTTATCATAGGGGATAATATATATAGACTACCGGTACAAATCGTAACAGAATACAGAAATCTAATGACTAAAGATGGGAATACGCCGGGAACATTGAAATTGAAGCTGCAGCACGACTTTTTAACTGCCAATTCAAAATATATGCTGAGAACTTGGAATCTTATGTAAAGGTTGGAGAAGGCACAACAATATATAAACTACGGTTCTCAGGCAATGTGGATGCTGGGCATTACGATGTTTTGATAGATAATACTAATTCTGAGAATCAAGAGGATGTAACCTTACCAAAATCCAAACGTGGCCGTCCAGCAAAGAATAGAAAAAGAAAAACATGTTCTGGCAGACGTGAATCAAAAGCTCATAAAAATAAATTAAAGAAACAAAATTATAGTCTGAATAATGATCTATTACAAGGGGGAAAAAGGTGTTTAACAAGCAATCACAAGGATGGAGACACATAAAATGAAAAAGAAACAAAACAAGATAATGTGACTAGCACTTCACACAAAGGATGCAACTTTTTCAACCTTCAAACGTGGACGTCCAGCAAAAAAAAAAAAAAAAACCGAAAACGTTTTCAGGCAGACGTGAATCAACAGCTCATCGCACAGTATTAAGGAGGGGGAGGGGGAAGGATAGTGACGTAAATGTAAATAATATTTTACAACTGCCAATCACTTTTGTGCCTGAAGCCTTAAAAGATATAAATGATAAAAACGAAATAAAATTACACCCATGTGGCAGTCTTAGTGAAGTTTGTGAATTTTGTGGTGCTAAACACTTTGTCGGAGAAAGACCTGTTGATAAAATGTTTTCTAAATGCTGCTCAAAAGGAAAAGTTACATTAGAATGGATTCAAACTGCATTATTACTTGAACAGCTTATGACTAATAACCATATTTATTCCGATATATAACTTTATGTTAAATATTCGTTCAATTGACAGCTCCCTATCTTTTGCTTCTATGGGAGCGCAAATAGTTCCTCCTTCAAGTTATGGTCCTTATTGTTTTAGAATAAATGGCACTATCTATTATGGTACTGGTACATTACATCCTGAAAATGGAGAACAGCGTAAATATGCTCAGTTGTACATACTTGATCCTGATGAGGCTACAGCTCAAAGAATGAAAATTAAAGAAAACTCTGAATGCAATGAACATTTATTACAAATAATAGGCTCATTCATGTCAAAGTATAAACCATTTGCAGAAGCCTGCAAAATGATGTATGAGTAGAGCAAGAATGCATGCAAGACACATTAATGAATAACGCTATTTCATCTGAAGTGACAATGGCTATAATTCAGGACCAAAAATATGATGATAGAAGATATAACTCTGCAAGATGTAATGAGGTTGCTGTTATTTTCGTGAATACGGATGGCGAACCATCTCTGCACCGTGATTTACTGATTCATTGTCGTGCTTACAACACGATCACTAAGAGAAAAACTCAGAGAATTAGCATTTTGGACTCAAATTTGGAACCAATGTTATATCCTCTATTATTCCCATAATATGGCGATCGAAGTTGGGGGATTAATATTCCACTGAATGATAAGCCACCATGTCTCCAAAATATTAAAAATAAAGCTTCAAATCCAAGATCAAGAGTCACTCAGATGCAATATTATCAATATCGTCTTTCAGTACGTGATGAATTCAATCCTTTATTGTGCGGAGGAAGACTCACGCAACAATATATTGTTGATGCCTACGCCAAAATTGAGGCAAATAGATTAAATTTCATTCGATAAAATCAATCTCAGCTTAGAATTGAACAGTACAAAGGTTTGATGGACCAGATTCGGTTATCAGGAGACAATGAATTGTTTCCCCTGTTAGGATTAGATGCATATTAGAATAAAAATATAATAATTAGGAAAATATTTAAGTAGAAGCTATACATGAAACCCAGAATAGTGACAAGTATTGTGAAAGAAATAAGAAAATGATGAAATGCTTGCCTTGCATGGGCAACCTACTTCGCAAGGCAGGTCAAAGAGATATAAGCGGCGAGTCAAGAGAAGGGGGGATCAATCGATCAACTGCGGGAGCGAGCACGTCAGAGGGAACGTTCGAAGCCGGAGCGAGGATCAGCCGTTGAAGCGGTCAGACAAGGGCGCGAAGGTTCTATTGGCGAGTTGGAGCTACCAATAAACTCAAGAGTGTCAAGCTGTAGTAGCGACTTTACAAATTACAGAAAGGGTGAGCAAGGGGTTCATCTTTTAAATATATGCAATGTAGATTTTAATTGTTATCTTAATATTTGAATGTTATATAGTTTAAACTTACATTGTATACTATAAATGTAAAAGAATATAAAGAAAAGCATTTATTAACTCATAAACTGAACCACTGATTGCAAAGAACCCAATCCTAATAAATGGTGCATCGGCCGTGTTTGTAATTTTAGTTTTTACTAAAATTTATTACTATATGGAAAGAATTTTGTTTTTGTAATTGTTATGTAATAAATAGTCAGAACGGCCTTTCTTTTAGTTTATTACTAAAAATTAAGATATTTTATTACAGTAATTATTTTGTGGTTCTTTAATCAGCAATATATTTATAAAACTGTATTTGAAGTGTTATTTTTGAATTTAAAAAAAAAAAAAAAAAGGAAATGGAATGGAATGATCTGATAATTATTTTTGAAATAAAAAAATAAAAAAGTAATAAATTTGTATGTTATTAAGGTGCTTTATCTATAGAGATATACATATTTAAGAGATTTTGATATATGTATTAAAATTGATTAGTGTTATATGCGAACGATTTAAATTTGAGGCATGTGTGATTAAATTTAGTGTGTGTTTAAACTTACATTGTATGCTATAAATGTAAAAGAATATAAAGAAAAGCATTTATTAACTCATAAACTGAACCACTGATTGCGAAGAACCCAATCCTAATAAATGGTGCATCGGCCGTGTTTTTAGTTTTTACTAAAAATTAATAACTATTAAAATTGTGGCAATATTCTTTTAATACGTATTATTGAAATTGATTTTAAAATTTTTTTTAGTTTAAGAAGTTTAGAAGTTATTAACTTAATGTTGTTATTTAATTAGCCTATTGTTAGTTTGTTTAATAATAAGACAGGCTAAACTCTAGTCATGCCATTGTTACAATAACGTTAAGAGAAAAAATTGTAATAGACAATTAATTCATCTTTATTCAGTGTGTTGCTTCGTGGTTTTTGAATTTGTGACCGATTATTTTTTTTTACATTAGATGGTTGTTATGCATTTTGAAACATTTGTTATTGTCAGCGTCTATAGTTAATAGTTTAAGTTAGTCTTTTATGTTTCATAGGCAATGAAATGAAAGAAATACTTAGGTCAGGTTTATTGTGAATGAAGTGTAATGTGAAGATTATATAACATGCTGAGTAGGGAAATTCCTTGGAGTTTGATTGTTTATTTCAGCATACCTTTGGCAAGGTGTGTAGTGTGAATGTTGAGAATTTTACAACAAATTAAGGTGTTATTAGGGTGTTAAGGGCCGTTCATAGCACCCCCTGGAAAGCCTTTTATTTTGCCAATAACGTTTCAAGGGAGTCCATGAAATATGATGCAAAATTATCAAGAGGTTTTGTCAATAGTGAGGAACTACGGCAACCCCGATCTTTTTATTACAATGACCTGTAATCCGAAATGGGAAGAAATAACACAAAATTTAAATGGACAGTCTGTTGAAAATCATCCTGATTTAGTTTCTAGAGTTTTCCAATTGAAGCTAACAGAACTTATGGATAACATAAATAATAAACATGTTTTCGGCATCCCAGTAGGCAATATACATGTAAATGAGTTTCAAAAAAAGGGGCTACCCCATGCTCACATCCTACTGATTTTGAAAGAACAAGATACTCCAAAATTACCAGAACATATAGATCAAATTGTATCCGTTGAATTACCAGATAAAGACAAATGTCCTACTACAACGGAAATTCGTTGTATGGGATTATATTTTGGTCGAAAAGGATAAAAATCAAAATTTATTCCTAAATCAAGGTTTCGCTGATTTGTATGCAACTTTGCTGCTCAGCGCGAGTCGGTGAACTGACCTATGACTTGGTCTAAAGTCAACTTTCGCCTACCCGTTTTGACAGTAAAATCGTATGTCGGTAGATTTTGAATAAAAAATTCGTATTTGATGAATTATGAAAATATGAAATAATAAAGTTAAAGGATGTGTAATTATAGTACAAGTTGTACGCAATACAGATCAGTTACGGTTATTTCATAAAAATTAACATGCGCTGCGGCAGATTTGAATGAAGAATTAAAAAATTTTCAAAATTAATCAAAATCAAAAAAACCTTGATATTTCTGTGATTGGTAAATAATTCTAAGAATAAAATATTCTTGGACAAATTTGAAAATTTAATATTAAAAAAGTTAAGAGAAATGATATAATTTGAAAGTTGAATAAAACGTAAATAAATGTAAATTTTGAGAATGTATTGTATAGCGATAATTAATAGAGTAAAGTTTCACAAGTAATTCACGTAAAAAATAAAAATTGAGTAGAATAGAAAAGATATGGTTTTCACACCTTTGTGTGGAAATGGATAAAGTTAAAAATTCAAAATTAAGAAAACCTGTTTAGAATCAAGTATACTAAAGAATCTGAAAGACCCAGGGTTAATAGTAAATAATAACCCCCCAAACGAAGTAGTGTGAAACCAAGTGTGAAAATAACCAAGATCTGTTGGTCAAACAGAATCTTCGCTGCGGTTAGTGAGTTTATTAAAGGAACTAAACAAAATGGTGAGGTTTCAAAACTCTAAAATGACAGGTGTGAAAAACAAAAACTGAAAATCACGCCGATTATTGCATAACGAATTTCAGGGGAACGAGCGGGCCGAAAAACACCACGTGGACTTCTCGCGAAAGCTGACATGAAGACCTACAAAATGCTTATAAATAAAAAATGAAAACTCAATTAGGAAAACCGCTAGAAGAGAATAAAGAAGAAACAATAGGAAATTTTGCAGTAGCAAGTTTGAAGATGTAGAGTTCCAAACTCCAGGACTTCGTGACGTATGAAGGGAGGAGTCAGGGTACCAACCGACAGCCATAATAATGAAAATGACTAACTACTAGAAAACAATTAAAATAAAAGATTGGAGGACTTGGATCATGGTAATTCACTCATAGGTAAAGAAACCAAACATTAGAACTGAAAATTAACGCAAGAATTACGTAAGAAATACGAAAATAAAGAACTATCGTATTAGCCCTGAGAGGGAAAGAAATTGGTATGAGAATACGATAGTTTTAGTCTATAAATACAGTAGCACGAGACTTCATCGCTCTCTCGAAAATAAATTATAAATGCAGTGGTAAGGGGTTACTATGCCCGAACGCGCTCTCTCTAAAAATCAGTTAAAACAGGTGTAAGGTGTTACCATGCCCGAAGCTATTAAGAAAAAGTTGTAAAAAAGTTGAAATGTTTAAATATCAGTGCTGAAGATCAAATCGTAAAGGAAATGAGTTGAAGTGAGAAGTGAATTGTTAAACTAGCGAATCTGCAGTGAGTTCCTAAAAGTGAAAAATCTTATACATCCAGAGTTAATGAAAATTAACACGCCACAAGAACTTCGCTAAAGACACATGGATCGACTGTAAACTTCAACAACAACCGGACACCAGAGAATTAAAATCATCCCACCATACAGGAACATCTAGACCAGGATCTTCCAGACGGCGGTCAAGGTCTGAAAAGTTATTCAAACTATCCTTTTTCTTATTAAGGCAAAATTGGCCAAAAATTAAAGTTAGAGTAAAACTGATTTTCCTGGGATATAAATTTAATATAATCAATTAAAAATTGCGTAGGTTAAGATATATTACTTGTGTGTGGATATTTCTTTTTCATAGTTAATAAAATGGTAATATAATAATCCTGAACAACTAATTAGATTTAAAACTTAGAAATTAGTGTTCAGAGATTAAGAAGAGGAAATTCTTTGTTAACAAAATAATATACAGTATAAAATTTTCCTCTGAAATTTTGATACTGAATTGAGTGTATCCACAGTACTTATTAACCCGTCCCAGGAAAGGAAAACAACTAATCGAAAGTGATAAAGGTTTGTTTGATCAGTAATTATGAATTTTTGAATCCCATTCTATTCTTGAAAATTACGAAGAAATGAAAAATTGGTTTCGGATAAATAATTTCCCACATTGAAATGGGATCTTTTATTGTCATGAATAATAGGAATATTTTAAAATTCCAAATAGGCTAGTTCTTCCAACAAAACATCACTTAATGCCTGGTTACAAAGTGAAGGAGTATTCTGAAACATAGGTATGCTTATAGTTGAACTTTTAGAGCAAGTGAAAAAAAGTTATATAAATACGACAAGTATAAAATTGTGAATTTACATAGGAAAATAGCTGAACTGTATTTGGTTTACCTCCTTACCACGCGAACTTAAAACTCATAGAAATAGACCACGTTGCCAAAATAATAAAACACTTAAATAAAGTGAAGTGAAAACATATCTGGAAAAAGATGTAAATATATTATTGCAGAAAATGGAAAAATGTGTAAAACATATGCAACAAAAGAAGAAATTGATATGTGGAACATTGGGTGATATGAATAAAATCAAGTAAAAGCTTTTATTAAGCTAATTTTAAGTATATACTCGGTTACCATTGAATGAAAAGTACAAGCTCGTACTACCCCTAGTACGTACTAAACTAACTTTGTCGCCTAGCATTTACTAGCTTTTTGGGTAGAATGCTTTTTGCGGGCTAGTACTTAGCACCTAGTTTAAGCAAAATATTATTTTTGACCTTTTACTAAAACTGCCTAGTATAATTATACTACCTAGCTTTCACTACTTAATTTCACATCACCTATTGACTCACAAAGTGATGTTTTGATGATCAACTTGTGATCAATCTTGAAAGTGTTTCTACCAATAGTAATGACGAAGAATTACAAATTAACAGGTCTCGTCACTAGAAATATATTTGAATTTTGTGATAAGTTTTAATTGAATATTGGTAAGGTAGTTTAAATATATTAATAATGAGTTCAGTTCTTACATTAATCAAGGCAATTTTATTATTTACTTTGGGTTTTTATACAATACCTTACGTATGTGTTTGTCCTTATTTATCTAATACGAGAGCTAACAAATCTCTAAACATAAAAAAGTAAATACAATATTAGAAATGTATTTGATATGTAACCGCTAAGTTTAAATGACGTAAAGCCAGTGATTAATTATAAAGCACTATCAAATGTCAAGTAAAATGGAATACACTGTCCTGATTGTCTTCAGTCAGTTATTACCCGTTTCTTGTGTAACCAATGTGTCTGTAGATAATTTGTGACGTTACATAACTGATTATCAGCTGTTGCATCATCACAACAAGTTTAGATCAAAGATTGTGCCTATATACAAATATGTATGAAACTGTAGGGTCCGAGATGTTTGTTTCCAAACATAAAACTAAAGCACCACATTCCAATACCACATCTTCAAAAAGCTTCGTTTCTCATCTGTCTTGAAATAAAAAAACATAAAAGTAAACATTGCTCAAAATTTCAGACACACTCATCCACAAAACCAAGTAAAAACGAATAAACAACGACATTTCAATAGTTGTTAATAAAAAAGTGAAAAACAATCTTTGAAGAAATAATAAATAGGACCTAAACTTGCGTCGCTTGTGCCATAAACATGTGTTAAGCGTAAATTGAGCTTTTAATGACGGCGGTCAAGGTTCATTTTTTGTTTTTCACAATTATTTATATAATTATTTAAATTTAATAGGAATCGTAATATTTTATAACTGTGAGTTTGAGTCATTAATTTTCATGGTCGTTAATCTATAAAAGAGCTCTTAAACATATTATTTAAAAATATGGCACAAAAAGTATATTCGACAAAATTTACACTTTAGAGTCAGAAGATGGTATACCCTCACTTTTTTCAACTTTTTCTACCTTTGGGTCAAATTTTTAAACTTACTCGAGAAAATATCATTACACTCTAAACAAAAGATACCCGTTTTTTTACCTTCGAAGATTCAGTTTTTAGGACAACTAAACACTTTTAGGAATCTTAAAGTATAGATTTTAACTAATCAAAATTTTTAATACATTTAAATAAAAAATAAGAGTGACAAAGGTAGTGATGGTAGGCTTAGTGTTACAGTCTGCACATATTAACTTTTTACACTGAACGAGATATTTAAAGACCTTTCCTTGGTTATGATCTGTATAGCCTATATATAAAACTGTAATAATTATGAAGATATCAATATGAATGTGTACCTTAGTTTTATGTGCTTATCACTTTTATATAGTTTAACACAAATGGTTATCTGACCAAATAGACCTACTCTTGGTACATGCTTGTTTTTATTACTGATTGTACATTTTGTTATGTTTAATAACATCATTAAACACAGTGTTCCCTTACTTCCTCTCTATTTTCGATATTCAATATCTTAAATTAATAACTTAAAATTTGAAATAAGTGTTTTAAAATTCATTAAAAATATTTTCCAAGTAAGTTGTACACTGTAATTTAATTTTACTGTTATAAAAATAAAACATGGAAAGGTATTTATGAAGTATATCATCAAATAATCGACTTCTATATTGGTAGAAATCAGGTTAGGCCAAGTTTTATACCACAAGTAGTCGGAAATTATTTAGTTTTCTTAAATATAAAACCGAGTTAATATAAATTGTTCGCACTTTGTTTTACTACATAAAATCTAACCTACATAAAATAGCCAAACTATAATTCATTAAATTTGCAACTCACAGAAACATGTAAAAGTAATTAATATTGTGTAAGCCATTGAAAAATGTATGATTATACTTTCCAGAGAGTCAAGAACTGTTGGTGGGGGGAAAAAATCTAAACTATAGCATAAAATCAGAATTATTGCTAAAATAAAAATCTTAATATTAAATAACTCACGTGACTGTTTTAACCAATTGGAACTGATAAATATTAAAACTTAAACTAGAGAGGGGAGAGAGGAGAAATTAACAGCGCGGGCATTGAGGATTCAATAATGGAACAATTTACACAAAACATTTGTTAATGAGCCATTATGGTACATACCATAGCCCTTACATACAATTATAATACAATCAGATTAATAATACAATCAGATCCTCTAAATATAATACACAAAACTCTTGTCTCTTGTAGGAAATGTAAAATAGTATTGGTAGATGGAGGGGTCTTATACAATAAGATAAGTTTATTTAAAACAATTGTTACACAGGTTTTCTTGAAATTCATAATCGTCTTTATTACTACTTTCTAACCGTAGGCTTGGCTCTAACAGGCCTGATATATGTTATTCGCTTTGCTCGTGTCAGCGAGCCTTGAAGCTATACATATGTGAATGAATCTCTGCTCGCTACGCTCATGTAGGGATGCGGTCCTACCTAATCTCGTAGCAATACAAATATCACATTTTCTTAAGAGATCAGTGTTCGAAATTATTTTGTTTAACAATAATTTAACTATTTGTCTTCGTTGTTACCGTTTACATGTAGAATTAAAATCTATAAATTTGTATCTAATTTAGTGCCTATGTTAAAAGTTGAATAACACACGAGATATGAACAAAAAGCTGTTTTAAATAAGTGCCATTTTGATATTTTCCATTAGATTATTCTGATTTTCAAGATGAGCTCACCATTGTCTCCTCTACTAAATATCATGTTCCTATCTTCATTTTTGTGTCCGCCATTGAGCTTATGTCGACGGATGGACAGCATATCGAAAATCACTTTTTCTGTTTCCTGAGCCCATGCAAATCCTGGATATCCGTCAAAAATCAGAAATAATCCAGTGAAACCAAACCCCCATAACAAATTTGATTAAAAATCTAAGAAAACCTACGACCTTTAGAGTATTTTCAACTCACCTATCTATATACAGTATGTAAGCAAAATACACCTTGAATATTAGGAATTATTTTCCGTAGATAAATAAATGGTGTAAAAACTTAACCAAAACTAAACGTCATCAAAAATCAGTAGTGAAAGCGAACCATGAACCATTCAAAAGTGAAAGCGAACCATGAACCCAGAGATGAAAACAAAAATTATATATTTAAATAAGGTTCTAAACTTGCTTTGGTTGTCCTCATAAATACATCCAAAGGATAAATTGTATTTGATATAAATAGAAAGGAAACATTATTGTATTTGAGAATTGTATTTGGTTAGTGTTCATTTTGGGTTTTTCCAATTATTCTTAATCCGTGATATTTTGTATTTGCGATTTTGGATTTGGATCATTAATCTTCACAATTCACTAAAATTTGGACGAAATAGGTGGGGCTCAATTTTCGTTAATAACGGATTTTTTTAGGATAACTCAAGAACTTGTGTTTTTGGAGAATTCCAAACGCCATGTTTGGATCCTTAAAGGCTACACTTGAGAAGAATTTATTAAAATAGTTAAGTTGATTTGAGAATATCGTAATTTTTTTTTCGTTTATTTAGTAGCTACTCTAAATTTTGATAATACGTTAAAAATAAAAAGTCATGAGATGTTGTCAAAATATGCCCAGATACAAAATTTTATTAAATTTGGTCCACGATGATGGGCTGTAGGCTGCTTATATAATGGACTGCAGACAGAGATCATTTGACTTGGAATTTTTTACACATTGCATAATTTTCTCAAATGTAAAAATACGGAAAATTTCCTACCTATGGGCCTATACAAATGCCTGGCAAGACTTTTTTCCTTCTTCGGCTTAATTTTGTCTTTAAAAAAAACCCCCAAAAATTACAACTTTAAAAAGGAAAAAGATGTAACATTTCTTATGCATTTATAAATAGCCGTTATTTTGAAAATATAAAACTTTTTGATTTATAAGATCTGAACTCAATATCTCATCCATTTTCAAAGTTTTTTAATTTTACGAAGCGACAGACGTGGTTTTTGGAATGATGACAACTGTCATTATGTACACAGCTAAATGTCCGCTTAGGGTTTATTTTTTAGGTCTACGCAATATTTTAATCAGATTTTGGTGTGTGGACATATGTTCGTCATATATTGGGACGTTATTTTTAATTGATTATTACCCTAATTTCCCTTTCTTTATTGTATTATCTATTATTTCTTTTGGATAACCAATAAAAATTCCAGCACCATAAAATATGTATTGAAGTTCTTTTTCATAATATTCTTTAGACAGAGGTAAGTTTGTTATTAACCAGTGAACCACAGAATTGAAAGGTGCTTTTCATGCGCGGGTGAATGGTGTGAATTCTTAGTTATATATCTAACTGTGTGTTCTATAAGCACTTAACGATAAACTATTATATTTTCTAAACAAAGTTAAATCAAAAAATGAAAGAGTATTAACTTTTTAAACTTCTGTGGTAAAACTGTATATTTGGGTAAAATCCATTGATAATGTCACACAGCTCTTCGAGATCAAACACAGCAAAAATGTCATCCACATAATTCACCCGTACTCACGGAAAATATTTTAAAAAAACTTTAGCATTTATTTCAAACAAACTCATAACAAAATTATTGATGAAACTTAACAGGGGAATTCCCATAACAGTACCTTCATTTTGAACGTAAAACTTGCTATTAAACTAGAAACTATTTTGACACATGCACAAATTTATAATTCACGCTTAGAGACAACTTTGCCTTTAATATGCCATGGTCCAGATGGGCGTTCCACGTCAGTTTTTTATCCAGGATTAATCCCAGATATTTCACAAACTGTGAAACGCTCATTCTAGTTACCTCAAGCCATATCTTACCACTACCCATTTCCTTCTTCCTATAAATGGGACAATGACGATCTTGGAGATATTAACTCGAACTCCATCCCTCCAACACCAGTCACTGGTGAGTCTTAGACATTAGTTAAGCAGAGATAAAATATTAGGATTTCTCGATAATGATAACAAATAAATCATTGACTTTAAAAAATACAAGATCTATGAAATTGTTACATCTAAAAATATTTTATTGTCACATATAGTTGAAACTGTGATTCATATACATAATGAAATTCTGAACATTTTAAATTCAAATATGTATTACTCAGAAAATTCTAAACCTTACGATCTAGAATAGATGGAAGATTTAGTTTATACAGACAAATGAGCAGTTCTGCAAACTATGTTACTTTAACACAGATACTAAAATCAAAAGCTAAAAGAATTTAAGTTTTCAGTTTGATTTAATTTCAATTGGTTTTAGTAAGGTAAAATTTCATTTAATGACATATTTTTATCCTTGGAGCATTATAAAGTAAACCATTTGAAATGAAATGAATTAAATGACTTTGAAAACATTGTTTTCTGTTTCTTCAGAAAACAGTCTCTTGATTCTTAACTGAACTTTTCTTAGCATAAGTTTTTCAGCTAACTGCGCTTTGTCGTTTTGTTTCACTAAATACTAGAGTAGTGAACAGTTTATTGATGTGTTGCAAGCCCACTTCGTGTGTCAATTGTTCCATCTTCCTCTTCACTTACACTTTGGTCTTCGTTCGCCCCGCTTGCATTGTCTGCTATTCTTGCTCCATCAGTCGCTTGAATCGCGGCTCATTAGTGGCACAGTCCAACTACTCTAGACTGTAACCTAAACTCTACTGCACAACTTCGTTATCGTAGTTTTACTGGTTGTTACCAGTACTAAACAGGTAAAGAGAACTGTAAATTTTTTTTACATATTTTTTCCGCAACACTCGCAAATCACACTCACGGATAATCGGGAGTACACTGTAATGTATTAATATTCTTTACGCAAGAACCATACAGCTTTAAAGACAACTGTCCTGTCTGTTTACAGCCTAAAACAGAGTTAGCTACAAAAATAATTTCCAAAATACTCCTCATTCATTATTTGAAAGGGAAGAAATATTAAACTGATGTCAAATTTACAAAAACATGAAACTCTAACTCCCATAGCTTTGTAATCAAATCATTATCATTATAACAATTGTTTTATGTCAACTACATGTTTATTTTAAACATTTTTTTTCTACTTAAAATTGGAAATTTGATTAATAAATATCTCAACTAAAATTTTTTTCAAATTAAAATCTAGTTGAAAATTATACTTAGTCTATATGTAAAAAAAAAGGAGGACTGAACATCAAACTCAACATACATCACAATTTTTAATTCTAGTTGTTAGTTATTTTGAGGGAGAACTATTATTACAATTTGGTGCACAAAAAGTACATCTTTGTCTAAACTGTAAGAAATTTATTTTCAAAATACCGTATTTGGAACCGTTTTCTTTTTACAGCTTATTGAGTACAAGTCTGTCATAATGTGCAATACTATTCTAATTACTTGTATCCACTACTGTGATGTGACAATCTCAACACTCTGGCCTGTAGTATAATCAGCCTTACAAAGTTATTTACAGAGCAAACTTTCTTCACATCTGAAGACGTGTTATTTAATTTCAGTCAATGATATTCGTGAATGGTTAGTTTTGTATGGCAAACTTCCTTTCTAAAATTTCAGAAAGGCACATGCAATGTGTTAGTGAACTATTTATTCTGTTCAGCATTAAATTGTAACAAATATTGTAAGGAATTTTTGAATTCCATCTACACTTTTACTAAACTAAATTACACATTACTTTTTAAAATACAATACAGAAAGTTTTATTTTTCTTTAAACAATACAATTAGTTTAAAATAGAATTGTCTATAAAAGCTTAAATTATTGCAGACATGTCTATTACGGAAGACTGTTGATTACTCAATAACCATCATTAGAAAAACTAATAGTATAAGTTTTATAAACCTTCCTCAGCACATCACATGTACACTGATGATTTGCTTGCCCAAATGCCTGTAATAAAAAATATAAAAAACATAAAGTACACAACAACTAACAATTAATTAAATGTAATCTATAATGTCACAACTACTTTAGTGTCAATTAGTTGTATTTATTTTGACATTGCTTAATTGTCTCTGATAAACATAAATAGCATTATTTTTTTTACTGATACAACAACGAAACTGTCAAATTTACGATGTCAAATTTACAAAAAGATGAAACTCTAACTCCCATTGTTTTGTGGTCAAATCATTATCATTATAGCAATCGTTTTATGTCAACTACATGTTTATTTTAAACATTTTTTTCTACTTAAAATTGGAAATTTGATTAATAAATATCTCAACTAAAATTTCTTTCAACTTAAAATCTAGTTCAAAATTATACTTATATTTAAAAAAAAAAAAAAAAGAAAAGGAGGACTAAACTCCACTTATTTGCTAATCTCAACAATTCATCTCCGTTAATTTCTTTCAAAATCTGGTTCAAAAGAAACATAAATGACATAAAATGTTAAGAATTAATTTAAAAATAAAATTATGAGGGATATATTGAAGAGTTGGAGAATCAAGTTTATTTAACCAATATCAAATTCAGACTAAAGGCCACGGAAAAACATAAACAAATATAGTTAAAATTCTATTTATTATAGATATTTTAGGGGGTTAAATAATTAGAAAATGGTACTTAATTTAACTTTATGTATAGTTAAAGTATCAAACCACTCTACATATCAAAGAAACTTCAAATTACTAACATTTCAGAAAGGCTCATACTTTTGCAATGTGTAAGTGAACTATTCTCTTCAGCATTAAATTGTAACACATATTGTAAGGAATTTTTGAATTCCATCCACACTTTTACTAAACTAAATTACACATTACTTTTTAAAATACAATAGAGAAAGTTTTTCTTTAAACAACACAATTAATTAGTTTAAAATATAATTGTCTATAAAAGCTTAAATTATTGCAGACATGTATATTATAGAAGACTGTTGATTACTCAATAACCATCATTAGAAAAACTAATATCATAATTTTTATAATGATCTGCTTGACCAAATGCCTGTAATACAAAAAAAAAAAAAAAAAAAAAAAAAAAAAAAAACAAAGTACACAACAACAAACAATTAAATATAACCTATAATGTCACAACTACTTTAGTGTCAATTAGTTGTATTTGTTTTGACATTTCTTAATTGTCTCTGATAAACATAAATAACATTATTATTTTTTACTGATACAACAACGAAACTTTGTAATATTCCTATGTACTATAAATATCATAAATTATTGGTAATATTTAACAAACTATTTGTCACATTGTCCTTTGTACATTATGATCCTTTCGTCTAGAGTCTTTATAACCCTTTATATTTTATACCAGGCTCTATTAGGAATAAGTTATATTTTTCTTCAGGTTTTACTTCAGTACAGTATTATTTACATAACACAGATTATATAATTCATTGAAATATTATAACCATTTTATTATTTTTCCCCTCCACAAAAAAATTAAAACAATTTGTTTTTACAATTATTTTCTTTCTAAATTAATGGACTATTTTTTTCACAACTAACCTTAGAATAACCATAGACTAATAGATTCTTATATGCAGGATTATGCTTTATTCTTCCACCCCCCAAACATTTGCATATTAACCCCAATTTATGAAGTTTATCACATTCTTCTTTGTAGAGTTCAGCTGCAACAATAAAAAAATTTTAAGTTGAATATTTCAGGGCATTTAGAATATATCATAAATATAGATATTTAGCTCATGCCATATCTCACAGAGTGTAGGCACGACACAAGACTAAAACCACCTATACCTTTGGAACCTGTGAAGCAAATTTAATAATGCATAAGTAAGATAATATTCTAATTATCTTTGAGCTTTGTTATTGTTCAAATTCATGTAGTACTGAAATGTGAAAATATTCAGAATAATATGGATGTCTTCCTAAACACTACAAAAACTATTTATATTTAAAATATACAGTTTTAGTTCAAATCATACACCAACACTATCACTGACATAACATATGTTGTCACTGAAACATTAAAAATTAAATATAAAATGTTTATAAATTAATTCCTATTTTTCTACAACAAGAAATGCTTATAACTTGAAACTACTCATCCCATTTTACAAAAATTTTCAGTTTCAGTTGGTGTTAATGTGCCAACTATGCCGTGACAAAATTTATGCTGAACATTAAAAATTTAAATGCTGCATTTTTCAATGTGTCTAAAATTCTGGTTTTTTTTTTTATTACCTGTGGAGATAAATCGATTATAACTTGGGAACCACTGAATCAATTTGACTTAAATTAAAGACTAAAAACTGACCAAATAACGAACCTATGTGAGAAAACGTACAGCATGAAAATCAGATTAGGAGTTCTTGAGTTATAAACTTACAAACAGACAGAGTGACTTAAATAGAAATTTTAAATTATATACCACTACCAAGGTTAAAATGACATCCCCTTCAAATTATGACCAAAGTTATTGTGATAAATGCAATGACCGTAAAGTTACTTGCTCACTAACCATGAAATATGACTTGCCAATGAAATTAACAACTCTGTTCAACACTCTCTGAAAGTTTTGATTTTAGGCAATGCTTAAAAATGGCTCTCATCTTAATTAAGGAATGAGTTATTTGTGTATATTGATTGCATGGGGAGTGGCTTCTTTGAAAGCAGAACAAAAAAGTAGTATATTTGCTTACTGTTAAGTATTTTCCAAATTCTGCTATTACTGGTTGTCAAAGTAACTCAATAAAATGATATATATTGAAGAAGAAATATATAATTTATTTAAAGAAAGTGAAGATTAGGATGCTATGAACATAGACAATCTGTAATTATGGATACCTCGTTTTACTATGTAGTAGGCCTAAGTGTAGTAAGCTATTGTGTAGCATCATGTTTGTATAGAATCTATATTTGCAAAATGGTAAAATATTATTTGTTAAAATAAACAATAGAAAAGTTGCTTACAACTTTCTTTTTTTTTATTCCTTATTTGACTTTCTCATTTATACGTAGTATAGAAAAAGTAATATTTGTTACAAAATCCATATGTAGTATATGTCAAAATAAAAACACAAAATTAAGATTTTCTTAAGATAAGCTTCTACAAAAAGAAATGTGTGTCGCCTCTAAGGACCCAAATAAAACGTATTAGTTCTGATCTATCCAAAAATGTTTATTAGGGAACAATTCAAAATCAAGTTATTCAAGAAGTAATTTCACAAAATCGACTATACTGATTTTATTGAAATTGCAGTGAAATGTAAAGATTAATAACCCAAACTGTCTGGAAAATCACAAACAAAAAACGTATTATGGTTCAGAGTAATTGGCAAAAAACAAAAATGAACCTTTTACTACTATCAATAAAAGGTCGATTTTAATCAAATACAATTTATCCTCATGACACATATATTTATTTAACACCATGTTCATGGTTCAATTCCTATTTTTGATTGATAAATACTGAACTGTCAGTTTTGGTAAATATTTGTTTTGGTTTATTTTTATTTGCTTATGATGATGGGTGAGTAAGTTTTTGTGACGTTTTCCCACCATTTATTCTAACATTTTGATGTATTGAACGTAAATTTGTGTAAATAAAAATTTTAAAACTGGACACAGTTCTTTTATTTTCCAAGTGAAATTAAAATAATTTTTCTGGGCTAAAAAATATTAGAGTTGAAGAACAAATTTGCAGTCATATTTAAAACAAAATTTTACCTATTACAACAATTAATTGTTGAAATATTCTAAAAATGGCTGAGGCTTGGGGTTGGACACTGATTTTTTAAGCTTGCATTAGAGGTTGTTGTCATCAACATGGGTGGCTTGTTACAATGTCTATATCATATAATTAGGTTTTAAAAAGAAGTTTGATATTGAATTAAAATTTATACTGAATTTAACAACTTACCATGATGTTTTGCATCCTTTTTTCCTCTGACAATTAATTTAGAATAACCATATCCATCTGGATCTCCATCGAGACTCACTTTCATTAGATTATATTTAAACACACCTTCAGAATCAATTTGAACATAAGGAACTTGATCCAAAGGATTAGACATATTTGAAGATTCCCCTCTAACAATATTTGCTAATAAATCTGAAACAATTCATAATAGAGTAATATTTGTGTTAAATTTAATGAAACATGCAATTTAACACATTTAACTTTTTACAGATTAATACGAAAATTGTACACTATGGAAATTGAAATTAATATGCATCCTTAAGTTTCTAGATTCAGAGTCAAATCATACTTTTGAGAAAATTCTTATCTTTCCACTGTATTACAGTTGATGTAAGATAGGATTTTTGAAAGAACAACAAAATATCATCAAAGATGCATTACTACAAAAACTTTAACTTAAAAGAATTAAACTTTAACTTTCTCAGCTAAATTACATTATTATTATATTTTTTTCAGATTTGAATTTCAGATTTGAATATTCCATGATTGTCATTGTTTTCCCCATTATGATTGCCACAAATTATTATGATTGAAATTTTATTAAGAGATTTTATATTTTCCACGTTATGGTATCAAAAGTTATAATGAAAATTATAAACAAATTAATGTTCAACAAATCAAATTAAACAAACAAATCAATATACTGTGCATACATTTACAATACAATGTTATGTATTCTCATTACAAGTTGTTTAATTTTCAAATTTAAATTGACTATTTATTTACTTCATTTATGACTCTTAATCTCGGGTAATTTTGATTCGTTAGCATTTGTTAATTACTATAAAACTTTTATAACTTGTTAATTAATATAGGCTAAAACTTTACTTTCAAACTTATAGCTAAAAATTAACTACAATTTCTTATGATCTAAAAGTTTCTGTCCAAATTTCTTATTATTTACAATTAATTAGTAACTTAATAAGCAAACTAAATTTTATTATTTTCAACACTGTCCTTTTACTATTTGATAATAAATTAGTTTGTTATTTGAAATTTTTATACTCCTTGGCTTTATATATGTAAGATGATATTTTGTAGAAGATAATGAGAGTCTTTCCTCGGACCATACACCAGTTATTATGACAATTGGTGAGCTGATAGAAAAAACAAGGCACCAGCCCCAAAAATAACAAGTGGGAAAACAAACTGGAAATTTTTCAGTAGCATAATAAAAGAAAATGTAAAGCTAAATGTACCGATTAAAAATTCAAGTCAGTTGGAGGATGAGCTCGAGATATTTATTGGGATTGTTCAGGGCGCTGTTTGGAAGAGTACTCCAGTGAGCTACATGAAAAGAAATGAAGTAAAGTACTATCCAGTCGAATTAAGACGGCTAATTAAAGATAAAAGGAAGGCACGGAAAAAATGGCAAAGGAGTAGAGCACCAGAAGACAAGCAAATACTTAACAGGTTGTGCAACACAGTTAAAAATTCTATTAAATATTACAAGAATGAATCTATTAATAGATACTTAAAACATTTATCTCCCACAAAGGACAGAGATTATTCGCTTTGGAAGACAACAAAAGGAATCAAAAGGTCTAAAATTCAAATTCCACCAATTATGAATGACAATGGAGGCTGGGCAAGAAGTCCTATGGAAAAGGCTGATCTCTTTGCAACATTCTTAGAAAAGACGTTCCAGCCTCTCCTAAGCAAAGTGCTGAAGAAAGCGTTCCCGATATAAAAAAACATGATGAAATGGAAATATTACCAGTAACACTGAGGGAACTGAAAAATGAAATCAAAAACCATTTGAATGTGAATAAAGCACCCACGGTATGACTTGATTACTGGGCAAATAATTAAAAATCTACCGGAGAAATGTGTAACTAGAAATGTGTAATGTGTAAATGTAGAAACTAGAAAAAGAACTACCTAAACAATATTTCGAGATACTCAAGCCATACATGACTGAGAGGCATTTCCGAGTGAAATTTGAGGGAGAGTACTCCATATTAAAGAAGATATCAGCGAGTGTTCCACAAGGTAGCGTGCTGGGACCGGTCTTGTATTTACTTTACACGAGAGATCATCTAAATGACGAAGATGTAACAAATAGCTACTTTTGCAGACGACACTGCAATACTAGCAACTGGGAAGAAAATTGAGGAAGCTGCAGGGAAGCTCCAAAGGGTCTCAAATGCGGTGAGCAGATGGACCAAGAAGTGGCGTATTGTTTTAAATGAGGCAAAATCAGCCAATGTTAACTTTACCAAATTAAATATTGATTATCACCCACCAATTTTAATCATTTCTGTACAAGTTCCCCGTGTTAATACCGCGAAATACCTGGGAATGACTTTGGACGTGAAATTGAAATGGAAGGAACACGTTAAACAGAAAGTTCAAGAGTTAAAATTAAAATTCAGAAATATGTATTGGCTTCTGGGAAGGAATTCCCAATTATCAATCCATAACAAAATGCTCATATACAAGCAAGTCTTAAAGCCGGTGTGGACCTACGGATTACAGCTATGGGGTTGTGCAAAGAAGTCTAACATAAAAAACATACAAAACTTTCAAAATAAGGTGCTCCGATGTATTGTTGATGCACCATGGTATATAAGAAATGACAACTTGCATAGGTATTTGAAAATAGATACGGTTAGAGAAGAAATAAAAAAGCAAGCACAGACAACGCATTGAACAACATGAGCATCCGGAGATACGCAGATTGATGGATACAACTAGTTTAATTAATTAGAAGACTGAAACGAATAAAACCATTGAACTTAATGGACTTTAGACCATTAATAAGTGTAATTAATAAATGTAAATTACTAGATAAGTTTGTACTCAGTTGTAATGAAAAAAGTAATAATAATAAAAATAAATAAATTAATAAAAATGATTAATTTTGGGGCACGGAAAATTTTATTATTATGGTCTTGTGGAATATCATTTTTAAGCAAATTGATCGCAAATTAAGAATTGGTCAGTTCCACTATATTGTTCTTTATACAAGATGTTGTGTAAAAACATTTTTATTTGGTTCGGCAGGTTGAAGCGGTTAAATATTTTAAAACAAAATTTTCATCGTAAAGTTTTTTTTAAAATGAGGTATCATACACCATATTCTGACATTCTAAAGTTATTGTCAAATTATAAATAGCTTTAAAAAAACTGTTTTTCACTAGCCATTTTGAAACCATCTTAGATATTGCAAAAAAAAATGTTTGTTTTTAAAATACCTTTAAACTAATGTGCAACATAGCATAGGTTTCTATTTATAATTTTGACTTAGAGCTATTTATAATCTTTAATATTTGATGATTTTTTAAATTTGGAAAATGGGGCGAAAGTCCCCTTAGCCCATATTTTCTGCAAGAACATGTTACAGTATTAGCTAGTTTTGACAAAAATCTAATTTTACTCGTATGTACAGGAAAGCTACAATAAAATACTCTAAAATCCAAAACATGAAATATTTTGTGCAACCTTGTACATACGGATAACACTATCGTAAAAAAATTTGTGTCAAAATGATGAGGCTTCGTAGACCTTTAAAATGAGTTTTCAGACGACTTATGTTTATATTTGAAATTTTTGAGATTTGAACCAGTTTTTAACCAATTTGGAACTCCAGTCTCGGCACACTCTGTACATAAAATTAAATGAAACTATTTTTTAATGGATTCTCTGTATGCTATTGTTTACGTGTTATAGCTCAAACAATTCTCTCATTATACATTGTGGACACCTATCAGACACACCCTGTATATAATGAGTACGGGCGTTGTGGCCACGAAAGCTGGATCTACACCTTTTTTCATGTAGTCTTGTGTTAGATCCCTATTTGTCATCTTTCCTATCAATTCTTTGTTAACAAATTATTGTATTCTTCCGACCCTGACGCTAATAGACTATTCGAAGGCTAGTGGTCTTTACTTTCTATTCTTTTCTTCCTTTATTTTTGTCTTCTGTCTTTTGTCTCATCTATCATGTCTTTCTTCAACCAACAGGAGTTGATTTCCACCTGAGGATACCATATTACCTTAGTACATGTATTTGGTCAGTTCATCTTTTTTTTCGAAAAACAAATTGCCAACAATGAACAAAACATAAAATTTTGTAAATGATGATTCGGAATTATCAAATTTTACCAAACCATATTTTAAAATTATTTAAAAGTTTTAAATTTCTGAAGAGAAAACAATGTTTTTATTTCTTAGAAAGAGATGATATAATTTTAAGGACGGTGAAATTATTTTAAACAAATTAAACTATTTAGAGAAGAGAAAAACAACACTATTATTTTGACGAAATTTGGGTAAATAAATGCTGGTCATAAAAAAAACATTTTTTTTGACAAATAATACTGAATTGAGTGTATCAACACGACTTATTAACCCGTCCCGGGAAAGGAAAACAACTAATAGAAAGTGATAAAGGCTTTGTTGATCAGTATTTATGAATTTTTGAATCCCATTCTATTCTTGAATATTACGAAGAAATGAAAAGTTGGTTTCGAAAAATAATTTCCCACATTGAACTAGGAATGGTTATTGTCATGATAAAAGAAAAAATCTTCCAACAAAACATCACTTAATGCCTGGTTACAAAGTGAAGGAGTATTCTGAAACATAGGTATGCTTATAGTTGAACTTTTAGAGCAAGTGAAAAAAAGTTATATAAATACGACAAGTATAAAATTGAGAATTTACATAGGAAAATAGCTGAACTGTATTTGGTTTACCTCCTTACCACGCTAACTTAAACCTCATAGAACTAGAATGCGCACAAGTTGGAGACCACGTTGCCAAAATAAATTAAGTGAAGTGAAAACACATCTGGAAAAAAAATGTAAATATATTGCAGCGGAAAATGGAAAAATGTGTAAAACATATGCACAAAACGAAGAAATTGATATGCAGAACATTGGGCGATATGAGTAAAATCAAGTAAAAGCTTTTATTAGGCTACTTTTAAGTATATACTACGTTACCGTTGAATAAAAAGTACAAGCTCGTACTACCCCTAGTACGTACTAGACTAACTTTGTCGCCTAGCTTTTACTAGCTTTTTGGGTAGAATGCTTTTTGCAAAGGTTGATTAGGCGAGTGTATAAATGCTAGGTTTATGTGGGGTCTGCGTTGGTTATATGTTTGCTTAGTAAAAGATTTACTTTCACATCTAGCTGCGTGAACAAGACGATAGTAGTCCTACTGTCGTGGCGGAGTTTATAAGGAAATACTGCTCGACAAGTGTAAAGAACTGACAGCTTGTTGACTTTACAGCATCTGAGTTCCTACAAGAAAACGACACCTGAGGAGGAGGTCTACTACCCGCAGAACACAAATAGACATTTCGTACGATTTTTAGGCGATCTAGGATTTCAAACCAGAATAGCTCTTGTCACCGCGTTCATCGTTCAACAGTATTTAAACTGTAAATTGCATGATTGATATGATTATCGACAAATCTCTCAACTAGATTCATTTCCCGTTTTTATTTTTTGGAAGTTAACGAGGCAAAAACCTTGTGACAGAGTAAGTTCCGCAAAGCAACAATAATTAATTGACGCAATTGACTGTATCCATGTTAAAATACTCTAACCATGGTTATGAGTTCAACCGTAACGGGTATGCTAGTACATTCAAGGTACTTGTGACACTGGAGAACAATTTACTACCATTAATGCCAGGCAGTATTCAAGATAACAGGGTTCGGAGAGAATTCCAATCAGAGAAAATGTTTCCTAGTATGATGGTGCTACATGCTTGCTAGAAGATAGAGGGAATGGGATTTCCCTTTGGTTGATTACCCCACTTAAACCTCCTTGCATTGGAAAGGCGCTACATTGTTTAACATTTTAATATCTCAATGATATGTTTAACTATGGAGAACTGGAAATTAGAACAGAGTTGAAGAAAATAAAAAAGAAATACATTGACTTTTTACATTTGAAATTAGGTTAGGTTACTGCGTCACAATAAAATAAGTTAAGAACTAACAAAAATACAACTTTTTGAGGGGGGCTAGAAATAAAGTTTATGATTATGCTGACACCAGCTTTTTATACATTTACAACTTTTTGAAGACACCGAGTTACCAAAATCCTCTTTCTGTGTCCAACAATCTTTTAGATATGTTTTCCTCTATTTTGCATCTTCCTCAAGTTTTATTTTATTTAATTCAAATCTTTGGAGCAAAACGCCCTTTGTAACTCTGGAGTTGATAGGTCCCTAATTTATATGAATTCCATAGAGTTTAACATTTTTTGTCGCTTCTAATTTTGGCTGGAGGTACAGTACTTCTAATATTTCAATTTCCGATTTTACAGATATTTGTGAATTTACATTAATTTGTTGATGTTCTTTAATCCCCTTCAAATAGCTCAGTTTCTTTGATTTCTTTTATTGTTCTGTTTATTTTTAAACCAACTTAAATCGATCTAGGGACCTTATTAAATAGGGGATTTTCATTTTTATTCATAATTTTTATAATGCCCTTATGTCATTGAGAAAACTCTATACGTTTATTTCTGGTAGACGTCTGATTAGGTTTTTATATATATAAGTTTTTATAATGTTGAGCAGTTTTTTAAGCTAACCAACCTGAATATCTTCAGCGACGTTCAACCATGCCTTCTTTTTCAAATTTAAAATACAAAGGACTTGCGACTTCTGAAGCACCACTGGATATTTAGCCAACATATTGACCAAAGCTATTCTGTCTAACTGTTTTTCACCAACAGTTTCATCCATATCTCATCACAAGACGACATTTTAAAAGCATAATTACGCACGCATACACTGCTACACTAAACTCACTTCCCAGAAGAGTACAGTATAGACTGACCAGGGCCAACAATATCGCACGAAGCATCACGCTGCGGTAAAGAGAAACATTGTTCATGTTATTACCTGCTCCCTAGTATATACTAGGCGCTAGACTTCTGGTAAATGCTAGGAAAACTATGTCGGCGGGCTAGTACTTACCACCTAGTTTAAGCAAAATATTATTCAACTGATTTTGACCTTTTACTAAAACTGCCTAGTATATACTACCTAGCTTTCACTACTTTAATTTACATCACCCATTGACTCACAAAGTGATGTTTTGATGATCAACTTGTGATCAATCTTGAAAGTGTTTCTACCAACAGTAATGACGAAGAATTATAAATCAACAGGTCTCGTAGTTGAAATATATTTAAACTATGTGGTAATTGAATATTGGTAAGGTAGTTTATATATTAATAATTAATCATGTTTTTACATTAATCAAGGTACATTTTATTATTTAATTTGGGTCTTTTTTATGCAATACCTTACGTAATGTGTTTGTCCTTTTATTTAATACGAGAGGCTAACAAATCTCAACAAATAAAAAAGTAAATACAATATTAGAAATGTATTTGGTGTAGAATAACTACGTTTAAATGACGTAAAGCCAGTGGTTAATTTTGACGCTCTGTCAAATGTCAAGTAAAATGGAATACACTGTCCTGATTGTCTTCAGTCAGTTATTACCCGTTTCTTGTGTAACCAATGTGTCTGTAGATAATTTGTGACGTTACATAACTGATTATCAGCTGTTGCATCATCACAACCTGTTTAGATCAAAGTTTGTGCCTATATATAAATATGTATGAAACTGTAGGGTCCGAGATGTCCCAAAAAGTATGTTCGACAAAAAACTTACACTTTAGAGTCAGAAGATGGTAAAACCTCGCTTTATTCAACTTTTTCTACCTTTAGGTCAAATTTTTTAACTTACTCGAGAAAATAACACTACACTCTAAATAAAAGATACCTGTTTATTTACCTTTGAAGATTCAGTTTTTAGGACAACCTAACACTTTTAGGAATCTTAAAGTGTAGATTTTAACAAATCAAAAATTTAAATACATTTTTAAAAAATATTAAAATTGAAAAATGGTAGGCTTAGTGTTACAGTCCACAGATATCAACTTTTTACACTGAACGAGAAGAAAATTAAAGACCCTTCCTTGGTTATGATCTGTATAGCCTATATATATATATATATATATATATATATATATATATATATATATATATATATATATATATATATAATATATAACTGTAATAATTATGAAGAAATCAATATGAATGTGTACCTGAGTTTCATATGATTATCACTTTTATATAGTTAACCATAAAATGTTATCTGACAGAATAGGCCTACTCTTTGTAACATGGTCTATTTTATTACTGATTATAGCCTACATTTTGTTGTTTAATAACATCATTAAACGTGTTACTTACTTCCTCGCAATTTTCAATATCTAAAATTATTAGCTTAGAATTTGAAATAAGTGTTTAAAATTAATTAAAAATATTTTCCAAGTAAGTAGGGTTAGGTTATAGTAGGTTTAACTTAATTTTACTGTTATAAAAATAAAACATGCAAAGGTATTTATGAAGTAAATCATCAAATAATCCACCTCTATATTTGTAGAAATTAGGTTAGGCCAAGTTTTATACCACAAGTAGTCAGAAATTATTTAGTTTTCTTAAATATAAATCCGAGTTAATATAAATTGTTCTCACTATGTTTTACTACATAAAATGTATACTACATATAATAGCCAAACTATTAATTAAATATGCAACTCACAGGAACATGTAAAAGTAATTAATATTGTGTAAGCCATTGAAAAATGTATGATTACACCTTCCAGAGAGTCAAGACCTGTTGATGGAATAATAAAATCTGAACTACAGCATAAAATCAGAATTATTGTTAAAATAAAAACCTTGATATTAAATAACTCACGTAACTGTTTTAACCAATTGGAACTGATAAATATTAAAACTTAAACTAGAGAGGGGAGAGAGGAGAAATAGACAGCGCGGGCATTGAGGATTCAACAACGAAACAATTTACACAAAACATTTGTTAATGGGCCATCATGGTACTTATCATAGCCCTTACATACAATTATAATAAAATCAGATACTCTAAATATAATGCTCAAAGTTCTTGTCTCTTGTAGGAAATGTAAAATAGTATTGGTAGATGGAGGTGTCTTATCCAATAAGATAAGTTTATTTAAAACAATTTGTTACACATGTTATCTTGAAATTCATAATCGTCTTTATTACTACTTTCTAACCGTAGGCTTGGCTCTAACAGGCCTGATAGATGTTATTCGCTTTGCTCGTGTCAGCGAGCCTTGAAGCTATACATATGTGAATGAGTCTCTGCTCGCTACGCTCATGTAGGGATGCGGTCCTACCTAATCTCGTAGCAATACAAATATCACATTTTCTTAAGAAATCAGTGTTCGAAATTATTTTGTTTAACAATAATTTAACTATTTGTCTTCGTTGTTACCGTTTACGTGCAGAATTAAAATCTAAAAATTTGTATCTAATTTAGTACCTATGTTTAAAGTTGAATAACACACGAGATATGAACAAAAAGCTGTTTTAAATAAGCGCCATTTTGACATTTTCCATTAGATTAATCTGAATTTCAAGATGAGCTCACTGTAGTCTCCTCTACCAAATATCATGTTCCAATCTTCATTTTTGTGTCCGCCATTGAGCTTATGTCGACGGATGGACAGCATATCGAAAGTCACTTTTTCTGTTTCAATTATATATTTAAATAAGGCTCTAAACTTGCTTTGGTTGTCCTCATAAAGACATCTTAAGGGTAAATTGTATTGAGAATTGTATTTTGTTAGTGTTCATTTTAGGTTTTTTCAATTATTCTTAATCCGTGATATTTTGTATTTGGATAATTAATCTTCACGATTCACTAAAATTTGGACGAAATAGGTAGGACTCAATTTTCGTGAATTACGGATTTTTGCCGATAACTCAGGAATTTGTATTTTGGAGAGATGGCGACCAATCTTTAAAGGTTACACTGAGAAGGATTTTACCTAAATAGTTAAAGTTGATTTGAGAAAATCGTAATTTTATGCTGTTATTTTTTTTTTTTTTTTTGTTTATTTGGTAGCTACTCTAAAGTTTGATAAAACGTTAAAAATAAAAGGTCATGAGATATTGTCAAAATATGCCCAGATATCAAATTTTATTAAATTTGGTCAAGAGGATGGGCTGATTGCTGCTTATATAATGGAAGACAGACAGAGATCATTTGACTTGGAATTTTTTACACATTGCATAATTTTCTCTATATGTAAAAATACGGAACATTTCCTAACTATATACAAATGTCTAGCAATTTTTTATTCCTTCTTCGACTTAATTTTGACTTAAAAAGCTAAATGACTCAAATGTTAATAGGATAAGATTTTTGAAGAAACAAACACACTAATATTTGGAAACAAAATAATATACAAAACTGTGGTAATTTATATGTTTTTTTTTAATCCCCACTTCTTGGATTTGCCGGGAGTGTGTGGGGTCAACTATATGCTCAATAAAAAAGTGAAGCCTGCAGGCATTTTCTCTATATAGTATGTATTCAGATTTCAGGTGGAACCACTGTGCGAATCCAGGATTCCGACTAGTTTCATCTATTATTGTCATAGGAGCCTCAAGACGACAAGGTTGCCCTTTTATCGGATTGTTAGTTGTACGTTGATGATATTACATCATATTAACGACAATTATCGATTTCTGTGAATTCAATTCAAGGCCAATATTCACCATTCTTCTGTTCAACCGTATCTCGGAAAGTAAATTATCTATTTAAACTCATTTAGAGCTGGCTAGCAGTAATGGGTTAGTTAGGAAAAAACAATGGCTCTAAAATATCAAAATCAGATACTCCATTCACTCTCAGGGTTGGGGTATGTCGACAAACAATGCAAGCACACTGGTTCCAATAATCATATACCACCCAAATTAGTTAAATCTTATAAGGACAAAAAAGGGTTGTACAACTAATACTTTTATTTGTTTCCTAATTTCCTAGTGCATACTCATGAATTAGAAAAGCAAAATTGTTAACAATAACACACATGCTAAATAACTGAAATCATTTACCATGAGCATGGAACAAAATCATTAGGGTTAAATGCAGTACCCAAATGTACTTTTATATATATATTTAAGCTGTAACTGTTCTGTACTTTAAAAATCAGAAAAAACAAATTATTTGTTGTTAAATGAAATGTGTACTAGGCTTGATTAATGTGACAATATAGCTTACAATAAAAATATTTGATTTGTTCTAAATAAAAATCCTCTAAACATTAAAAGTGCTACAATAATTCAAATCTTTAAAAAGAAGTAGTTCCTTTTTTACACAGTAAACATTTGAAAGCAGATATCTTGTATAAAGTGACTTTGAATGTGATTTAATATTTAAGTAATATTGAATTTACTTAAATCAGCATTATGTCTTGACAAAAAAGAATCAATAGAACAATGTTTACATAATTGTGTGAAAGAAAACATAATATGTATTTTGTAAACACATTTGGAAGCAATAACATTTTTATACTGTTTGACTCTGTACAAATTTTTATTTGTGTGCAAAATATCAGGATGAATCAAACCGATTGAAATCGAACATTCACTTTCATAGATTTTAATTACATTAAAACATAAATACTGCATCACTTTCTTGTAAATTCTTGCTAAACAAAGAAAAAATGCAAGTGGTTAGTTTTCTTTGAAAAAGTAACTAAAGAGTGGAAAAGTATTCTACCATATATCAGGTGGAAGACAGAATGTTAACTTACATGTTAACCTATTTAACAGAAAAAATATGTCAACTTTGCAATAAGTGATGTTCGGGACAATTCCTTGATATAAATAATGAAATGATAGAAAGTAGTAAACATCTGTAAATTGTAATAATATAATATTCCCAGAACAAATTTTATAGTAGCTAAGGATAAAATATTACGATTTCTCGATAATGATAACAAATAATTCATTGACTTTAAAAAATACAAGATCTGGGAAGTTGATACATCTAAAAAGATTTTATTGTCACATATAGTTGAGACTGTGATTCATATACATAATGAAATTCTGAACGTTTTAAATTCAAATATGTATTGCTCAGAAAATTCCAAATCTTACGATCTAGAATAGATGGAAGATTTAGTTTATACAGACAAATGAGAAGGTCTGAATACCATTTTAATTTAATACAGATACTAAAATCAGAAGAAACAAATTTAAGTTTTCATTTTGGTGGAAAATCAGTTTGATTTAGTAAGGTATAATTTGATTGAAATACATATTTTTGTCCTTGAAGCATGATGAAGTAGATTATAAAGTAAACCATTTGAAATACAACGAAATTAATGACTTTGGAAACATTGTTACACAAAGCTATCCTCTAGAATAAAATATAAATGAAAGCATGACTATAGTTTATATACATTAGTGGTTACATATTGTCTAAAACCTAAGAAATACTGTAAATGTAATAATTTAACAAGATTATGATGTATTGTCACTCCACAAAGACACATAGCCTATATACAGATTTTATAAACTAGAAAATTTTAAATATCTAATTGATTTCATGTTGTAATTAGTTTATGCCCTGATCAAGGTGTTTAAATTTTTTGATTAACAGATTTAAAATTCAATACGACGAAAAGTGGTTGTCAAAATACAGTGTGCTCCTGATTGTCTGTGAAATTGGGTGGTACAGACGTTGTGGATAACGAAAATCGCGGACAATTTGCAAGAACGCTAAAAATAAAGGGAAAATACTGCAATAAAAAATAGTTTTGATATAAAAACACTTTAAAATATGCTCTACATAAAACACATAATACACAGTACAAGCCTATAAATCACATAAAGTAAAAACATTTTAATATACATTTAACATGAAATAAAAAAATGTAATAAACAAGAAGTTCTTGTAGTAAAACAAAAGAACAATTCATGAAACACATTACGTTACACTAATACAGTTCTGCAATTCTAAATACCTCACTGTTTTTTTTTTTTTAAATCAAACATTGTTTTCTGTTTCTTCAGAAAACAGCCTCTTGATTCTTAATTGAACTTTTCTTAGCATAAGTTTTTCAGCTAACTGCGCTTTGTCGTTTTGTTTCACTAAATACTAGAAGTGACATACTTCGTGTGTCAATTGTTCCATCTTCCTCTTCACTTACAACAATCAAGGAGGACTGAACAACAAACTCAACATACATTACAATTTTCCTTCTAGTTGTAAGTTATTTTGAGTGAAAACTATTATTACAATTTGGTGCACACAAAGTACATCTTTGTCTAAACTGTAAGAAATTTATTTTCAAAATACCGTATTTGGAACCGTTTTCTTTTTACAACTTATTGAGTACAAGTCTGTCATCATGTGCAATACTATTCTAATTACTTGTATCCACTACTGTGATGTGACAATCTCAACACTCTGACCTGTAGTATAATCAGCCTTACAAAGTTATTTACAGAGCAAACTTTCTTCAGATCTGAAGACGTGTTATTTAATTTCACTCTATAATATTCGTGAATGGTTAATTTTGTATGGCAAACTTGCTCCACTTATTCGCTAATCTCAACAATTCATCTCTGTTAATTGCTTTCAAAATCTGGTTTCAAAGAAACATAAATGAAATAAAATGTTAAGAATTAATTTTAAAAAACCATTATGAGGGATATATTGAGGAGTTGGGGAATCAAGTTTATTTAACCAATATCAAATTTAACTAAAGGCCACGAAAAACATAAATAAATATAGTTAAAATTGGATTTATTATAGATATTTTATGGGGTTAAATAATTAGAAAATGGTACTTAATTTAACTTTATGTATAGTTAAAGTATCAAACCACTCTACATATCAAAGAAACTTCAAATTTCTAACATTTCAGAAAGGCGCATATTTTTTGCAATGTGTCAGTGCAATATTATTATTAATGTTAATATTATTAATGTCAGTGAACAGCATATTTATTCTCTTCAGCATTAAATTGTAACACATATTGTAAGGAATTTTTGAATTCCATCCACACTTTTACTAAACTAAATTACAGATTACTTTTTAAAATACAATACAGAAAGTTTTATTTTTCTTTAAACAATACAATTAGTTTAAAATATAATTGTCTATAAAAGCTTAAATTATTGCAGACATGTATTTTATGGAAGACTGTTGATTACTCAATAACCATCATTAGAAAAACTAATATCATAATTTTTATAAACCTTCTTCAGCACATCTACTGTGATCTGATGATCTGCTTGCCCAAATGCCTGTAATAAAAAATTAAAAAAACATAAAGTATACAACAACAAACAATTAAATATAATCTATAATGTCACAACTACTTTAGTGTCAATTAGTTGTATTTATTTTGACATTTCTTAATTGACTCTGATAAACATAAATAACATTATTTTTTTTACTGATACAACAACGAAACTTTGTAATATTCCTATGTACGATAAATATCATAAATTATTGGTAATATTTAACAAACTATTTGTCACATAATGATCCTTTCGTCTAGAGTCTTTTTAACCCTTTAGATTTTATACCTGGCTCTGTTAGGAATAAGTTATATTTTCCTTCAGGCTTTACTTCATTACAGTATTATTTACATAAAACGGATTTTATAATTCATTGAAATATTATAACCACTTTATTATTTTTCTCCTCCACAAAAAAAATTAAAACAATTCGTTTTTTACAATTTTCTTTATAAATAAATGGACTAATTTTTTCACAACTAACCTGAGAATATCCATAGACTAATATTTTCTTAGATTCAGGATTAAGCTTTATTCTTCCACCCCCCAAACATTCGCATTGGAACCCCAATTTATGTAGTTTATTATATTCTTCTAGGTAGAGTTCAGCTGCAACAAAAAAAAAATTATAAAGTTGAATACTTCAGGGCATTCATAGATCATGCCATATCTCACATAGTGTAGGCATGACACAAGACTAAAACCACCTATACCTTTGGAACCTGTGAAGCATTTTTAATAATGCATAAAATAATATTCTAATTATCTTTGAGCTTTGTTATTGATAAAATTCATGTGGTACTGAAATGTGAAAAAATACAGAAGAATATGGATGTTTCCTAAACACTGCAAAAACTTGTTAATTATTAGACTACAACAATTTCATAAAATATACACAACTAATTTATGTTTAAATCATACACCAACACTATCACTGACAAAACATATGTTGTCACTGGAACATTGAAAAAATAAATATAAATTGTTTAAAAATAATTTCCTATTTTTCTACACCAAGAAATGCTTATAACTTGAAAACTACTCCTCCGATTTTACACATTTTTTCAGTTTCAGTTGGTGTTAATGTGCCAACTATGTCGTGATAAAATTTATGCTGAACACTATAAATTTAAATGCTACATTTTTCAATGTGTCTAAAATTCTGGTTTTTTTTTATTACCTGTGGAGATAAATCGATTATAACTTGGGAACCACTGAATCAATTTGACTTAAATTAAAGACTAAAACCTGACCAAATAACGAACCTATGTGAGAAAACGTACAGCATGAAAATCAGATCAGGAGTTCTTGAGTTATAAACTTACAAACAGACAGAGTGTACCACTACCAAGGTTAAAATGACATCCCCTTCAAATTATGACCAAAGTTATTATGAGAAATGACATGACTGTAAAGTTACTTGCTCACTAACCATGAAAAATGACTTGCCAATGAAATTAATAACTCTGTTCAACACTCTCTGAAAGTTTTGATTTTAGGCAATGCTTAAAGATGGCTCTCATCTTAATTAAGGTATGAGTTATTAGTGTACATTAATTGCATGGGGAGTGGCTTCTGTGAAATCAGAACAAAAAAGAAGTATATTTGCTTACTGTTAAGTATTTTCCAAATTCTGCTATTACTGTTTGTGAAAGTAACTCATTAACATTATAAATATCGAAGAAGAAATATATAATTTATTTAAAGAAAGTAAAGATTAGGATGCTAAGAACATAGAAAATCTGTAATTATGGATACCTCGTTTTACTATGTAGTAGGCCTAAGTGTAGTAAGTTATTGTGTAGCATCATGTTTGTATAGAATCTATATTTGCAAAATGGCAAAATATTATTTGTTAGACTAAACAATAGAAAAGTTTGTTACAACTTTCATTTTTTTTACTCCTTATTTTACTTTCTCAAATATAAGTAGTATAGAAAAAGTAATATTTGTTACAAAATCCATATGTAGTATATCAAAATAAAAACACAAAATTAAGATTTTCTTAAGATAAGCTTCTACAAAAATAAATGTGTGTCGCCCCTAAGGACCCAAATAAAACGTAATAGTTCTGATCTCTCCAAAAATGTTGATTAGGGAACAATTCAAAATCAAGTTATTCAAGATGTAATTTCACAAAATCGACTATACTGATATTGTTAAAATTACAGTGAAATGTAAAGATTAATAACCCAAAATGTCTGTAAAATCGCAAACAAAAAACGTTTTATGGTTCAGGAGTAATTGACAAAAAACAAAAATGAAACTTGACCACTATCAATAAAAGGTTAATTTAAATCAAATACAATTTATCCTGATGACACATATATGGAACAAATGATATATGGCCCTATTTATGACCATGATATATTTATTTTTAAGACCATGTTCATTGTTCAATTCCTCTTTTTGATTGATAACTACTGAACTGACATTTTTGGTAAATATTTGTTTTGATTTATTTTTATTTGCTTCTGATGATGGGTGAGTAAGTTTTTGTGACGTTTTCCCACCATTTATTCTAAAATTTTGATGTATTGAACATAAATTTGTGTAAATAAAAATTTTACAACTGGACACAGTTATTTTATTTTCTAAGTGAAATTAAAATATTTTTTCTCGGCTAAAAAATATTAGAGTTGAAGAACAAATTTGCAGTCATATTTAAAACAAAATTTTACCTCTTCCAACAATTGTTAAAATATTCTAAAAATGGCTGAGGCTTAGTGTTGGACACTGATTTTAGTAGCTAGCATTATAGGTTGTTGTCATCAACATGGGTGGCTTGTTACAATATCTATAAAATATAATTAGGTTTAAAAAAGAAGTTTGATATTTAATTAAAATTAATAAATAATTTAACAACTTACCATGATATAATGGATATATTTTTCCTCTGACAATTATTTTAGAATGACCATGTAGATCTCCATCGAGACTCACGTTTATTAGATTATATTTAAACACACCTTTAGGATCAATTTCAACATCAGGAACTTGATCCAAAGGATTAGAGATATTTTGAACCGGAGTAGTTACGGTCGTATTTGGAGATTCCCCTCTAACAATATTTGCTAATAAATCTGAAACAATTCATAATAGAAAAATATTTGCGTTTAATTAAATGAAACATTCAATTTAACACATTTAACTTTTTACAGATTAATGGGAAAATTGTACACTATGAAAAATGAAATTAATATGCATCCTTAAGTTTCTAGATTCAGAGTCAAATCATACTTTTGTGAAAATTCTTATTTTTCCACTGTATTACAGTTGATGTTAGATAAGATTTTATCATCAAAATATCATCAAATATGCATTACTATGACGTCGGCTCGCTCTGTTGGCAGAGAAAAATGGTGTTTTTGGAAAAGGCGGCTGTTTAGCCGGGGAGGGATTTTTAGAGCGGGGAATCTTAAGACTTTCTCAGAACATTCGGTAATAGGGAGCTCTGGGGTCAAAGTGGGGAAGGTCCTGGACGGTATAGGTATATGGCTGGGGTGATGGTGTTAGAGGTATGAGCGGTCGCCACGACGGGCTGGGTGCAGGTGTCTGGGCCTGAAAAGGGCCGTGGAGATGCGAGGAAGGAGCTCGTGGAGATAGGCCCTGAAAACGACCGTTTTCAGAGTCGGCGGGCTTGGTAGCGTAGGCTCGTCGCAACTGTCGGCTGACTCTCCGCTGCAGGTGGCGCACTGCCCGTCGCTCCTCGTTGCTTCGTCTCCCTGGCATTAAACACAGGGGTCCGCCGGGTCACCACTACCCTATTGAATTTCCCTTACGGGAGGCGGTAAGGCAGTAGCTCGCCGGGTTTCCCCTATTTAGCTCTTTCCCTGTCGGGAGGCGAGTTGGTGAGATGCAAGAAGGTGAAATTAGTAACAAGTTGTGCACTTTTTACCCAAAGTAGACCTTCCTTTGGGCTTCTTCTCCTGCTCGTATTCGAGTAGGTTGAAGAGTGTTTCTAGAGAGCGTTGTGAGTCTCAGTGTGTGTCTTAGATGAGAGAGTTGTAGTGTGTCTCCAAAGAGAGCCTGAACTGTTGTGTGTCTTTGAAGAGATGTGATGTTGATGTGATCTTGTCTCTGAAGGATGTTCAGAAGAGAGTGTTTCAGAAGGAGTGTTGTCCTAGAGAGTCTCTGAAGAGAGGTCTCTGACGAAGTGTGTCTCTGGAGAGAGACTGAAGTGGAGTGTGTGTAGAGAGTTTCTGAAGAGATGTCTCTGATGAAGTGTGCGTTTGCTTAAGAAAACGTCAGGTTTTATACGTTTCATGGAGCGTCGAACAATGGAGAAGCCATTGTTCAACTTTCACTGTAGCGCTGTCCAATTGTAGCATCCTAAAACTCCCAAATAAAATCTGTAAATAAATTATCCACTCAGTTTCCTACCACAGTACTTTCGGCCCTTGACAGGTGCTGCCGCATAGTTGCCGTCACCAGAAATTATCGCATGATCTATCTAAGTTCAAGGTACAACGGCTAGCGAGCCTACCTTGATTAAAACACGTAGTTACTTCTTGTCCTTGGATTCTCAACATGTAGTTAAATTTTCATCGCTCTGGTTAATTCTAATTTAAAGTTACAGTATGATAAAGTAATACTTCAGTTTCAAAAAATGTAATATCTTAATTCAGTGATGTGTTCTTTTTGGTGTTCTAAATAAAATAGTTATGTAGATTTTCATATATTACGGCACATGTTCACGTGAACTTTCGACAGGGCTCCAGGTAACCAAATTTACAGATTTTATCATATTATAAATTTTGTTAATGTTATGAAATTTATTCATTAAGATATGTATTTCATGTTTTATCTAATATTCAAAGTTTTTCAGAAACTAAATAATTATAAAAATTTGTGCATTTCTTGAAACATAGTTTACAAAGCCTTAAGCAGTCAGATTTTAAGTTTTGAGCAGTTATGTGAAATTAGTGCAAACTGGTAACAAACTTTTAATAATCAGAATATCTTATTAAACATGTCAAATATAAAACTAATCAAAGAAATCTCTTCTAGGCCAGAATATTTGTTTTACAGAATTTTACAGATTTTTCAAGTTTCATACAAGCTTTGTTTTAAACAAAACCAAATATATATATATACACAGCTTTATAACCATCTAAGAAGCATTTAATTATAAGCTTAATGAATTTCTGTGATGCAATCAATATTCTCTAATTTTGACAAATAACCAGATATTTTTAATAAAGAACATTAATGCTACAACATGTCTGAATTTGTACAAATGCTAGTAAACGTGTTTTTTGCCTTAGCTAATGCTGGTCGGAGAAACACACAATCTTGCTTGATTTTGCATACTCCAGCAAAAAGTGTATAGCATGTTTCTGCCTGTTCTTTAAAACATGTTTCATATAACAAATCAAAAACATCCAAGTGCACAAAAGTGACTTTTTTTTTGAAAAACTGACTTTACAGAACTTTGTTCAAATATATATATTGTACATGTACCTAATCTGGTTTAGCAAAATGTGTTCTTGAAACTGTTATTTAAATGTAATCTTGTATAACTATTTATAATTTATATGAAAAATAATTGGGAGGTGCTGCATGCAATATTTCGGCCCTAACAACCTCCAAGAGGTTTTTTCTAAATTAATAAAATTGACGTCAATTTAAAAAATTTCAATATTCTAAATTTCATCTTTTCTTTTTTTTAAATCTTCTCATGTCATAAACAATTTACTTTTATTAAATATATATATATATATTGGCCAATTTAGAATTTAAGAAATTTAACAAACAAAATCATAATATGTAATAATTAATCTGATAATGAACTTGCTAGAATTAATATAATTTTTTTTTTTTAATTTAAAATATCAATCTCACTTATAGAATCTTTTTTAATTGTTAAATTTTGTAACTGCTTATACAAACTAAAAGGGGGGATAAATTTCAGAATCTATTCATCATTTTTTTTTTATTATTGTAATTTTACATTAAGGGCGTATAACCTTTTTTTTAAAGATTAATTGTAATCTTGTTAATTATCAAGCCTTTGCTCATTGGTAATCTAGCTTATGATTTTTTTCAGCTTTGTAAATGATAAAATCTGAACCGTCGAAATTTCTTTCTTGTTTAATAAATTTGAGCCTTGTTAATTACTAAACTTGTCTTTGTCTTTTTTTTTAAATTTTCAAACATTGTTACCATTTGGTTCCGCCTTTTGTTTAATTTAAGTCGCCTGGTAACACAATCACAGGCCGGCTAGAGGCAGAGGTGGCGTAGCGTGCTGTGATTGGGTCCCACAGTTAGAAGTTTTGTATTTGGCAAGAACCGTCCGCGGCCCCACGCTAATTGAGTCTGGACCAATCAGCGAGCTGCCCTTTACTGTTCGACAGTAAGGGGAGATGTATATGTTTGGTTGGCCCAGGGTTCCGGCACTGAGGTCCGGGAGAAGTGCGGGGAAGTGTGACCAAACGCCGAGAAGTGTGGGTTAGATGAGTCGGGTGAATTAGTTCCAATGCAAAGGGGCGAGGGCAACTACAAAAAAACTTTAACTTAAAAGAATTAAACTTTAACTTTCTTAGCTAAATTGCATTATTATTATATTTTTTCAGATTTGAATTTGTTATTACATGATTGTTATTGTTTTCCCCATTATGATTGCCACAAATTTTTATAATTGAAATTTTATTAAGATATTTTTTATTTTCCACGTTATTGTATCAAAAGTTATAATGAAAATTATAAACAATTTAATGTTCAGCGTATCAAATTTACTGTGAAAATCAAATTAAAGAAACAAATCAATATACAGTACATACATTTACAATACAATATTATTTATTCTCATTACAAGTTGTTTTATTTTCAAATTTAAATTGACTATTTATTTACATCATTTATGACTCTTAATCTCGGGTAATTTTGATTCGTTGGCATTTGTTAATTACTATTAAACTTTACTTTCAAACACTTATAGCTAAACATTATATACAATATCTTATGATCTAAAAGTTTCTGTCCAAATTTCTTATTATTTACAATTAATAACTTAATATACCAACTAAATTTTATTATTTTCTTTAAAAAATGATTGTACAGCCAACCTTTCCTTTAAAGTGGCATCCTATCTCACCGTAGTCGCACTCCGCGTAATATCTGTTACATCCATTTTATTTTTATTTAAATTAAGTTTCCTCAAATTGTATTTTTTTTTTCCTCTCCCTTTCAAATTCCAAAATGTATAATTATAATTTTAGGTAATTTTAAGAAGCATGTAATCCTGTGACCCTACGAATGAAAACGACAATATTAAATATGAAGATTTTTTTTTCTCTTCCCACATTATTCTTATACCAATTTGTTTTTCTCTTCTGCTCATTGGACGTTAGAATTTCCTCACATTGTTGCCTAGTGTGGGAACTTTGTTGATTTGAAGGCAGACACACTACCGACTGAGCTATTGTGCATAGTATTACCAATGACTACATAAATACTATAAGACACGACATGGCCATGTTAAATATTCTACGCTTATTCTTGAGTTAACCAATACCCGCTAGGTCGCTCTGCTAGAGAATCTGAAGTTGATGTGACTGGCGCTAGGAGGCTCTACGGTCAAACAATGTTTCAGGCGGGTAAGAGAAAACGCACTGATGCCACATATGGGACCAGAGATGCGAGGGAAGGTCGAGAATCGCTTATCTCAGCGCACGAACTGACAACACTGACTATGCTGACGGAAGTAAGTGAGAAGGTTTGTGAGAGAGAGGTCAACAGTTGTACAGTCTCAACCAAGTGGGATGCGTACAGTCAAGCACCTGCTGCTAGCGCTTTCTGATAGCTGTGTGTCAAACTCAGCACCCGTAAAGCGTAGACTATTTCCCTATCCTATGTCGTGTCTTATAGTATTTATGTAGTCATTGGTATTACTCGTTGTATATTTAATGCAGTATATAAGTCGCTTGTTGTTGAAATTTGTTACCAACGCCGCCGGTTACATTTTAGGGAACCAGAGAGCACCACCATATTGATTATTAAAGTAGAAGCCGCCTGTTGTTGAATTTTGTTACGTTTACATTTTGAGAGTGCACCACATTGGATTGATATTCAATGGGGAGGGCAGTACACTTACTTAAAAACAAATGATGGAGGTCGGGTACGTACTCCGTACCGTAAGGCGTACGGAGTTTTTCGCGCGCGCGCGAAAAACTCGCGTACGCTGTACGGTACGGGTCTAGCTCGTACCTCTAGGTTAAGGTTGCCCGGTGTGTGTAAGGTAATAGCAAATCCATATATACATAGTGGCAGCCGGCATAGCACCGGTACTAGGGCGTACTAGGGCCAGCATAGTTCCTCCGTCGGCTACTAGGACGTAGCACCGGTCAATACCCAACGTTTGTACTGACAAGTTGACTCACACGAGACTCTGCAGATTCGGTATACGTTTTAGTGGGTGCTGTAGGAGTGGTTTTTCGCCGTCACTATTGTGACTTTTTTGAAGATGTCGATATTGATGACGTGATATACTATCAATTCGATTTCGACTACGAACCGCGATTACACGAGTTTCCTCTTGTACAAATCGATCCGGAATTTCACAACGATTTAACTAAAATTACGCAAACATTTCAGAAAAAATCTTACGGTGGAGTGAAAGTGGTAGTAGTGAGAGACCAGTGTGCTCAACGTTCAGTCGAGACCATGGAGCCGAGCAAGATGGACGTGGAGCGAGCTCCTACCAAGCGTCAGGTACCACCTAACCTTCCTTTGGGAATATTTCTTAAATCTGTTCATTTCATAAACACCGAGTGCACTAAATTCATAGCAACCGGTTTATTTCAGCATACAGGTTTTACTCTCGGACTTTTAGTGCAAGCTGGTAGAAAATTTGTTTTCTTCAATCACTTAATACTTGACGAATTATCACTTCATTTAAAATCTATAACGGTCGCTAAAAGCGATAAGAGAACGCGTAAATTCAATCTGACTATCGGTGGCGTAATAGTACGCAATCTTTTCTTCAAACGTTACGTTCAATTGTACGATGGGCAACATTGTATGACCTTGAACGCAGACGAATGGCAGCTACTAGAGGAGAGTATGCCGCTCGTGTCCAGACGTGTCGCTGAATTGTTATATATCGAGAAAGAGTTACGCTCCTACATCATTGAGATCTTGGCCAGCGACGAGCTCGTATCTAGCACTCTCCCCGAAGCGGACAGATAATACGACAAAGTGAGCTTGTTTAAAAAACATGCAAGCAGCAGTAGTTGAATTTCACGCGTTTCAAGATAACGATAACAAGTATATCGTCAAAGAATGGGCTATTGTCAGTGATAATTTTTACAGTATGACAGTGTTCAAACCGCCTTACAATTTTTCCCTGCTTAACGATAAATTGCAAAGATCGGCTCGTTGGTTACAATCTCGTTTTCACTGTATCAGATGGGGTGAAGGAGGTGTACCTTACAACGAGTACACGATACGCACTTTGTGCAAGCCTTTTGCAACACTTTTCACCAAAGAATTGGAAACGGCTCAATTTCTGAGACAATTTCATACGTGCGTGATGGAATTGCCTCAGGGGGAGAAATTCTCCCTTAGTGGAGACATTAAATGCTTATTACCACAACATAATAGTAACGTAGATAGTAAATGTGGACTAAAAAGCGCAAAATGTTTTTGAGAATGGTATGAAGATACCTGACTGGTATCTGTGTGTGTGTGTGTGTGTGTGTGTGTGTGTGTGTGTGTGTGTGTGTGTGTGTGTGTGTGTGTGTGTGTGTGTGTGTGTGGGTGGGTGTGTTGCGACGGTTTGGGAAAAGCCAAACGTCTCAAGTCCATTTAAAACAAGTTAAATTCCCGCGATAAAGCTAGTGGATGAGGGACGAGGGGGAGCGATGACGTCACGGCAACAGGTGTCGAACACTGCATGTTGAATCGTGTACAATCGTTCTGTCTGGTTTCTTATTTTATTAAAGTATTAAATTATTAAAATAAATAATGTACAGTAGAATCAACCGATTAAGAATATCAAAGAATAAATTTAAAAGTAGTTAAAACAAAAAAGTTATTCAAGTTTTTCTAGGGGCTCAAAAACCTAAAATTTGGAAAAAACGTAAATTCAAAATTCAAAAAACGTAGAGTCATAACTCAGAGGGGAACTAATAATAATCATAAATAAAAAGTATGAATTAATAATAATTAACAGGTGAGAATGGACTTAGAAAGTCATTCTTGGGGAGTTTTTTGGAATTTTTGAGTTGAAGGGGGGATTATTTAAAAAATAATAATAAGTACTATTATAGAGACCACAATAGGGCACAATAATATGTACTTAGAATCAAATTTGAGAATAAAATAAGGAAGATATAATAATTACAAAACGTAAAACTTCAAAGCCCAAAAGCGGTTAAATTAAACGTTAAAGGGGTAAAGTAACATGATAATTATATGTATCTAGCCTGTAAAATTGTAAAACACCAAAGCAGAAGTAATAATATATAATGGGGGGGTTTTTATGAACATAAACTCATACGACACAAACTTAAGGACTTCAAAGGCGAATAACTCGACAACCAAACGAGTTATGTAAAAAGTGAAAACATAGTATTTCGTCGTAGTAGAAGAGGAACAAGATTTCGTCAAAAGAATTTTGAGAAAGGACTTATCTCAAAATTTGAAAAGAGGAAAAATCAAATTACGGGAAAAGGGCGATAACTCGCGAACGAAGCGTAGTAGAGCGATAAATCAAGTTCCACAAGACCCACAAGATGGAAAGGAAGAAGAATCCGAAAGGAACTTTAAAATCGGTTCGAGCGTTCGAAAGTTATAGCGAGTTGAACGAAAAAACGTCAAAAGTAGAGATTTTCATGCAAAAACATGAAAAGTTGCGCGCGCATCTTCAAGTGGAGTCTAAAGTCAGAAACATCATGTTGCCAACTTGGATCAAAGATAACGTTAAAGAAAAAATACTATAAATTATTAATTAAAAGGTGTTTTAATTAATAATAAAGGAAGAAAACTATTCATTAGTCAAGAAATAGGACTAATAAAATATATAGTGTAAATATTTCAGACCAGAAGGGCCTGAAAACACATAATATATGGAAAATACCTTTTTCCCAAAAAGGGAGGAAAATTGGCTCCAGAAAAGTGGATTAATTCCCACTGACAGGGAGACCGAGATTTAACCGTCGAAAGACGGTTACTTTTGATTTGGAATCGACGCTGAAAGGACGTTTCTTCTGCAACCGACTCTGAGCTGAGAGGAAGATTCAACTGTCACTCTACTAATTGGACTTAGAATAATTTCAACTTTAATCGATCTTCAAGGCGACTTAGAAGAATTCGATACCAGCATTCAACTACATAGCAGCTTACAGACTCTGGATAGAAAACATCACATCACCATCATCCTAATAATACAACAAATTCCAAATCCAACTAGAACTTCTATTAAAGTGTGAAGGTATCTTATACTTAAGGAATAATTCGCAAATATTAACTTCTTTTCAAATATAACGTCATTAGGGGAATTATTAAAAATTAAATTCATGTTAAACCTCTGCTTTGGTGTTGAAAATTATTAATAATTTAAATACGACTTTTTCAGTACAGGAAAAACTGTTTGTGGTTCTGTCTGAAAAGTCAAGCGTTTTTATTTTGTTTAAGATATAGAAAATATTACATTAATTAATTTTGTCAAATAAATAAATAGTTGTGTTATTGTTCAATTAAATTGTTTGGTGTGATTAAAAAAGTTTTGAATATAAAATTTTTCTGTGCAAAAGAGAAAATAACATACAAATAATTCATTTCCAAATTTTGTTGTGTTTTTAATATATATCCATTCTGTGTATGCTATTAACCTTGTTTTAACATAAATTTTATATATGTGCTCTGGTAATATAATTTGAAAATTTTAAAAGTTATCATCAGAACTTAAGAGCCGATTTCTCCCAAAAGGCACGACCTTGGAGAGAGAGAGAGTTAATATTAAAAGAGTTAAATAATCGAGCATTGAGATAAAATTCAGGGAATTTTGCGTTAATTAAAATTTAGTAAGTTTATGAGGACAAGCTCATACTTATTAGAGCCAAGAGTTGCAAAATCTTTGATTTAAAAAAGTAAAAGTGAGCATCTTGGCCTTGCCCGCGCTTGCTCTGAAAAGAAAGGTGGTTCGCCCAGTCGGTGGTGATCGTACAGCGAGTTTAAGAGTTCGTGATAATAGTGTTCCAAAAAAAGGGAACAAGAATCTTAAATTCGTGTAGTCACACAGAGAGACGCAGCGTGGCAAGTGGCGTTCCAACGTGGGGCAAGAAGAACCCTACTCGAACCCACTACCGTAGAGAGACGCAGCGCGGCAGTGTGTGTGTGTGTGTGTGTGTGTGTGTGTGTGTGTGTGTGTGTGTGTTTTGCCAGGCTAGGCTCCTCTCACGCTTTTAAGATTCTTACGTCCCTTTTTGGAACGCCGCTTTCCGCGGACTCTTAAACTCGCTGTACAATCGCCACCGATAGGGCGAACCACCTTTCAGCTCAGAGCAAACTTCCCTGAATTTTATCTCAATGCTCGATTATTTGACTCTTTATTTTAAAATAACACTCTCTCTCTGGGGACGTGCCTTTTGGGAGAAATCGGTTCTTAAGTTCTGATGATAACTTTTAAAATTTTCAAATTATATTTCCAGAGCACACATATAATATTTATATTCAAACAAGGTTAATAGCATATACAGAATGGATATATATAGAAAACACAACAAAATTTAGAAATGAATTATTTATATATTCTTTTCTTTTCAGCACAGTTAAAATGTTGAATTCATAAAATTTTTTATAACAACAAAGTTGATTAAACAACAACACAACGATTTAAATATTTGACAAAAATCACAAATGGAATATTTTCTATATTCTAAACAAAAATAAAAAACGCTAGACTTTTCAGACAGAACCACAAACAGTTTTTCCTGTACTGCAAAAGTCGTATTTAATTATTAATTATCTATAACACCAAAGCAGAAGTATAAAAATGAATTTAATTTTTAATAATTCCCCTAATGACGTTATATTTGAAATGAAGTTAATATTTCCGAATTATTCCTTAAGTATATGATACCTTCACACTTTATTAGAAGTTCTAGTTGGTTTTGGAATTTGTTGTATAATTAGACTGATGTTGATATGATGTTTTCGGTCCAGAGTCTGTAAACTGCTTAGTAGTTGAATGCTGGTCTCGAATTCTTCTAAGTTGCCTTGAAGTTCGAAATGAGTAGAAATTATTCTAAGTCCAGTTAAGTAGAGTGACAGTTGAATTTTCCTCTCAGGTCGGAGTCTGCTGCTAAAGAAACGTCTTCCTCGCGTCGATTCCAAAACAAAAGTATCCGTCTTTCGATGGATAAATTATGGTCTCCCTTTTAGTGGGAATTCTTCCACTACCTGGAGCCAATTTTTCTCCCTTTTACAGAGAAAGGTATTTTCTTCTTATTACGTGTTTTCAGGCCCTTTTGGTCTGAAATATTTACACTATATATTTTATTAATCATGTTTTTTGACTAATGAATAGTTTTCTTCCTTTATTCTTAATTAAAACACCTTTTAAATAATAATTTATTGTATTTATTATTTAGTGTTATCTGTGATCCAAGTTGGCAATATGAGGTTCAGACTCCAGATTCTCACTGAGGGTGCGCGCGCCGCTCTACAGGATGTTTCATGAAAATTTCAACTTTTGTCGTTTTTTCGTTCAACTCGCTATAACTTTCGAAGGCCCGAACCGATTTTCAAGTTCTTTTCGGATTCTTCTTCCGCTCCGTCTTGTGGGTCTTGTGGAACTTGATTCGTCGTTCTAGCACGCTTCGTTCGCGAGTTATCGCCCTTTTCCCGAAATTCGGTTTTTCTCCTTTTTAAATTTTGAGATAAGTCCTTTCTCAAAATTCTTTTAACGAAATCTTGTTCGTCTTCTACTATGACGAAAAACTCTGTTTGTACTTTTCACGTAGCTCGCTTGGTTCTCGAGTTATACGTCCTTGAAGTCCCAAAGTTTTTATCGTATAGTTTTTTGTTCATAAACCCCCCCCCCCCATTATATATTATCATTTCTGCTTTGATGTTTTACACTTTTACACAATAGATATCTATAATTACAATGTTATTTCTCCCCTTTAACTTCAAATTTAACCGCTTTTGGGCTTTAAAGTTTTACTTTTTGTAATTATTATATCTCCCTTATTTTATTTTCAAATTTGAATCTAAGTACATATTATTGTGCCCTATTGTGGTCTCTTCAATTGTACTTATTATTATTTTTTAATTAATCCCCCCTTCAACTCAAAAATTCCAAAAAACTCCCCAAGAATGACTTTCTAAGTCCATTCTCACCTGTTTATTATTATTAATTCTTATTTTTTATTTATGATTATTGTTAGTTATCCTCTTAGTTATGACTCTACGTTTTTTGAATTTTGAATTTAAGTTTTTTCCAAATTTTAGGTTTTTGAGCCCCTATAAAAACTTGAATAACTTTTTTGTTTTCAATGATTCTAAATTTATTTTTTGATATTATTTATCGGTTGATTCTACTGAACATTTATTTATTTTAACAATTTAGTATTTTAATAGAATAAGAAACGAGGCAGAGTGACTTTTCACGTTACAGCATGCTATATCTCGCACCTGTTGGGCGTGACGTCATCGTCCCTCCTCGCCCCCTATCTATATGGTTTTATCGCGGGAATTTAAACTGCTTTAAATTGACTTGAAACTTTTGACTTTTGGCAAACCGTTTCAATATCCTCCCTTTTGAACTAAAATTTTCGGTTAAATGAAAAATTTCTATTTTTCATTTTTTAAAAAACTAAAATTTTTGTATTTAAACCCCTTTTTTTAACATTTCACATTTCATATTAACTACTTATTAATGGTTATATCTATTAAATCTTTTATCATTTTACATCACAAACATATATATCACAATGTATTGTTTTGCATTGTTATTGATATATATTCTACAACATTTAATTCAAATTCATCGTTATATTTCACATTTACTTATCCTCTCCAAAAATCATCATCATTTAATTTGACATAAAAACATAATAATATATATAAACACATATATTTAAATTCAAAACATCTCCTCCATCATTCCACATATTTATATATTCAAAACACATTTTATTTATTCTTCCACATATTTATATATTCAAAAACATTTTATTTATTACTGCATATTATTTATATATTCAAAAACATTATGTTGATTACTTTATACATACAAATTTGCTCAATAGTTCACTTCTGTTCACTACAGCCGTTTCTTCTAAACGTCTTTGCTGTAAATAAACACATTAACATACACAAAACATATTATATTTATATAAGGAATAATCCGTCTTATATGATACCTAACTTTTCTCTGCTTTGGTCTAACTAAAACTATTTCTTATATATAAAACTTGGTAACTACAACGGCTTCTATCAAATTGCAGTTAATAGAAAAAATCATTTATTTAATCGGAAATCTTTCATTAATAAAAACAAAAATACTACACATTTATACCTTCATTCAATTCTATCACCCCTCTGCTAATTTGCTTGACATGCTGTCTGTCAATATTTGTTTATCGATGTCCGGTCAACACTTCCCCGCTCAGCCTACACCCTTGTTTATTCAGGTGCCAATAACGGAAACGTGTTCCCGCTATGTCTCGGCCTTGCACACTTAGGAATTTATACGAGAGTTTTCCTGTTAGTTACTGACCTATGTTACCTTTTCATAACCAGCTGACTAGCCGTTATATCTCTCTATATTAATTGCTTCTACATTTTTTATCTTACAACTTTTTAACATTACAATTTTTACAATTTATTGAATTTCATTACTATCTACTAATCTCTCCTAAATCCTTCACATTTTATTTTTACCTTCCCTTCGGGCCTCTTTTCTTTCATTTTACATTTCGTAGATTTCTTAAACTTAACTTTCTTCTTTCTGTATCTTATCTCTCCTTGTTTCTCCCTTAGAAAATTTCGTCCATTTTGTCTTCTTTCAGGATCCGCCATTTTTAGTATAGCTCTCCGCTCTCTTACGCTTCTTACGTCGAATTCGTCTTGTGCAAGTTCTAAATCGATTTCGGAGTTATTATGCAAAATTCCGTCGCAATTTGTTATTTTATTATTATCGTCGATCATTGCCTTCGGCACATTATTAAGAAAATTAGAAGAAAGAATCGAGAGAAACCAGGAGAAGGTATATACATATACATGTTCAGATTACAAAACTTTACAAACTTAAGACTAATAAAGTCTGACCCCGAGGTTTATAAAAAAAACCTGTTTGGGGTGATACACATGAAACTTAGAATCTATAAGACAAGAGCTAGAGATAGAGGTGGCGGCTGATCCGTTACATTTGATGATTCATCGAACTTTGTTAAAATATGTTCATCTCTCAACATGGAAGAAACAACAAAAGACAAAGGCTACTTATTATTTATACAGGACAAACATTTTTTTTTTTTTAATAAATAATATTAATTATGCCAAAATAGAAAATATATATCTTAGTTAACACAAAAAAAAATCTTACCCTAAACAATTAAGTATTCTTAAACCTAACAATAAAACAACACAAAAAATACTCCTTATAAGTCATATCTTATTCTAAACAGTCATAAAACAGAAATATTATCATGAAACAGAAGATTTGTTTTTAACACTCTTAAAAATTTACTTAACTTTTTAACAATTTTAATTTGATAGGGCAAGTAATTATAAAATTTTGGAGCAAGATATATGAAAAACTTTTTATATAAGGTAAGTCTAGGTCTGCGAACATACGCATTCAATCTATTTATAAGGATTACAGTAGGATTTCGAATATCTTCTCTTTTTTTGTTACTCTTATTATAATAAACTTTTAATGCCTTATAAATATACAAATTCTTTATAGGTAGAATCTCAAGTTTACTCTAAATAGGTAAAGCTTGTTCTAATTTTGATTTATTATCTATAATACGAATAAATGAGTTTTGTTGAAGTGCCTCCCCATAAGGTCAAAGCATACTCTAACTTCGAATTAACAAAGGCAAAGTACATTGTTCGTAATAGGTCCTGACTACAAAAGGGTCTAAGTAAATAGAAAATCCTTGTATATTTAATAACCTTATCTTTTATGTAATTTATGTGAATCTTCCAACTTAGCCTTCTGTCAACAAATAATCCTAAGTATTTAATTTCATCTACAAGAGTAATAGGTAAACAGTTGCAGTTTGGTGATGTACAGTCAACTTCATGATATTTGAGTAATAGGTTTACACATTTTTTGTCATTTAAGTTAAAAATTAACGCTTGGGTTTTAGGGCTCATTACTAAACAATTTTCGGTAAACCAAAGTCTAAGCAAATTAATATCGTTTTGCATACTGTTTTGTAAATCTTGAAGAGTTTTAGATCTGTAGAAAAGTGAAGTATCATCCGCGAATGCTGTTAACATTCCTTTAAAGATACCGTCACATAAACTATTTACATATATAAGGAACAATGGCCCTGATAACACAGATCCTTGCGGAATTCCATAGATTATATCAACTTCCTCACTGAGCTTATCTCCGACTTTCACTCTCTGCTTTCTTCCAGAAAGATAACATAAAAACAATTCATATGCTACTCCTCTGATTCCTGCTTTATACATCTTATCTAGGAGAATAGTGCGATCTACTGTGTCGAAAGCATTCATCACGTCCACGGAAATTCCACGACAAAAGTCACCGTCGTTCATTCCTTCATAAAACTTCCCAAAGTATCACGCTGCATTAAAGAGAAACATTGTTCATGTTATTACCTGCTCCCTAGTATATACTAGGCTCTACAGTTCTAGTAAATGCTAGGAAAACTATGTCGGCGGGCTAGTACTTACCACCTAGTTTAAGCAAAATATTATTCAACTGATTTTGACCTTTTACTAAAACTGCCTAGTATATACTACCTAGCTTTCACTACTTTAATTTACATCACCCATTGATTCACAAAGTGATGTTTTGATGATCAACTTGTGATCAATCTTGAAAGCGTTTCTACCTATAGTAATGATGAAGAATTATAAATCAACAGGTCTTGTCACTAGAAATATATTTGAATTTTGTGATAAGTTTTAATTGAATATTGGTAAGGTAGTTTAAATATATTAATAATGAGTTCAGTTCTTACATTAAACAAGGTAATTTTATTATTTACTTTGGGTTTTTATGCAATAACTTAAGTAATGTGTTTTTCCTTTTTATCTAATATGAGAGCTAACAAATCTCTACACATAAAAAAGTAAATACAATATTAGAAATGTATTTTGATAAGTAACCGCTAAGTTTAAATGTCCTAAAGCCAGTGATTAAATATAACGCACTGTCAAATGTCAAGTTAAATGGAATACACTGTCCTGATTGTCTTCAGTCAGTTATTACCCGTTTCTTGTGTAACCAATGTGTCTGTAGATAATTTGTGACGTTACATAACTGATTATCAGCTGTTGCATCATCACAACAAATTTAGATCAAAGTTTGTGCCTATATACAAATATGTATGAAACTGTAGGGTGGGTGATGTTTGTTTCCAAACGTAAAATTAAGGAAACACATTCCAATACACATATCTTCAAAAATGCTTCGTTTCTCATCTGTCGTGAAATAAAAAACATAAAAGTAAACATTGCTCAAAATTTAAGACTTGTTCATCCATAAGACCAAGTAATAACAAAAAAAAATGACATTTCGACCGTTGTTAATAAAAAAGTAAAAAACAATCTTTGAAAAACAATAATAAATAGGATTTAAACTTGCGTCGCTTGTGCCATAAACATGTGTTAAGCGTAAATCGAGCTTTTAATGACGGGCGGTCAAGGTTCATTTTTTGTTTTTCACAATTTTTTATATAATTATTTTAATTTAATAGGAATCGTAATATTTTATAACTGTAGGTTTGAGTCATTAATTTTCATGGTCGTTAATCTATAAAAAAGCTCTTAAACATATTATTTAAAAATATGGCCCAAAAAGTATGTTCGACAAAAAACTTACACTTTAGAGTCAGATGATGGTATACCCTCACTTTTTTCAACTTTTTCTACCTTTAGGTCAAATTTTTAAACTTACTCGAGAAAATATCATTACACTCTAAACAAAAGATACCCGTTTTTTTACCTTCGAAGATTCAGTTTTTAGGACAACTAAACACTTTTAGGAATCTTAAAGTATAGATTTTAAATAATCAAAATTTACAAAAATTTTTAATAAAAAATATTAAAAGTGACAAATGGTAGGCTTAGTGTTACAGTCCACAGATATCAACTTTTTACACTTAACGAGATATTTAAAGACACTTCCTTGGTTATGATCTGTATAGCCTATATATAAAACTGTAATAATTATGAAGAAATCAATATGAATGTGTACCTTAGTTTTATGTGGTTATCACTTTTATATAGTTTAACACAAATTGTTATCTGAGACCTACTCTTGGTACATGCTTGTTTTTATTACTGATTTACATTTTGTTATGTTTAATAACATCATTAAACACAGGGTTCCCTTACTTCCTCTCTATTTTCGATTTTCAATATCTTAAATTATTAACTTAAAATTTGAAATAAGTGTTTAAAACTCATTAAAAGTATTTTCCAAGTAAGTAGGGTTAGGTTATAGTAGGTTTAACTTAATTTTACTGGTATAAAAATAAAACATGGAAAGGTATTTATGAAGTATATCGTCAAATAATCGACTTCTATATTGGTAGAAATCAGGTTAGGCCAAGTTTTATACCACAAGTAGTCAGAAATTATTTAGTTTTCTTAAATATAAAACCGAGTTAATATAAATTGTTCGCACCTTGTTTTACTACATAAAATCTAACCTACATAAAATAGCCAAACTATAATTCATTAAATATGCAACTCACAGAAACATGTAAAAGTAATTAATATTGTGTAAGCCATTGAAAAATGTATGATTACACCTTCCAGAGAGTCAAGAACTGTTGATGGAATAAAAAAAACCAAACTATAACATAAAATCTGAATTATTGCTAAAATAAAAACATTGATACTAAATAATTCACGTGACTGTTTTAACCAATTGGAACTGATAAATATTAAAACTTAAACTAGAGAGGGGAGAGAGGAGAAATAGACAGCGCGGGCATTGAGGATTCAACAACGAAACAATTTACACAAAACATTTGTTAATGAGCCATCATGGTACATACCATAGCCCTTACGTACAATTATAATAAAATCAGATCCTCTAAATATAATGCTCAAAGTTGTTGTCTCTTGTAGGAAATGTAAAATTGTATTGGTAGATGGGGGGGGGGGTCTTATCCAATAAGATAAGTTTATTTAAAACAATTGTTACACATGTTATCTTGAAATTCATAATCGTCTTTATTACTACTTTCTAACCGTAGGCTTGACTCTAACAGGCCTGATAGATATTATTCGCTTTGCTCGTGTCAGCGAGCCTTGAAGCTATACATATGTAAATGAGTCTCTCCTCGCTACGCTCATGTAGGGATGCGGTCCTACCTAATCTCGTAGCTATACAAATATCACATTTTCTTAAGAAATCACGGTTCGAAATTATTTTGTTTAACAATAATTTAACTATTTGTAATAGTTGTTACCGTTTACATGTAGAATTAAAATCTAAAAATTTGTATCTAATTTAGTACCTATGTTTAAAGTTGAATAACACACGAGATATGAACAAAAAGCTGTTTTAAATAAGCGCCATTTTGACATTTTCCATTAGATTAATCTGAATTTCAAGATGAGCTCACCATTGTCTCCTCTACTAAATATCATGTTCCTATCTTCATTTTTGTGTCCGCCATTGAGCTTATGTCGACGGATGGACAGCATATCGAAAATCACTTTTTCTGTTTCAATTATATATTTAAAAAAGGCTCTAAACTTGCTTTGGTTGTCCTCATAAAGACATCTTAAGGGTAAATTGTACTGAGAATTGTATTTGGTTAGTGTTCATTTTAGGTTTTTCCAATTATTCTTAACCCGTGATATTTTGTATTTGGATAATTAATCTTCAGGATTCACTAAAATTTGGACGAAATAGGTAGGACTCAATTTTCGTGAATTACGGATTTTTGCCGATAACTCAGGAACTTGTATTTTGGAGAGATGGCGGCCAATCTTTAAAGGTTACACTCAGAAGGATTTTACCTAAATAGTTAAAGTTGATTTGAGAAAATCGTAATTTTATGCTCTTTTTTTCGTTTATTTGGTAGCTAGGCTACTCTAAATTTTGATAAAACGTTAAAAATAAAAAGTCATGAGATATTGTCAAAATATGCCCAGATATCAAATTTTATTAAATTTGGTCCATGGGCTGATTGCTGCTTATATAATGGACGACAGACAGAGATCATTTGACTTGGACTTTTTTACCCATTGCATAATTTTCTCTATATTTAAAAATACGGAAATTTTCCTACATATATATTCAAATGTTTAACAAGATTTTTTCCCTACTTCGGCTTAATTTTGTCATAAAACACCCCCAAAAATTTCAACTTTAAAAAGGGAAAAGATGTAACATTTCTTATGCAACCTTTTATCAGTATTATCATAAGGCTTTTTATAAGTCAAAGAATAAAAAAGTTATCGATAAAAAAGCACAACAAAATCAATTACTTAGTTAACCTTTGACTTTTTTTTTTTTAAACAGTATAGTTATATTAATCACTAAAAAAACTCCAAATTTTCCCTTGGAACTTGTATTGTAAGACCAAGATATACGACGTTATAAATAGCCGTTATTTTGAAAATATAAAACTTTTTGATTTATAAGATCTGAACTCAATATCTCATCCATTTTCAAAGTTTTTTAATTTTACGGAGCGACAGATGTGGTTTTTGGAATGATGACAACTGTCATATGTACACAGCTAAATGTCCGCTTAGGGTTTTTTTTTAGGTCTATGCAATATTTTAATCAGATTTTGGTGTGTGGACATATATGTTCGTCATATATTGGGACTTTATTTTCATTTGTTTATTACTTAAATTTCCCTTTCTTTATTATATTATCTATTATCTATAAAATTTATTGATGAAACTTAACAGGGGAATTCCCAAAACAGTACCTTCATTTTGAACGTAAAACTTGCTAGAAATCAACTTTTAGAAGATCTGTTTGTATTAGATTAAATGATTGGGCTGGGTAAGTATATTGATGGCGCCCATACATTTCATTCTGGTATGTAAAGAAAATGTAATTAATATTATTGTTTAAACTAGAAACTATTTTGACACATGCACAAATTTATAATTTACACTTAGAGATAACTTTGCCTTTAATATGCCATGGTTCAGATGGGCGTTCCAAGTCAGTTTTTTATCCAGGATTAATCCCAGATATTTCACAAACTGTGAAACGCTCATTCTAGTTACCTCAAGCCATATCTTACTTACCACTACCCATTTCCTTCTCCCTATAAACGGGACAATGACCATCTTGGAGATATAAATCGAACTCCACCCCTCCAACACCAGTCACTGGCGAGTCCCAGACATTAGTTAAGCAGAGATAAAATATTAGGATTTCTCGATAATGATAACAAATAAATCATTGACTTTAAAAAATACAAGATCTAGGAAATTGTTACATCTAAAAATATTTTATTGTCACATATAGTTGACATATAATCTCTTAATTTGCCATTTTAAGAAATAATTTCAATTGTAATTTTGAAGTGATTAATTAAAAATATTATACTTAAATTGTATGTTGTGACAATTTAAATTCGAGGAGCAACAAGCAAGATTTGTCCTAAGATGTGTTTAACGATAAAGAATATATTTTTTTAAATACTGAGAAATGTATTCTTTCCAACCAAAAGTAAATGACTCAAATGTTAATAGGTTAAGATTTTTGAAGAAACAAAAACACTAATATTTGGAAACAAAATTATATACAAAACTGTGGTAATGTTTTAACTCCCCACTTCTTGGATTTGCCGGGAGTGTGGGGTCATCTATATTCTCAATAAAAAAGTGAAGCCTGCGGGCATTTTCTCTATATAGTATGTATTCAGATTTCAGGTGGAACCACTGTGCGAATCCAGTACTCCGACTAGTTTCATCTATTATTGTCATAGGAGCCTCAAGACGACAAGGTTGCCCTTTTATCGGATTGTTAGTTGTACGTTGATGATATTACATCATATTAACGACAATTATCGATTTCTGTGAATTCAATTCAAGGCCAATATTCACCATTCTTCTGTTCAACCGTATTTCGGAAAGTTTATTATCTATTTAAACTCATTTAGAGCTGGCTAGCAGTAATGGGTTAGTTAGGAAAAAACAATGGCTGTAAAATATCAAAATCAGAGACTCCATTCACTCTCAGGGTTGGGGTATGTCGACAAACAATGCAAGCACACTGTTTCCAATAATCATATACCACCCAAATTAGTTAAATCTTATAAGGACAAAAAAGGGTTGTACAACTAATACTTTTATTTGTTTCCTAATTTCCTAGTGCATACTCATGAATTAGAAAAGCAAAATTGTTAACAATAACACACATGCTAAATAACTGAAATCATTTACCATGAGCATGGAACAAAATCATTAGGGTTAAATGCAGTACCCAAATGTACTTTTATATATATATTTAAGCTGTAACTGTTCTGTACTTTAAAAATCAGAAAAAACAAATTATTTATTGTTAAATGAAATGTGTACTAGGCTTGATTAATGTGACAATATAGCTTACAATAAAAATATTTGATTTGTTCTAAATAAAAATCCTCTAAACATTAAAAGTGCTACAATAATTCAAATCTTTAAAAAGAAGTAGTTCCTTTTTTACACAGTAAACATTTGAAAGCAGATATCTTGTATAAAGTGACTTTGAATGTGATTTAATATTTAAGTAATATTGAATTTACTTAAATCAGCATTATGTCTTGACAAAAAAGAATCAATAGAACAATGTTTACATAATTGTGTGAAAGAAAACATAATATGTATTTTGTAAACACATTTGGAAGCAATAACATTTTTATACTGTTTGACTCTGTACAAATTTTTAATTGTGTGCAAAATATCTGGATGAATTAAACCGATTAAAATCGAACATTCACTTTCATAGATTTTAATTACTTTAAAACATAAATACTGCATCACTTTCTTGTAAATTCTTGCTAAACAAAGAAAAAATGCAAGTGGTTAGTTTTCTTTGAAAAAGTAATTAAAGAGTGGAAAAGTATTCTACCATATATCAGGTGGAAGACAGAATGTTAACTTACATGTTAACCTATTTAACAGAAAAAATATGTCAACTTTGCAATAAGTGATGTTCGGGACAATTCCTTGATATAAATGAAATGATAGAAAGTAGTAAACATCTGTAAATTGTAATAATATAATATTCCCAGAACAAATTTTATAGTGGCTAAGGATAAAATATTACGATTTCTCGATAATGATAACAAATAAATCATTGACTTTAAAAAATACAAGATCTGGGAAGTTGATACATCTAAAAAGATTTTATTGCCACATATAGTTGAGACTGTGATTCATATACATAATGAAATTCTGAACATTTTAAATTCAAATATGTATTGCAGAGAAAATTCCAAATCTTACGATCTAGAATAGATGGAAGATTTAGTTTATACAGACAAATGAGAAGGTCTGAATACCATTTTACTTTAACACAGATACTAAAATCAGAAGAAACAAATTTAAGTTTTCATTTTGGTGGAAAATCAGTTTGATTTAGTAAGGTATAATTTGATTGAAATACATATTTTTGTCCTTGAAGCATGATGAAGTAGATTATAAAGTAAACCATTTGAAATACAATGAAATTAATGACTTTGGAAACATTGTTACACAAAGCTATCCTCTAGAATAAAATATAATTGAAAGCATGACTATAGTTTATATACATTAGTGGTTACATATTGTCTAAAACCTAAGAAATACTGTAAATGTAATAATTTAACAAAGATTATGATATATTGTCACTCCACAAAGACACATAAATACAGATTTTATAAACTATAAAATTTTAAATATCTAATTGATTTCATGTTGTAATTAGTTTATGCCCTGCTCAAGGTTTTTTAAATTTTTTGATTAACAGATTTGAAATGCAATACGACTAAAAGTGGTTATCAAAATACAGTGTGCTCCTGATTATCTGTGAAATTGGGTGGCACAGACATCGTGGATAACGAAAATCGCGGACAATTTGCAAGAATGCTAAAAATAAAGGGAAAATACTGCAATAAAAAATAGTTTTGATATAAAAGGACTTTAAAATATACTGTACATAAAACACATAATACACAGTACAAGCCTATAAATCACATAAAGTAAAAGCATTTTAATGTACATTTTACCTGTAATAAACAAGAATTGCTCTTCGTTCGCCCCGCTTGCTTTATCTGCTATTCTTGGTCCATCAGTCGCTTGAATCGCGGCTCATTAGTATCACAGTCCAACTACTCTAGACAGTAACCTTATCTCTACTGCACAACTTCGTTATTGTAGTTTTACTGGTTGTTACCAGTACTAAACAGGTAAAGAGAACTGTAAATTTTTTTACATATTTTTTCCGCAACACTCGCAAATCACACTCAAGGATAATCGGGAGTACAATGTAATGTATTAATATTCTTTACGCAAGAACCATACAGCTTTAAAGACAACTGTCCTGTCTGTTTACAGCCTAAAACAGAGTTAGCTACAAAAATAATTTCTAAAATACTCCTCATTCATTATTTGAAAGGGAAGAAATATTAAACTGATGTCAAATTTACAAAAAGATGAAACTCTAACTCCCATTGCTTTGTGATCAAATCATTATCATTATAGCAATCGTTTTATGTCAACTACACATGTTTATTTTAAACATTTTTTTCTACTTAAAATTGGAAATTTGATTAATAAATATCTCAACTAATATTTCTTTCAAATTAAAATCTAGTTCAAAATTATACTTATATTTAAAAAAAAAAAAAAAAAAAAAAAAAAAAAAAAGGAGGACTAAACTCCACTTATTTGCTAATCTCAACAATTCATCTCCGTTAATTTCTTTCAAAATCTGGTTCAAAAGAAACATAAATGACATAAAATGTTAAGAATTAATTTTAAAATAAAATTTTGAGGGATATATTGAAGAGTTGGAGAATCAAGTTTATTTAACCAATATCAAATTCAGACTAAAGGCCACGGAAAAACATAAATAAATATAGTTAAAATTCTATTTATTATAGATATTTTAGGGGGTTAAATAATTAGAAAATGGTACTTAATTTAACTTTATGTATAGTTAAAGTATCAAACCACTCTACATATCAAAGAAACTTCAAATTTCTAACATTTCAGAAAGGCTCATACTTTTGCAATGTGTACGTGAACTATTCTCTTCAATATTAAATTGTAACACATATTCTAAGGAATTTTTGAATTCCACCCACACTTTTACTAAGCTAAATTACAGATTACTTTTTAAAATACAATACAGAAAGTTTTATTTTTCTTTAAACAATACAATTAGTTTAAAATAGAATTGTCTATAAAAGCTTAAATTATTGCAGACATGTATATTATGGAAGACTGTTGATTACTCAATAACCATCATTAGAAAAACTAATATCATAATTTTTATAAACCTTCTTCAGCACATCTACTGTACACTGATGATCTGCTTGACCAAATGCCTGTAATACAAAAAAAAAAAAAAAAAAAACTTAAAGTACACAACAACAAACAATTAAATATAATCTATAATGTCACAACTACTTTAGTGTCAATTAGTTGTATTTATTTTGACATTTCTAAATTGTCTCTGATAAACATAAATAACATTATTTTTTTTACTGATACAACAACGAAACTTTGTAATATTCCTATGTACGATAAATATCATAAATTATTGGTAATATTTAACAAACTATTTGTCACATAATGATCCTTTCGTCTAGAGTCTTTTTAACCCTTTAGATTTTATACCAGACTCTGTTAGGAATAAGTTATATTTTTCTTCAGGCTTTACTTCATTACAGTATTATTTACATAACACAGATTTTATAATTCATTGAAATATTATAACCATTTTATTTTTTTTCCCCTCCACAAAAAAAATTAAAACAATTTGTTTTTACAAATTTCTTTATAATTAAATGGACTAATTTTTTAATAACTAACCTGAGAATAACCATAGACTAATATTTTCTTAGATCCAGGTTTATGCTTTATTCTTCCACCCCCCAAACATTGGCTATGTAACCCCAATTTACGTAGTTTATAACTTTCTTCTTCGTACATATCATCTGCAACAGAAAAAATATTATAAAGTTGAATACTTCAGCGCATTAAATTTAGAATATAATTATTATAAATATAGATATTTAGCTCATGCCATATCTCACATAGTGAAGGCATGTCACAAGACTAAAACCACCTATACCTTTGTAACCTGTGAAGCAATTTTAATAATGCATAAATAAGATAATATTCTAATTATCTTTGAGCTTTGTTATTGATCAAATTCATGTGAGTAGAGATCCGGGCACTTTAAAACCAGATTTGAGTGAGGGAAGATGGGGGTATGGTGGGGGTAACCACGTGACCTAAGCCCTGCCCTTAACCCCGCCCCTTGCCTATCCCCTTCGCCCATTGCCCCGCCCTCCGCCTCTTGCCCCGCCCCATGCCCCCTCCCATACCCCATCCGCCATTTTTTGTATTTGTGACGTAATTTGGAGACGCCATTTTGTTGTTCTTTTCTCTGCTACCGTTGTTGTCGTCACTCACGTGACGTCAGACACTTAACTTTTTTTTCTTAGTGGGATTCGATCCTTGAAGTTGGATTTGAAGGCAGACACACTTCCGACTGAGCTATTGTGCATAGTATTACTCGTTGTATATTTAATGCAGTATATAAGTCGCCATGTTTGTTGTTGAAATTTGTTACCGACAACGCCGTCGTTTACATTTTAGGGAACCAGTGAGCACCACTACATTGGCTTGATTATTACGTATTTTAGAAACCGCCTGTTTTGAATTTTGTTACCGTCGGTATCGTTTACATTTTAAGGAACCAGAGTTCACCACCATATTGGTTTGATTATTACGTATATTTAATGTAGAAGCCACCTGTGATCGAATTTTATCGGTATCATTTACATTTTACGGAACCAGAGTGCACCACATTGGTTTGATATTTACCATGAATGGGGAGTGCATCGACATGCACACGGCCACACTGTGGATACATTTTCAAATTGTGAAAACATACACACGTTTCCACAATTTTCTGATCGTATATTCTTTAACAAAATGCAAAAAGAAGTCGTATGAACATGAGTTTCCATAACTAGATTTTTGGCAAATGTGTTGAACAATTTTCTGATCTTATATTCTTTAATAAATGCAAAAAAAAGTCATTTCAACATGAGTTTTCATAATTAGGTTTTTGGCGTATTGTGTTAAAATAATATATTTAACACAGCTATGGAAACGTTATGAAAGCCTACTATAGCGCTCTTGGCGGATCGTTGAGTAAACTTTTACAGTGTTGCCGGTTTTACCATCACATCATTTTACTGTACAGTGTTAACTTTTAAATGCATTTGACAAGATATTTTTTAATATAGTGTATACAGTGTAAGTATATAAATTAATAAATATTTAAATTATTTTCTAATGCCATTGTATTACTTGCCCAACCCAGCCTAGCCATCACGTCATTTTACAGTGTTAACTTTTAAATGCTTTTGATAGGATTTATTTTAATATAGTGTATATTATATTTCCCTTGTAGGAATAGCTCCAATCCACCGCTATTCCCTGTGACCACCACTCCATTACAAAATTGTGGTCCCCATTTTTATTTTTTTATTTTTGTTATTTTTTATACATTTTTTTTTCTATTTATTTTTTATATTTTTATTTTTTACCCTGTGCCCAATTGTGTCTCATTCAAGGTTTATCAAGTCTTTCGACTGCACCAGTGACCTTCAAACAGGTTTACGGGAGAATCAACTCCACTTCAGAGACCTCCATACAACCTTGCAGGCTTTTTAGATCCACACCAGAGGGTAAAACACACACACACACACACACAGATGCCAGTCAGGTATCTTCATACCATCCCCGCGTCATTAGGACATCAATTTAGGCAAGGAGTAAATCGTAAAAACATTTGGCGCTTTTTAGTCCACATTTATTATCTACGTTATTATTATGTTGTGGTAATAAGCAAATAAGGTCTCCACATGGGAGAATTTCTCCTCCTGAGGCAATTCCATCACGCACGGATGAAATTGTCTCAGAAATTGAGCCTTTTCCAATCCTTTGGTGAAAAGTGTTGCAAAAGGCTTGCACAAAGTGCGTATCGTGTCCTCATTGTAAGTTACACCTCCTTCATCCCATCTGATACAGTGAAAACGAGATTATAACCAACGAGCCGATCTTTACGATTTATCGTTAAGCAGGGAAAAATTGTAAGGCGGTTTAAACACTGTGATACTGTAAAAATTATCACTGACAATAGCCAATTCTTTAACGATATACTTGTTATCGTTATCTTGAAACGCGTGAAATTCAACTACTGCTGCTTGCATGTTTTTTAAACAAGCTCACTTCGTCGTATAATCTGTCCGCTTCGGGGAGAGTGCTAGATACGAGCTTGTCGCTGGCCAAGATCTCAATGATGTATGAGCGCAACTCTTCCTCAATATAAAACAATTCAGCGACACGTCTGGACACGAGCGGCATACTCTCCTCTAGTAGCTTCCATTCGTCTGCATTCAAGGTCATACAATGTTGCCCATCGTACAATTGAACGTAACGTTTGAAGAAAAGATTACGTACTATTACGTCACCGATAGTCAGATTAAATTTACACGTTCTCTTATCGCTGATAGCGACCGTTATAGATTTTAAATGAAGTGATAATTCGTCAAGTATTAAGTGATTGAAGAAAACAAATTTTCTACCAGCTTGCACTAAAAGTCCAAGACCGAAACCTGTAAGCTGAAAACAAAACGGTTGCTATGAATTTAGTGCACTCGGTGTTTATGAAATGAACAGATTTAAGAAATATTCCCAAAGGAGGGTTAGGTGGTACCTGACGCTTGGTAGGATCTCGCCCTACGTCCATCTTGCTCGGCTCCATGGTCTCGACTGAAATGTGAGCACACTGGTCTCTCACTACTACCACTTTCACTCCCACGTAAGATTTTTTTCATGAAATGTTTGCGTAATTTTAGTTAAATCGTAGTCAAATTCTGGATCGATTTGTACAAGAGGAAACTCTTGTAATCGCGGTTCGTCGTCGAAATTGAACTGATAGTATATCTCGTCATCTTCACAAAATTCACAATAGTGACTGCAAAAAACCACTCCTACAGCACAAACTAAAACATATACCGAATCTGCAGAATCACCGATTTCACCCAAAGAAAGCCGATTCTTTAACGCTGCATAGACGTGTCTCGATATTTGCGTCTCATCGACTTGAAACTTACTTTTGTTGTAGAGCAGACCGTCTTCGATGAATGCTTCGTTCAACACTTCGTCGATCGAATGACAATCGAATGAATATTATCCTCGTCAATTATGTCATCTAAATCGGATAACCTATCCTTAGGCACGAGTCTAAGGAAAGCGTGAACAACTCCTGGTTATGTGGTGCACGGTATGTGTCTCGTCCGCGAATGATCGGCTCCCAGTGTATAGATACTATTATCCCTGTACAGTTTGTGCGTGCGCATCTATTCCACAACCTTTTCACTCTGCCCGTAAGGAGATTGTACACAATATGCGAGTCGTGTAAAATCAGACAATAGGCTGTAGTATTTACAAGTATATTAGCAGAAGTTTCTATTTCTAGTCTGACATCCACGGGACCTGATTTAATAGAATCGTTCTGTTTGGAACAATCGATTACGAAGAGAGGAGATTTTGTAAAAGATTGTAAATCTAGACTGGGCAAGGACTCGTACGTACAGTACGATTCTTGGAATCTATGGTACATTTTGTTCATTGTGGAAATATCACCGTTAATAATATCGTAAGGAAAATACTGTGAATTTAGATAGAGTTTTAAATTTGAAAGGCCGCCCATGTCAAACAGATTTGCATCCTTTTTGATCTGATTTTTTCTATCTGTTTAAAAGGCTAGATTAACGTATCGTGGTTTTTCCAGCTGATTAGCGGTTTTAATTGTCCTGAAATCTGATTTGGTTGCGGCACTATTGGATACTCGTGTAACTCCCATTTACGAAACGGAACATGGACAGGTTCGTCTCTTTCGATCAATTTCAAAAGATTCAATCGGAGTGAATCTAAAACCGTCACATAAGGCACTCTCCAGTGTATACTGTTCAGTTTTAACGTTTGCAGCATCACCACTGTATACAGCATTCAAATCGGAGGCCGAACGTAAGAGCACTAGTTCCTGTTTTACGTTCATTACAATCCGTTGGTAGTCTTCGAAAAAGCCCATCAACAGCTTCAATGGTACAGAGAGGGAAAAGTTTGAAACAGTAGCCATCCCACCGGCCCCCAACCATCCTGCCTTGCTGAATTTATTCTTTTCACTCTCTCGCAAGGACAATAGATTTTTAATGGTACTGGAAATTCCGACATTTCTCGTACGGTCCACTTTGCTACCGACAAATTCGTATCTAATATCGTCAAATAGAAAGGCTACGGCATTGTTGACCAATTTCACTGTTGCAGCTCCGCCGTTCGCTTTTGTACCGCTCAGTGTTCTTTTTACAGTATATGCAATATACTTCCAAACGGTGCTGTGATCACGTCCTGTTGATTTATATGAATACGAATTTCATCGCTATTACCGTACGTTGACGACACATAAGGTCTGTGCGAATGGTACTCCAGACTACTGATGACGTCATTGTATTCTGCTGCACTATCTATTGCCAGTAGATCCATTTTGCACTTTAAATCCCAAAGCTGAGAGAAAACGAATATTTCTAGCTGTTAACTCTGTGGAGTTGGAACGTACACTGATAATGTTCTTATAACGTTGTCCATTAAATACGAGACCCATTTCTACGTAAATGCAATCGAAGAGAAACTGATTCTTCTCTGAAATTTAGAGGTACTTCTTTCTGATCTCTAAGGCTTACGGTGATGTTATGAATGGTTTTCACGTTGACGGGTAAATATATTATAGTCGTCGGTATTTTGACAATCTTGTACCCCGGAGCCACTTGTGGGTAAAACTCGTGTATATTGTGGGACTCTTTTCCATTTTGAAATGACCCAGTTACAATATTACTCGCAACTCTAATAACATTTACCCTTATAATATTGACGGGCAGCTCAAATTCGTGTTTTCGGTTGGCTGATAAATCCCCGTTCTCGAATCTGAGTAATTTTCCGATAGATCCGTCTTTAAAATGAATAGTCTTTGAACACCTAAGTTCCACTTTAAGTGTGTTATTGTTCGGCTTGAGCGAAAATGCAATCTCCGGTTTAAGCTGTGATTTGATATATTATTTTTCAATATCCTCAATTTCGTACAAACCTGTTGGTATTTTAACGGTCTCTTCAAAATTATCGTTTTGATCTTCACCGAGATACAATTTATTATTAATTCCTTCTTCGATATTGGGAATGGAATTGTACACAGCAAGATCAATGAGACCGATTTCCCACTCAGCATCGGATAGATCAATTGGTGGAAAGAAATCACACCAAAGTTTAGAACTATTTCCGTTTAAAACAATACTCATGATAGTAGAAACTTTAAGCACAAATGTCCACAGACGACTGAAGTGTCACTTTGATGTCTCTTGTAATTATAGTGAATATTAGCATTGGAACCAAAATATCTAGTCGGTTCGAGTGGAGGTCTAAGATTTCTAAAACTGTCATAATACTCTACATTTTCACCGCGCTTTTTATAACACACCCAATGTGTACCTTCACCCGTACTACTATCGAGGTACAATAGCGGATTCGTTTTTCAACGGTCCGGTCAGGTGAAGATTATCCCTCATATAAACACCTCTGAAATACGCTATCATCAGTTTCACGGAATATTTTTCTAAATCAATATTTGTTAACGGTCTGTTTGGTAATGAATCAATCAAACTTTTTTTTACTGATCTTCTTCTTCTTCCTAGTTGTTTTCAAACTATCGCCTTCCAGTCCCCTGCCTTTTGGATACGGTATCAAACCACTGCCTTTTAGATACGGTTTGAGATACAGGCCAGTGCCTTTTGCATATGGTTTGAGATACAGACCGCTGCCTTTTTGATACGGTTTGAGATACAAACCCCCACCCAACAAGGGGCGTTTCGACATTTTCCCACCTCCCAATTTAGTTTTCGCTTTCATGGCCGTTGTTACAACCAACGCTGCTGCCGGTTCACCCACAGACGCGTTATCCGATTTGACTCGACTCCAAGCCCGTTCTGCTAAAACTTTGTCCACTTCTCTACGATGCTCTGAATCACTGTATTTGCTGTACGCTATATCGTGTCCTTTACACGCTTCGTCTAAAGGATTGACTCCTTTATCACCACGAGCTAACCTCTCGGCTAGTTTTGTACCCGGACCACAATAATTGTAAGACGGAAAATAGAGTTCTACAGGCAATAGATCTATAGCCTTGTTTAAAACCTTATCACCAACGCTTAAAATTCTAGAAACGAGACCACTGCCCTTTTTGATTCTTTTTGATGTTGTTCGCCCCTTTTCCATTTCTATACTGAATCAATGCTCATGGGTGCAACGTATTTATGCTTGAGGTTGTTCAGTGTCGTCGCTCCACATCATACGCCAATGACTAAATGTTTCTTTAGGAGTATCGACTTTACTATATTGCTTTTTAATCGTATGTGCGAAATCAATGAATTTCCATCGCCATTTGTTGTCTAATGTGTTCACTCTCTTACTGCAGGTTTTTAATGTTTCAGTTTCAGTTGCTCTAATAGCCTGTACTAATTGGGCTCGTGTGATGGCATCACTATCTGTAACACCGTCGGCAATATTACAAATACATTTTGAGGAGGCATCAAAGCAGTGATTTTTTTATCTCTTATTAGAGTACAATCTTTAATCAACGACATCAATTCTTCAAGCTGTTGAAAGTTGATTGCATCCAAGCTGCTAGTACCATCCTTTACGTTGGTCAGTTTTCTACCGCCACAGTTCCAACCGTTACTGTTCAACGGCAATACTTTGTTGTCCACATAATCTTTGTTGTCTGCGTCTTCTGTGTGTATTGGGGTTTTTACGTTGCATATATAGCTTTTGTGAGCGTCAAATTTATTGTGCGAATTTTTCCCAATAAAGTACATTCTAGCATATTTCACGTTTAAACCATCGCCGTCCTCTAGCGGAGTACCAATATCCTATAGCCGATAATTTTTAAAGTCATAGCCACTATCAAGTTTAACTGGAATTAACGATTCGAGATATTCTTTTGTCACGGCATCATCATTGTCTTTCGGTTTAGCTAAACCACCTATAGGTCTCGAGCTTGCGTCATATCGTTTCCTCTTGTCATCAAATATTAAACAATTTGTTTCTAATTGGTTAAGGGTGACAGCATCGGTTTCAGAGCGTGCTGTAGCTACATTACGTAACAATTTACCTCCTATATCATTGTCTCCCTCAGGTGTAAGGTTAAACCCTACACCTTTAGGACCTATTTTTCTGTTGGAGCCACTACTCTTATACCTTCCAAACTTGTCGACACTCATCGTATTAATGTTCTAATTTTTGCATTTCCCGCGCCTTTTATAATTCCAGCTTCTTTTAGCTCTTCGATAATAGAAGCTATCTCATTTGCATGTCCCTTATGACCTGCATCATGAGATGCCAACAAATGTCTCAGTCTGTCACACAACTCATTCGGATCGTCCCAGTATGAATAACCTCTCCCGCTAACTGTTTTAGAAGGGAATAACTTCTCTATATTGTTTTTATATTTTAAGGATTTGTTACGATTAACTTGTCCGTTCGGATCGTATAATCTTTTGTGTGCATTGGTTCTCAAGCAGATATCTTTATACACTTGTAAATCGGCCTCGGCATATATTTCATCATCGGGTAGACGCTTAAACACCAACTCGTACAATCCGGCCGTCCCTTTATAGTGTACTCCGTCAATTATAATTTCACCATCGTCTGATAACTGAAGTGTCTTGTTACCAATCATCATAGACTCGGCTCCGATTTTCGGTCCGTAACTGTGATCTATATTTCGATTACTGGAGGAAGCTTTCATCATTTTGAGCATATATTCTCGTGCCAGTGGATGTGTGAAAGTGCTGTTTATCCATTTTTCAGATTCACTTTGTCCTACAGGTGTGGACAATACTTCTCTTACACTGGGCTGCGGATGCTCAGGAGTGTCTGCAATTATTTGGGTAATTTTTTCCATAAAATCAACCCTGGGAGTAGCCGGTACTTCCCCGACAGTCCACTCTTCATTTTTCTCTCCCTCACTCTCGCTTCTCCACTCATTCGCTCTTTCCGTCTTTCCATCCCACTCTTCTTCGGATTTAATTTCTTGTTTCGGCAAAAACACTCCACTCTTCCGCAACTCTTTAATTATTGGTGTGTATTTCTTAGTATACGTTCGTTCCTCTTCGGCCTCTCCGTACCTCAACTGCTTGTACTTTTTCTTTATAGCCATGCGCAAACTGGCTACCTCCAGCGATAGATGCTCTCTTTTCTCAGACATACCTGTAACAACGCCAAAGTTTCTTACACGTAGTTTATCCACTGTGTTTTTTAACGCATTACGCTGCTCAACATTTGTATGAATACTGTGGAAAACTAACAGTGCTATCATATTAAATATAAAACCTAAACAACAAGCTTGGTTTTATCAATCCAACTATCGTGTTCCTTGTGAAACCCTAACCACCGCACCAGTACATTGTTACCTTTTTTGCGTAGTACTTTTTCAACAAGATATACGTTGCCGATTTTTGACTCGCTTAATTCTTCGGCATAGAATCCTCCTTTTAGAATGTCACCTTTTGAGTCTTGTAGAATGTACGTTACAGGATTTTTCGGTACAACAGCGTACACGGTAAACACTTCATTTGTCCAGTTGGGTAGATATCCTTTAGCAAAAGTCTTTTTAAATTTTGATATTCTAATTTTGTCGTCTACTTTAAATCGCGCCAGTACTTTTGTACTCTTGAGTGTTATTTTTACCAGTAACATTGTCTCGTGCTTTTTCAACACTTGAGCGGGTTTCATGCCGATAGTACTGTGCACAGTGTTATTGTATGTCTTTACTACGTAAAAGTATACAAGTAGTAAATATATTTTTGAAAGTACAGTTCAGACGCTCCACCATAGACGCTTTCTTGTCTGAAAAAGTGGCGTAGTGATTTATATTTTATTTTTTCAATAATCTCTTCACGTGGATATTGAAAAACTCCTTCCCCTGATCGGTCTGAAAGTTATTCATAGGATGTTTTTTCAGTATCGGTTCTAACGCTATAGATATGTCTAGAGCAGACTTTGTCTTCAATGGTTCTGCAATCGCAAATTTTGTCAGACAATTTATCATTGTTAGTATATATTTGTAACCTTGGTTTTCTTTAGCATATAGAATCATTTCCACTAGATCGGCTTGATAAAGGTCATTATCTCCTTTCAGCGTCACACCTCGTGTTTTGAAATTTCTTCGCGCAGGCTTGTGGAGCTCCGCCGCAATGGCTCGCCTTACATCCATTATGTAAATGAGTGTGTTTATGGTTTGGTGGCACTATTTATTTCGTAGAGATACTCTGGTACACGTAACCTCAAAATTATCGCTGCTTGTTCCCGCCTCACCGTTGCTTTGGATTAATCAGCCGAAAATTGTCCATAAAAGATGCGCAGATATGTCGGAAACTTTACGAAAAGCAACGTTTCCAGGCGTCTTTGTTTTAAAATTCTGACTAGTAATCGTAAAGCCCAACAGATCACCTTTAGCTGTTCCATTTTTCATCTTATCCACCAAACATTCAAAGCCTATTTTTATCCAATCAATTTCCGTGACATTCTCCTGTGGTGGATGAAATTTAAACTGAATTTTAGTCCTTAGCGTATGAAATTTTTTAGTCTCCCAACTTTGGGATGAAACAATGTAAATTGGTTCCATTGCTCTTTACACGTCAATTGTTCCCACAGAAGTAGTAGAAACATTCTGGCATTTTATATTAATAGGGGGCAGCGGGAGAGGGGGAAGCAAAGACAGGTTTGTACTGCAAAAATGGCTGCAAGTGGGTGCAGACAAATCTCTGGAAGACAAATTACGGAGATTATCGGTTAATAACATCATATTTGGTCGGTAAATCGGTTACTATTCGGATGTTTGGGTTAGTAAATCGGTTGCTAACATGATATTTTGGTTGGTAAATCGGTTGCTAAAAGTATATTTTGGTTGGTTAATCGGTTGGTAGTTGTATCCATGGGTTGGTAAATCGGTTGCTAACATGATATTTTGGTTGATATATCGGTTGCTAAAAGTATATTTTGGTTGGTTAATCGGTTGGTAATGTTATCTATGGGTTGGTATTAAGGTTCCTTACATGATAATTTGGTTGGTAAATAGGTTGTAAAAACAGTATGAAACATCGTCCACAATAAGTCTAAAACACACACACGTCATACACATACACACACACACACTCACTCACACACACAAACACACACACCTTAAACACTAGTCTAGTGTGAGTCAACTTGTCATACAAGTCCAAACGTTAGTATTGACCGGTGCTACGCCCTAGTAGCCAACGGAGGAACCTCTGTACCGATGCTATGCTGGCTGTGGACACCACTATGTATATGGATTTGTTTTGTTATTACCTCACACACATCACCTCAAAGCAACCTTAACCTAGAGGTACGAGCTAGACCCGTACCGTAAGGCGTACGCGAGTTTTTCGGGCGCGAGCGAAAAATTCTGTACGGAGTACGTACCCGACCTCCATCACATCGTCGTTTGTGTTTAACATTACATAACTAAGTGTACTGTCCTCCCCATTTATGGTGGGTATCAAACCAATATGGTGCACTCTGGTTCCTTAAAATGTAAATGATACCGATAAAATTCGACAACAGGTGGCTTCTACATTAAATATACGTAATAATCAAACCAATATGGTGGTGAACTCTGGTTTCCTAAAATGTAAACGATACCGACGGTAACAAAATTCAAAACAGGAGGTTTCTAAAATACGTAATAATCAAACCAATGTGGTAGTGCTCTCTGGTTCCCTAAAATGTAAACGACGGCGTTGTCGGTAACAAATTTCAACAACAAACATGGCGACTTATATACTGCATTAAATATACAACGAGTAATACTATGCACAATAGCTCAGTCGGTAGTGTGTCTGCCTTCAAATCCGAACTTCACAGGTTCGAATCCCACTAAGGAAAAAAAAGTTAAGTGTCTGACGTCACGTGTATGACGACAACAACGGTAGCAGAGAAAAGAGCAACAAAATGGGGTCTCCAAATTACGTCACAAATACAAAAATGGCGGATGGGGTATGGGAAGGGGGCATGAGGCGGAGCAAGAGGCGGAGTGCTGGGCAAAGGGAGGGGCAAGAGGCGGAGGGGTGGGTAAGGGATGGAGTTAAGGGCAGGGCTAAGGTCACGTGGATACCCCCACCACCCCCCACCTTCCCCGCTCCAATCTGGTAGAGTGCCCGGATCTCTACTCATGTGGATCTGAAATGTGAAAATATACAGAAGAAAATGGATGTTTTCCTAAACGCTGCAAAAACTTGTTATATTAGACTACAACAATTTCATAAAATATTCACATCTAATTATGTTTAAATCATACACCAACACTATCACTGACAAAACATACGTTGTCACTGAAACAGTGAAAAAATAAATATAAAATGTTGAAAAATTATTTCCTATTTTTCTACATTAAGAAATGCTTATAACTTGAAAACTACTCCTCCGATTTTTCACAAAGTTTTAGTTTCAGTTGGTGTTTAAATCATGTGCCAACTATGTCGTGACAAAATTTATGTTAAACCGTTAAAAATGTTATTGCTGCATTTTTCAATGTGTCTCAAATTCTTGTTTTTTTATTACCTGTGGAGATAAATTGATTATAACTTGGGAACCACTGAATCAATTTGACTTAAATTAAAGACTAAAACCTGACCAAATATTGAACCTATGTGAGAAAACGTACAGCATGAAAATCAGATCAGGAGTTCTTGAGTTATAAACTTACAAACAGACAGAGTGTACCACTACCAAGGTTAAAATGACATCCCCTTCAAATTATGACCAAAGTTATTATGAGAAATGACATGACTGTAAAGTTACTTGCTCACTAACCATGAAAAATGACTTGCCAATGAAATTACCAACTCTGTTCAACACTCTCTGAAAGTTTTGATTTTAGGCAACGCTTAAAGATGGCTCTCATCTTAATTAAGGAATGAGTTATTTGTGTATATTTATTGCATGGGGAGTGGCTTCTGTGAAAGCAGAATAAAAAGAAGTATATTTGCTTACTGTTAAGTATTTTCCAAATTCTGATATTACTGTTTGTTAAATTAACTCAATAACATTATATATATTGAAGAAGAAATATATAATTTATTTAAAGAAAGTGAAGATTAGGATGCTAAGAACATAGAAAATCTGTAATTATGGATACCTCGTTTTACTATGTAGTAGGCCTAAGTGTAGTAAGTTTTTGTGTAGAATCATGTTTGTATAGAATCCATATTTGCAAAATGGTAAAATATTATTTGTTAGACTAAAAAATAGAAAAGTTGCTTACAACTATCATTTTTTTTTTCACTCTTTATTTTACTTTCCCATATAGAAAAGGTTATATAGGTTACAAAATCCATATGTAGTATATGTCAAAATAAAAACACAAAATTAAGATTTTCTAAGATCTATCCAAAAATGTTGATTTAAGGAACAATTCAAAATCAAGTTATTCAAGAAGTTATTTCACAAAATCGACTATACTGATTTTATTAAAATTGCAGTGAAATGTAAAGATTAATAACCCAAACTGTCTGGAAAATCATGAACAAAAAACGTATTATGGTTCAGGAGTAATTGGCAAAAAAAAAATGAACCTTGACCACTATCAATAAAAGGTTGATTTTTATCAAATACAATTTATCCTCATGACACATATATGGAACAAGTGATATATGGCCCAATTTATATATTTATTTAAGACCATGTTCATGGTTCAATTCCTCTTTTTGATTGATAAATACTGAACTGACGTTTTTGGTAAATATTTATTTTGGTTTATTTTTATTTGCATATGATGATGGGTGAGTAAGTTTTTGTGGTGTTTTCCCACCATTTATTCTAAAATTTTGATGTATTGAACATAAATTTGTGTAAATAAACATTTTAAAACTGGACACAGTTCTTTTATTTTCCAAATGAAATTAAAATATTTTTTCTCAGCTAACATAATATATTAGAGTTGATGAACAAATATTTAAAACAAATTTTTACCTATTACAACAATTGTTGAAATATTCTAAAAATGGTGTTTAGTAGCTTGCATTAGAGGTTGTTGTCATCAACATGGGTGGCTTGTTACAATGTCTATATAATATAATTCGGTTTTAAAAAGAAGTTTGATATTGAATTAAAATTTATAAAGAATTATAATATAAATATACAAGAATATATAATTAACAAGAAGAAATATAAATATATAATATTGTTCGGTTTTAACAACTTACCATGATATATTGGATATATTTTTCCTCTGACAATTATTTTATAAGGACCTATTAATTTAAAATATTGATCACATCCGAGACTCACGTTTATTAGAATATATTTAAACACACCATCAGAATCAATTTGAACATCAGGAACTTGATCCAAAAGATTAGACATATTTTGAACCGGAGTAGTTATGGTCGTAGTTGGAGATTCCCCTCTAACAATATTTGCTAATAAATCTGAAACAATTCTTAATAGAGTAATATTTATATTTAATTAAATTAAACATGTACAGTCATTTAACATAACATTTAACTTTGACAAATTTAAACGAAAATTGTACACTATGGAAAATGAAATTAATATGCATCCTTAAGTTTCTAGATTCAGAGTCAAATCATACTTATGAGAAAATTCTTATCTTTCCACTGTATTACAGTTGATGTAAGATAAGATTTTTGAAATAACAACAAAATATCATCAAAGATGCATTACTACAAAAAACTTTAACTTAATAGAGTTAAACTTTAACTTTCCTAACTAAATTACATTGTTATAATAATTTTTTTTCAGATTTGAATTTCTTATTTGTGGTGATACCACGGCAATACGGGGATAGTTGAGATATGCGGAATGACTTAACATATGCGATGCGCGCGCATCGTAGGCAGACCGCACAGTTGTTCACGAGTGAGCCTAAGATGTAGATGTGAGTTACGCGTTGTATTTTAACCTTTTGGAAATAAACCTAAATGGCTGCCTAAACTGTTATTTGCGAGGTCTGATCGACCCCCTGGTGTTACGTAGTCATTAGTATTTCATCCGACTAAATTCAGTAAGAATTATTACGATACAAAAGGGTTAACGTAATTCTCCCATCACGCCTTTCCCCAACCGTAAGTTCTGTTGTAACCTATAAGTTAACCAATTGTAGTGATTAATGAGTTAGTTTAATTAGTAAATTATACCTTATCATAAGGTGGCTGTGAACATAGTGATTAGTTGAGCTTGAGACTAAGCGGTAATTAACGTTCCAATATATTTAATAGTTAACTCGTACCACGTTTAACTAAACCCCCTCCCGGAATCATAAGCGGTTCAAACGTTTAAAAATATCAAATTATCCAGAGCCCACGTTTGCCGCAGTTAGTAGCATAGCGTTTTTACGATCCACGGACCTCTGGGTTATGGGCCCAGCACGCTTCCCATTTCAAGACGTAGGCTTCTCAGGATTTCAAGACGGAAATTATTACGACCTATTTTCCCTTGCAATCATTCCACCAAGCGTTGGCGGAGTTTGTCTATAGGCCTCAAGGTCGGAATGAATTACTGGAGGACTATGTGGTGAACGTGAGGGACATGGTCGAGATATTTCTACCGGACACATCCGAGAGGGTCCTACTTGAAATAGTTTATTCAGGGGTCTCATCCGAGGTGGCCTCGAGATTCGAAGTGGTTAACCACCCGTCTTCCTTGAACGGGTTACATAGTATTATCCCTACTATAGCAAGGGCCATTGAAACCAATCGCCCGAGCGGACACCGGGTATGAAATCAAAGCTACGCCATTCCTCGCGAACCGACCATCCTGTGACCATTACCCACCACCGCTGGTGCACCAACAACCGCACCCGGGTCGGTTCCATAACAACAGCCAGCAGCGCCCTCCCCAGGATTATAGATCTGGCCGGCCTTATCGTTGGCAAATTTCCCTAGCAGCCCCCATTTAAACTAGCACGAGGCATTGTAAGGGTCGACCAGTGTCAACTTTTAACACGACCCCCGTGGCTGAGCGTTCTCCCGTTGAGCATCCCCGGCCCCAACATCTGTGGTCACCTCCCAGGGCATCAACAAATTATCTATACCCAGCACCAATACGGTGACTATGGACGTCGGGGTGGGCACCTTTTTGGCTAAAGCTTTACTAGACACCGGCTCGACTTATTCCCTCATTTCGGAAAAAAATTTTAGAAAATTACTGGTAACACCCAAGTTAATAAAATCCCGACAGAAGGTGTACATTAAAGCGAAAACAGTCAATAATTAAATTTTAACCTTCTCCCATAAAATCACTCTTCACCTTAAATTGGAAAAATTTGTCATGGGATTACTCCTTCCTGGTCGCGGCTAAGATGCCTACCGATATAATTTTACGTTGCGATTTCCTTCGGCATACCATTGTTACCAGGGGACTTAAATTTAAGAAAAGGCGGAACCAAATGGTAACAATGTTTGAAAAAGAAAAATAAAAAAAAAAGACAAAGACAAATTTAGTAATTAACAAGGCTCAAGTTTATTGAACAAAAAAAGAAATTTCGACGGTTCAGATTTTATCATTTACAAATTAAAAGACATCCTGAGACAAATCATCATAAACACAGCTTATGATTAACAAGATTATAATTAATCAAAAGTTATACGCCCTTAATGTAACATATAATCATTAAAAAAAAAGAAATTGATCAATAGATTCTGAAAATTTATCCCCCCCCCCTTTTTAGTTTATATGTACAGTTACAAAATTTAACAATAAAAAAAGATAATGAGCACAGCTTAATAATTAACAGGATTATAATTAATCCTAAAATTAAAAAAAAAGGTTATACGCCCTTAATATAAAATTACAATATAAAAAAAAGAAAAGATTCTGATATTTATTCCCCCCTTTTACTTTATGAGATGATAGTTTTTTAAAACAGTTACAGAATTTAACAATGAAAAGATTTATAAATGAGTTTGATGTTTTAAATTCAAAAATTTATATCAATTGTAAACAGGTTCATCACTAGACTAAATGTTACATAATATTACTTGTTTGTTAAATTTCTTAAATACTAAATTGGCCAATATACATATATATTTTAAATAAAAGAATTTGTTATAAAATGAGAAGTTTATAAAAAAAAAGAAATGAAAATTTTGAATATTGAAGTTTTATTAATTGACGTCAATTTTTGTTAATTTAGAAAATAACCTCTTGGAGGTTGTTAGGACCGAAAAGTTTGCATGCAGGCTCCACCCAAAGATTTTTTTATATAATTTATAAATAGCTACACAAGACTACATTTAAATGACAGCTTTAAGAAACACACATTCGCTGAAGCAATTTAGGTACATGTACAATATAAGTTTAGACAAAGTTCTGTAGAGTCAGTTTTAAGGAAAACATCACTTTTGTGCACTTGAAAGTTTGTAGATCTATTATACGAAACGTGCTTTGTAAACAGGCAGAAACATGTTATGAGCTTTTGCTGGTGTATGCAATATGAAACAAGATTTGCTAGGTTTCTCCAACCAGCGTATTAGCTAAAGCAAAAAACACGTTTTTTAGCGTCTGTGCAAAATCAGACATGTTGTAGCATTAATGTTCTTTATTAAAAATATCTGGTTATTTGTCAAAATTAGAGAATATTGATTGTATCACAGAAATTCATTAAGATTATAATTAAAAGCTTCTTAGATGATTATAAAGCTATTTATATATACTTAGTTTTGTTTAAAACAAAGCTTGTATGAAACTTGCAAAAATCTGTAAAACGAATATTCTGATCTAGAAGAGATTTCTTTAATAGTTTTATATTTGACATGTTCAATAAGATATTCTGATTGTTTAATGTTCAACATTAGTTTGCACTAATTTCACATAATTGCTCAAAACTTAAAATGTGACTGCTCAAGGTTTTGTAAAGTATGTTTTAAGAAATGAAAATATTTATGATTATTTAGTTTCAAGAAAAAACATTGAATATTAAATAAAACATGAAATACATATTTTAGTGAATAAATGATAATTAACAAATTATTTTAAAACATTAACAAAAAATTTATGATATGATAAAATCTGTAAATTTGAATACCTGGAAAATCCTGTCGCAGTTCACGTGAACTTGTGCCGTGAAAATAAAAATTTATTCAACATTTTTGAACACTAAAGAACACTAATTTGTAGACTAACATATTATCTATGAAACTGAAACATAAATTTTTGTGACGAAGAGAAAAAAAATAACTAGCGGAGCTATGAAGGTTTGTTGTACATGATGAGTGATTACAGGTAGACTGACAAAGAGTTTTAGATCAGATCGCCCGACCAGTAGTTGAACTTTGTGCTTGCATATATCACGCGATGCTTACTTTTGGAGAAAGTCGCTAGGTGCCGGCACCTGTCAAGGGACGGATGTTGAAGCTATGGAAAACGAGTGGATAATTGGTCTGCAGATTTATTTTATGAAATTTGAATGCTACACCATTGCCACCATCGACTTCACCAAACAGGAAGTAATATTTCTCTATGCTTTCCCCCTACTTAGTTTAATTTCCCCCCTCCAAAACACAACTGTAGTGCCCCTTTGCGTCCAATTAGGTATCCACCTTAATTCCCAGCAGAAAAACAAGGTCTCTGACCTTATCGACCTCTTTCCCCAAACTATCACCAAGAAGCTGGGAAAAACAAACCTAATTAAATATCACATAAATATCAAGGATACAACCACCAAGGTGAGATCACGCCCGTACCAATATGCTCCTCCTAAGCTCCAGGCCTTAAGAGAGCATATTGACGAACTTCTTCGCAAAGGAGTTATATCCCCCATCTAATTCACCATATGCGTGTCATGCCTTTTTAGTTCCCAAGAAGGGTGGCAAGACACGGATGGTAGTAAATTATAAGCCAATAAATCAAATTACGGAACTGGAGGCTACTCCCATCCTCACATTGGAATCCGCTTTCCAATACTTAGGTAAGGCCTAATGGTTCTCTTTATTAGACCTTAACCACGCCTACCTACAAATTCCTCTAGACAAGGAGTCCAAAAAATATACCTCTTTTGTATACCCTTTGGGCCAGTTCCAGTACAATTTCCTCCCTTTTGGATTGGCCAGCGGAGGTCTAGTCCTCACCAGACTTATTGACAAGATATTCGGTGATATAAAATACAAACATCTTTTCTCCTTTTTTGATGACATCTGCATATATTCTGATGGGTCGTTCGACGACCATTTGAATAAGGTGGAGGATGTCTTAAAGTGAGTACGAGATGCAGGTCTTACAGTCAACCCGGATAAAATGACCTTAGCATCCGACTACATCCAATTCCTTGGGCACGTTTTCCATAACCAATCAGCCACCCTGCATCCTGACCATGTCCAACACATTGCCAACTACCCCACCACCAAGAATCTTAAGCACACTGCCAGGTTTTTTTGTCTGGCGGCCTTTTACTCTAAATTTATTAAGAATTTTTCCCACATATCCTACCCACTCAACAAATTAAAGCGCAAAGGCGCTAAATTTGAATGGGACCCCGACCAACAGGAAGCTTTTGACACGTTGAAATCAGTGCTAAACTCCAGTTTGATCTTACGTTTACCTAATTTCAAGAGACCCTTTATTGTGCACTCCGATGCTTCCGGCACAGCCCTTGTTGTATCCCTCTCTCAGGAATACGAGGGCGACATGATGCCAGTCGCTTTTACATCAAGACCTCTCAATCGACACGAATTGAATTATTCTACGATGGAACTGGAGTGTCTTGCAGTCGTTTTTGCCTTAACAAAATTTCAGCAGTACCTGGAGCATCGGGAATTCCAACTTTTTACAGACAATTCCGCCCTGTCGTGGTTACTCAACCATCCACGATCAGTCGGGAAGCTGGCGAGGTGGATTAAATTTATTAATTCATTTCAATTCACCTTTCAACATATTAGGGGTTCAGACAATATTGTTGCAAATTCTTTGACTAGATTGTTCGAACCAACCGGACCTACCGCGATATCTTTCTCCCCTACCACCCCCAATAAATGCACTACACCGACGATGTCCTTTTTGTCGTCCTTGCCGGACATTTTCCAGTACATTCATGTCCACCAAAGGTAAGACCCAAGGTTATCAAAGATCCTAAAGTCTCGCCCATTGCCCCCTGAATACAGAATAGTAGACCGCAACCTTAGGCATATGGCCCCAGGCCAATCGATGGGAAAGGTGGTATTACCCCCAAAATTGATTAATATGGTTTTTAAATTCTACCACGAATTACCTATTTCAGCCCATATGGGTATAGCCAAAACCTTATCCCGTATAGGAAAACACTTCTGGGCCAAGGGTGTTTTAAGGAACAAATAACCCAGAAAGTAAAAACTTGCATACAGTTCCAAAGATCCAAACAGGCCCAGAACACTCGTGTCGGCCATCAGGCCTCTGAGATCCCAACCACCCCTTTCAATAGATTTTTATTGATCATATTGGGCCCTTATCTTTAAGCAAAGGTCGTAACCGATACTTATTGACTGTTGTTGATGCATTTTCAAAATTTACAATCTTGATCCCAACTAAAAGCACTAAGCTAAAACAACAGTAAATATGTTAACCAAAATCGTTTTCGCCTATTTCGGGTTCTCTGAATTCTTAGTTTCCGACAACGTGCCCAGTTTCAAATCGGGTTTAATGGCATTTTGGAATTAGATTTTGAAACTAAGCTTTTGGAATTAGATTTTGGAACTAGATTTTGGAATTAAGCATATATGTACCTCCCCTTACTATCCAAACCCGTCACACGCAGAGAGGGTCAATAAAAACCTCAAGGTTGCAATTAGGATATTTCATGGCCAAAACCAAACTAACTGGGACCAAAATATACATTGGTTCCAGTTCATGCCAGCACCGGTATCTCACCGACAAGTCTTTTTTTTTTAGGCATGAAATCCAAGACCCTCTCCTGCTCGCATGGAACCTCGATTCTTTAATTCCCCCTCCCCCCCAAATCCCGAACAAGGCATTCTGGTCAACGGCATTGTCCAACTTAACTAGGGCACATGCCGTCAGGAGACTCGCTTATAACGCGCATAGGCTCCCAAACACTTTCAATATAGGGGGTTGGGTTATATGTCGTGATAACCATCTAAGCAACGCGCCCAACAGGATTAACGCAAAGCTCTTGCCACTCTGGTCTAGACCCCTTGTCATTGGAGCCTTTACTTTGCCGGTTACTGTCGAGCTGGTCAACCCTGCTTCAGGAAGACAGTCAGATCTGGCCACATTTCACATTTAAAAAGGTTTTTCAACCCCCACCAACCTATTTTAAAAGACCTCTCATAGTTTTTAAACACCCTTGGTCTCAACCCGCTATCACTGTGTTCGAGTGATATTAGTTTTAAGTTTCCTCTTCGCTTCATTCACCTATCATTTATTTCACCACCCCTTATCCCCTACCAACACTATCCACCACAGCATTATCTACTATTCCCGAGTGTACTATACCCCGGCACTGGCCAGGATAAGGCTAAGCCGTGTCTTCTAGCAGGACCTGGCTCTACCAAACGGCGCTGTTGGGAGAGGTCCACTCGAGATGGTTTACACCTTCCCCAACACGAATTGGCGAGCGGTTTCGCTGGACCTGCGATGACGTTCTTGGAGGTCAAGATATATTTTTTTTAAGGACCATAAAATATTTATTTTAAATATTTTTTGTGTTTTTTATGTTTCCTACTTTTATTCATATATCACCAGCCACCGAGGGCTACTCGTATGGCCTGGAGAATCAAAGGATCTAGCTAATCTGAGTTCGCCTAATTCAACAAATAACACATTACACGTTGGGCCTCAGACAAAATAACATTATCCCCCCACACACACACATTTCATAAACAGCCATCATCGCCCCTCATTCATCATCCATTCATACCTCTCTTAGTCTTTTTAGTATTAGTTAAATTAAGTAATCTTAGTACCCAGTACCACATCATTCCCATAGTCCTCATAATTGCCATCGCCTCCTTACATCGGAACTAATTCACCCGACTCACTGAACCTACACTTCTCGGCGTTTGGACACACAAACGCCGGGAACACTTCCCCGCACTTCTCCCGGACCTCAGTGCCGGAACCCTGGGCCAACCAAACACATACATCTCCCCTTACTGTCGAACAGTAAGGGAAGCTCTCTGATTGGTCCAGTCTCAACTTGCGGAAGCCCGCGGACCGGACTTTCGCCCGAATCAATAAATTCCGACTGAGCAACCCAATCACAGCCCACTACGCACACTCTGCCTCTGGCCGGCCTGTGATGGGTTATGGCTCGGTGCAAGTTGAAAAATGGCTTCTCCATTGTTCGACGCTCCAGAAAACGAATAAAAGCCGTCGTTTTCTTATCAGTCTCTGATCAATCATCAGTCTGCTATGACCCGTCTCTTAGAAGACGCACTGACACTTCACACTGCCATCACAAGGAGTCTCAAAGTAACAACAGTGAGCGATTCATCAAGTAACAATTGTGTTTGTCCTTATTGAAATTTCAACCTACTGTAGACTCATCAAACTCGCCTCCCGACAGGGAAATAGCCAAATAGGGGAAACCCGGCGAGCTACCACCATACGGCCTCCCGTAAGGGAAATTTAATAGGGTAGTGGCTACCCGGCGGACCCCTGTGCTAAATGCCGGGGAGGCGAAACAACAAGCAACGACGGGCAGTACGTCGGGTTCAGCGGCGAATTAGTTTTGAGTTGCGGCAGACTACTAACAAAGCCTCACCACATATAAACCGCCGTTTTCAGGGCCAAGCTCCTACCACTCCGCTGCCGCAATTCCACGGCTCTTTTCAGGACCAAGCTCCTGCACCTTGCCCGTCGTTGTGACCTCCAACCCCACTTTCCTCACTACCACAACCCTACTCCTACCCAGTACCAAATCTACCGTAATTTGACCCCCGAGCTCCCTACTACCTCTGGTTTTAGGAAAAGAACCTGTTCCCGGCTAGACAGCCGACATCCCCAACCACCATCATCTTTTCCACCTCAACTCCTACAAAACGTCATTTGGCGCCCAACGTGGGGCAACAATCACCTTCACACAACCCTTGCCCGACGTCATACTTAAACCACTTAGTATTAGGTTAGTTTTAAGGGTACGCAATCCCCAGATTAATACCCCCCCCCCCCCGGACTATTCCACGGCATCGATCATAGCGATCCCTACTCGGTTTCGCAAGTAATGCTGTGATGCACGATGCGGGACCTTTATGGACTTCACGGCGATGCGACGTTTATATATATATATATATGGGAATTAAACCTACATACCTACCCCATCCAAACCATACATATCCATTTGTTTGACCACCATTTGGTATTTATTATTATATGAATTAACTGTTGCGAATGTTGTGTTCTGCCACAGTACGCAACAGATAGGAGTTGTTATTTTTTTTTAGTAATTATGTTCATAATCAAGAAATTACGCTTCAGCGTGTTATTTCGACTTGCAACAATTTAGTATAAATCAATTTGTTAGTATATTGGTAGTTTATATTATAACTCGCTGTATTTAGGAGTATTTTGTTCAAATCGTGGCATTTGAAATGGACTAAAATTGCCACACATTCATAGTTTGTTTTTCTGTTTCATATTACTACAATTAAAATATACCCCCTCCCCTTTGTTGAAATTACCCTTTTTGGTTAATGTCGTTTCAGAGTGTTACAGGAATCCTCTCGTTGATAAGACTATGGGCACTATTCCTAGGCCTAAAAAATATATATATATAAAAAAAAATTATTAATAAAACTAAAATTTTAATAAAATTAATAATAAAAACAAACCAAAGTTTGGCCAGTCAACCACCAACATACCCATTCCACCATCATAACTTCTCCCCTCCCATCACCACACCCAATATTTCCTTTAATATTCCCTTCTAACCTTCAAATTATACATAGTATGTAAGCAATAGTTTTTAACCCCCCTATATTATCATCAACATCTCCCAATTAATTTAGATAGCGTGGCCTGTAAAGTGCGATTACGCTCCCCTAACTGCACACCTTAACTAAAATGCATAGCTCTAATGTCTACTCTATCCACCAATATCACCTTACCCTTTACTTAAGTTCCCATCTTTTCTATCCACCTACTTTAACTGTCAGAGCGAACCAGCGCTCCTAGCTAGCCTCCATCAAATTTATGACAAATTTAACAATTTTTCATTAGTCAACGAATTAGTATGTTCAAATTATGTAACATATGCTGAACCTAAGAAATAAATCAAAACATGCCGTCAACAAAGCAAAGCTGGAAAGAAAGTTATATTCGGCAAAAATATTATGATTCAACATGATCATATTTGCTCTCATATTTGACGAAACTGGAATCATGTACTCAATACCACCTAGATGATGGGAAATCTCGGCTAGGTAGGCAAATCCAGCGCAACTGCAATATTAACTTTAACAGACAGTACCTTACTACATCTATCCGCTCTATCTTCTCACTCTCCAATTTCCACTCACATCATTAACTTTATTTCCAAAGAACCTACCCCTTCTTCTTTATATATTCTAAATCCTACGGCTATTATATATATATATATATATATATATATATATATATATATATATATAATTCTTTGTTCACCAAACTTTTTTTTTCTTTAAAAAACGATTGTACAGCCAACCTTTCCTTTAAAGTGGCATCCTATCTCACCGTAGTCGCACTCCGCGTAATATCTGTTACATCCATTTTATTTTTATTTAAATTAAGTTTCCTCAAATTGTTTTTTTTTCTCTCCCTTTCAAATTCCAAAATTTATAATTATAATTTTAGGTAATTTTAAGAAGCATGTAATCCTGTGACCCTACGAATGAAAACAACAATATTAAATATATAGATTTTTTTTTCTCTTCCCACATTATTCTTATACCAATTTGTTTTTCTCTTCTGCTCATTGGACGTTAGAATTTCCTCACATTGTTGCCTAGTGTGGGCCCTTTTTTTGTTGAGCCAGCAGGTTAGGTTTGTCTTCTAGCCTAAAGTATTTGTTTCTTCTCCTTCTCAGTGATCACCAATTCACCTTCTTTACCTCCCCCTTTCCTCTCATACCAGGATAATAATAATACAAAAAAAAAGGAAAAATTGACTCTAGCGTAGGTATTTTTTTTTAACGCTAGAGGGAGAGACTATGGTGATACAACGGCAATAGGGGGATCCTTGAGATAATGTGGAATTACTTAAGATAGGCGATGCGCTCGCATCGTAGGCAGACCGCACAGTTGTTCTCGAGTGAGCCTAAGAAGCAGACGTGAGTTACGCGTTGTATTTTAACCTTTTGGTAATAAACCTAAATGGCTATAAAACCGTTAATTGCGGGGTCTGATCGACCCCCTGGTGTTACGTAGTCATTAGTATTTCAATCGACTAAATTCAGTAAGAATTATTACGACCCAAAAGGGTTAACGTAATTCTCCCATCACGCCTTTCCCCAACCGTAAGTTTTAACCTATAAGTTAACCTATAAGTTAATTGTAGTAATTTTTAAGTTAGTTTAATTGGTAAATTATACCTTATCATAAGATGGCTATGAACATAGTGATTAGTTGGGCTTGAGACTAAGCGTTAATTAACGTTCCAATATATTTAATAGTTAACTCGTACCACGTTTAACTAAACCCCCTCCCGGAATCATAAGCGGGAGGGAGGTAAAAATATCAAATATCCAGGGCCCACGTTTGCCGCATATTACATGATTGTTATTGTTTTCCCCATTATGATTGCCACATATTATAATGCTTGAAATTTTATTAAGAGATTTTATATTTTCCACGTTGTGGTATCAAAAATTATAATGAAAATTATAAACAATTTAATGTTCAACGTATCAAATTTACTGTGAACATCAAATTAAACAAACAAATCAATATACATACATTTACAATACAATATTTTTTATTCTCATTACAAGTTTGATTTATTGTCAAATTTAAATTGACTATTTATTTACTTTATTTATTACTCTTAATCTCGGGTAATTCTGATTCGTTGGCCTTAATTTGTTATTTAATATAAAACTTTACTTTCAAACTTATAGCTAAACATTAACTACAATTTCTTATGATCTAGAAGTTTCTGTCCAAATTTCTTATTATTTACAATTAATAACTTAATATACAAACTAAATTTTATTATTTTCAACACTTTCCTTTTACTATTTGCTAATAAATTAGTTTGTTATTTGAAATTTTTATACTCCTTGGCTTTAATTATATAAGATGATATTTTGTGTCCTTGACTTTAACACGTTTTAATATTGGAAAATAATACTGGTCTGCGTGATCTTTGATGAAATTTAACTACCGAGACTCTTCTTTAAAAAAATTTGATACCTTCACAAGTACTTATTTTAACAAAACACTACTTTTTAACATCGCAGATTCAGCATCATTCTGTCTCACCAATGATTTTTAAGAGTCCTAAGTCATTCAAAAGTTGGTGTCGCTTGGATTCTGGTAACCTTCCATACCTGTCATAGCATATTAATAAATACGGTAACAACAATTGCACCTCCTTCTTCTAGTAATTTTCCAATCAGAACACAGTAATTTTCTAATTTCCCTATTTTTTTTTTCATATTTAACACTATTACACAATTTAAATCTATTACTAAATATATTTATTTATTTTGTATTATTATATTATTTTGTTTATTAGATCAGCTTAAATTACGTTTTTAAAATGTTAATTTCTATATCTAAACTATTTCAACTAATCGCGTTACCCTGTCTAATTCTGCCTGGATCTTTTTAAAACATTGGTTAAATATCAAATCTATTGTGGCTGCCGTTATACAACTTAATCTTCTTATAATGTTTATTTAATAGTTTTACTTTAATTATTATTTCACTTTAATCTGAGTTTACTCTTATTCAATTAATCATGTACAGCTATATATACATTTTCCATTTAAGCACACAAATTAAGATCATTTTTGGATTTCTACATCAGGTTTGTTTACACTTTTCTAAATTAAGATTTTTTTTATTTTTACGTTTTAATTGCTATTGAATATATAAACAGTATTTTTTTGTTTATGAGGCTTCAAATGAAATTTAAATGCGTTGGTCAAATTAAAATTAAAATAGTTGTGTGAATTTAACTTCAGTGTTCTTTTAATTATTTGCATTGGCTATTACTTCACTATTCATATACATATCATATTGAATTTCCTAACCTAACCCTGTTTACTAGCCTATCATTTTCAAACCTTTGTATTACATATTGTTAATATGGAATTGAAGCCTTTTATTGTGTGCAAGTCGACTTAATGTAGGGCAAGAAAACAACATTGTTAACAGATTTATCTCTGTTAATTTTTGCCTCACAAACATAATAAAAAGGTGTTAAAGTTTGAAAAATATTTAATATTTCAGAATATTACAATGAAGTCTGTATGTTCCTATCTATATTCAAAGAAACACGTGGTTCGTGTAATCTTGTAAGATGGTAGCACTCCCCATTTCGATATACACATTCGTCGAACATTCACAGCAATGTTTGGTGAAAACTGGATTGGATGAGTAGGTCCCGTCCCTTGGCCAGCTAGTTCTTCTGACTTAACAGTCATGGACTTTTACCTATGGGGAAGAATCAAAGAAAAAGTTTACAGAACAGCGCCTATCACCCTAGAAAATATGAAATTGAGGATACATATAGCATGCATAGAGATAAGTAAAGATGAAATATGTTATGATGTCAACAACTTTTCAAAAATACTTAAGTAATGCATAGAAGTAGAGGGCAGGTGAATTTAACATTTATTTTTCAAAGACTTTTAAAATACGGTACAACATAACACACTTCTCTATTAAACATTTTTGAGTTATGGCCATTTTAAGTTTTTCAAATATTTATTAATTTTGGGGCAAAGAAAATTTTACAATTATGGTCTTGCGGCATATCATTTTTAAGCAAATTCATCGCAAATTAAGAATTGGTCAGTTCCATTATATTATTTTATATATTGTTCTTTATACAGGATGTTGTGTAAAAACATTTTTATTTTGTCCGGCAGGTTGAAACAGTTAAATATTTTTAAACCAATTTTTCATCATAAAGTTTCTTTTTTAAAAACCTTTAAAATGAGGTATCATACACCATATTCTGTCATTCTAAATTTATTGACAAAATATAAATAACGTTAAAAAACTGTTTTTCTCCAGCCATTTTGAAACCATCATAGATTTTGCAAAAAATGTTTGTTTTTAAAATACCTTTAAACTAATGTGCAACATAGCATAGGTTTCTATTTATAATTTTGACTTAGAGCTATTTATAATCTTTAATATTTGATGATTTTTTTAATTTGGAAAATGGGGCGAAAGTGCCTTAGCCCATATTTTCTGCAAGAACATGTTACAGTATTAGCTAGTTTTGACAAAAATCTAATTTTACTCGTATGTAAAGGAAAGCTACAATAAAATACTCTAAAATCCAAAATTTGAAATATTTTGTAGAACCTTTTACATACGGTTAACACTAATGTAAAAAAATTTGTGTCAAAATGATGAGGCTTCGTAGACCTTTAAAATGAGTTTTCAGACGACTTATGTTTATATTTGAAACTTTTGCGATTAGAACAAGTTTTGAACCAATTTGGAACTCCAGTTTCGGCACACTCTGTACATAAAATTAAATGAAACTATTTTAATGGATTCTCTGCATGCTATTGTTTACGTGTTATAGCTCAAACAATTCTCTCATTATACATTGTGGACACCTATCAGACACACCATGTATAATATAATGAGTACGGGCGTTGTGGCCACGAAAGCTGGATCTACACCTTTTTTCATGTAGTCTTGTGTTAGATCCCTATTTGTAATCTTTCCTATCAATTCTTTGTTAACAAATTATTGTATTCTTCCGACCCTGACGCTAATAGACTATTCGAAGGCTAGTGGTCTTTACTTTCTATTCTTTTCTTCCTTTATTTTTGTCTTCTGTCTTTTGTCTCATCTATCATGTCTTTCTTCAACCAACAGGAGTTGATTTCCACCTGAGGATACCATTACCTTAGTACATGTATTTGGTCAGTTCATCTTTTTTTTCGAAAAACAAATTGCCAACAATGAACAAAACATAAAATTTTGTAAATGATGATTCGGAATTATCAAATTTTACCAAACCATATTTTTAAATTAATTAAAAGTTTTAAATTTCTGAAGAGAAAACAAAGTTTTTATTTCTTAGAAAGAGATGATATAATTTTAAGGACGGTGAAATTATTTTAAACAAATTAAACTATTTAGAGAATCATCTATCTATTATTTTGACGAAAATTGGGTAAATAAATGCTGGTCATAAAAAAAACATAGGTTTTGACAGATACTGAATTGAGTATATCAACAGGACTTATTAACCCGTCCCGGGAAAGGAAAACAACTAATAGAAAGTGATAAAGGCTTTGTTGATCAGTATTTATGAATTTTTGAATCCCATTCTATTCTTGAATATTACGAAGAAATGAAAAGTTGGTTTCGAAAAATAATTTCCCACATTGAACTAGGAATGGTTATTGTCATGATAAAAGAAAAATTTTAAAATTCCAAATAGGCTAGTTCTTCCAACAAAACATCACTTAATGCCTGGTTACAAAGTGAAGAAGTATTCTGAAACATAGGTATGCTTAAAGTTGAACTTTTAGAGCAAGTGAAAAAAAGTGATATAAATACGACAAGTATTAAATTGAGAATTTACATAGGAAAATAGCTGAACTGTATTTGGTTTACCTCCTTACCACGCTAACTTAAACCTCATAGAAATAGAATGCGCACAAGTTAAACACCACGTTGCCAAAATAATAAAACACTTAAATAAAGTGAAGTGAAAACACATCTGGAAAAAAATGTAAATATATTGCAGCAGAAAATGGAAAAATGTGTAAAACAAATGCACAAAAAGAAGAAATTAATATGTAGAACATTGGGCGATATGAATAAAATCAAGTAAAAGCTTTTATTAGGCTAATTTTAAGTATATACTACGTTACCGTTGAATAAAAAGTACAAGCTCGTACTACCCCTAGTACGTACTAGACTAACTTTGTCGCCTAGCATTTACTAGTTTTTTGGGTAGAATGCTTTTTGCAAAGTTTGATTAGGCGAGTGTATAAATGCTAGGTTTATGTGGGGTCTGCGTTGGTTATATGTTTGCTTAGTAAAAGATTTACTTTCACATCTAGCTGCGTGAACAAGATAGTAGTAGTCCTACTGTCACGGCGGAGTTTATAAGGAAATACTGCTCGACAAGTGTAAAGAACTGACAGCTTGTTGACTTTACAGCATCTGAGTTCCTACAAGAAAACGACACCTGAGGAGGAGGTCTACTACCCGCAGAACACAAATAGACATTTCGTACGATTTTTAGGCGATCTAGGATTTCAAACCAGAATAGCTCTTGTCACCGCGTTCATCGTTCAACAGTATTTAAACTGTAAGTTGCATGATTGATATGATTATCGACAAATCTCTCTACTAGATTCATTTCCCGTTTTTATTTTTTGGAAGTTAATGAGGCAAAAACCTTGTGTCATAGTAAGTTCCGCAAAGCGACAATAATTGACGCAATTGACTGCATCCATGTTAAAATACTCTAACCATGGTTATGAGTTCAACCGTAACGGGTATGCTAGTACATTCAAGGTACTTGTGACACTGGAGAACAATTTACTAGCATTAATGCCAGGCAGTATTCAAGATACTAGGGTTCGGAGAGAATTCCAATCAGAGAAAATGTTTCCTATTATGATGGTGCTGCATGCTTGCTAGGAGATAGAGGTAATGGTATTTCCCTTTGGTTGATTACACCACTTAAACCTCCTTGCATTGGAAAGGCGCTACATTGTTTTTACATTTGAATATCTCAATAATATGTTTGACTATGGAGAACTGGAAATTGAAGCCATTGGAGATGATGAGGATGACGGTGGCATTGCACAGGATGAAAATCGTTTGACAGGAACCAGAAGTGAAGAAAAACAAAAGGAAATACATTGACTTTTTACATTTGAAAGTTAGAGTTGAGTATAGTTTTTATTGTTTGTATTTGAGTAGGCTATAGTTTGTATTGTATAATAAATTTGAAATATTGTAGTACTCATTGTTATGAAACACTGTTCTCTCCTTATAACTCTTAGGTTAGGTTACTGCGTCGCAGTAAAATAAGTGAAGAACTAACAAAAATATAATTTTGGGGGGGGGCTAGAAATAAAGTTTATGATTATGCTGACACCAGCTTTTTATACATTTACAACTTTTTGAAGACACCGAGTTACCAAAATCCTCATCTCTCTGTGTCCAACTATCTTTTAGATAAGTTTTTCTCTATTTTGCATCTTCCTCAAGTTTTATTTTATTTAATTCAAATCTTTGGAGCAAAACGCCCTTTGTAACTCTGGAGTTGATAGGTCCTTAGTTTATATGAATTCCATAGAGTTTAACATTTTTTGTCGCTTCTAATTTTGGCTGGAGGTACAGTACTTCTAATATTTCAATTTCCGATTTTACAGATATTTGTGAATTTACATTAATTTGTTGATGTTCTTTAATCCCCTTCAAATAGCTCAGTTTCTTTGATTTCTTTTATTGTTCTGTTTATTTTTAAACCAACTTAAATCGATCTAGGGACCTTATTAAATAGGGGATTTTCATTTTTATTCATAATTTTTATAATGCCCTTATGTCATTGAGAAAACTCTATACGTTTATTTCTGGTAGACGTCTGATTAGGTTTTTATATATATAAGTTTTTATAATGTTGAGCAGTTTTTTAAGCTAACCAACCTGAATATCTTCAGCGACGTTCAACCATGCCTTCTTTTTCAAATTTAAAATACAAAGGACTTGCGACTTCTGAAGCACCACTGGATATTTAGCCAACATATTGACCAAAGCTATTCTGTCTAACTGTTTTTCACCAACAGTTTCATCCATATCTCATCACAAGACGACATTTTAAAAGCATAATTACGCACGCATACACTGCTACACTAAACTCACTTCCCAGAAGAGTACAGTATAGACTGACCAGGGCCAACAATATCGCACGAAGCATCACGCTGCGGTAAAGAGAAACATTGTTCATGTTATTACCTGCTCCCTAGTATATACTAGGCGCTAGACTTCTGGTAAATGCTAGGAAAACTATGTCGGCGGGCTAGTACTTACCACCTAGTTTAAGCAAAATATTATTCAACTGATTTTGACCTTTTACTAAAATTGCCTAGTATATACTACCTAGCTTTCACTACTTTAATTTACATCACCCATTGATTCACAAAGTGATGTTTTGATGATCAATCTTGAAAGTGTTTCTACCAATAGTAATGACGAAGAATTATAAATCAACAGGTCTCGTAGTTGAAATATATTTAAACTATGTGGTAATTGAATATTGGTAAGGTAGTTTATATATTAATAATTAATCATGTTTTTACATTAATCAAGGTACATTTTATTATTTAATTTGGGTCTTTTTTATGCAATACCTTACGTAATGTGTTTGTCCTTTTATTTAATACGAGAGGCTAACAAATCTCAACAAATAAAAAAGTAAATACAATATTAGAAATGTATTTGGTGTAGAATAACTAAGTTTAAATGACGTAAAGCCAGTGGTTAATTTTAACGCGCTGTCAAGTGTCAAGTAAAATGGAATACACTGTCCTGATTGTCTTCAGTCAGCTATTACCCGTTTCTTGTGTAACCAATGTGTCTGTAGATAATTTGTGACGTTACATAACTGATTATCAGCTGTTGCATCATCACAACAAGTTTAGATCAAAGATTGTGCCTATATACAAATATGTATGAAACTGTAGGGCGGGTGATGCTTGTTTCCAAACATAAAACTAAAGAACCACATTCCAATACCACATCTTCAAAAATGTTTCGTTTCTCATCTGTCTTGAAATAAAAAACATAAAAGTAAACATTGCTCAAAATTTAAGACTCATTCATCCACAAAACCAAGTAAAAACGGGGAAAAAAAGACATTTCGATAGTTGTTAATAATAAAGTAAAAAACAATCTTTGAAAAAAAATAATAAATAGGATTTAAACTTGCGTCGCTTGTGCCATAAACATGTGTTAAGCGTAAATCGAGCTTTTAATGACGGCGGTCAAGGTTCATTTTTTGTTTTTCACAATTTTTTATATAATTATTTAAATTTAATAGGAATCGTAATATTTTATAACTGTGGGTTTGAGTCATTAATTTTCATGGTCATTAATCTATAAAAGAGCTCTTAAACATATTATTTAAAATATGGCCCAAAAAGTATGTTCGACAAAAAACTTACACTTTAGAGTCAGAAGATGGTAAAACCTCGCTTTATTCAACTTTTTCTACCTTTGGGTCAAATTTTTAAACTTACTCGAGAAAATATCATTACACTCTAAACAAAAGATACCCGTTTTTTTACCTTCGAAGATTCAGTTTTTAGGACAACTAAACACTTTTAGGAATTATAAAGTCTAGATTTTTACAAGTCATAACTTTTAACACATTAAAAAAATATTAAAAGTGACAAATGGTAGACTTAGTGTTACAGTCTGCACATATCAACTTTTTACACTAAACGAGAAGAAAATGAAAGACCCTTCCTTGGTTATGATCTGTATAGCCTATATATAAAACTGTAATAATTATGAAGAAATCAATGTGAATGTGTACCTTAGTTTTATGTGGTTATCACTTTTATATAGTTTAACACAAATGGTTATCTGACCAAATAGACCTACTCTTGGTACATGCTTGTTTTTATTACTGATTGTACATTTTGTTATGTTTAATAACATCATTAAACACAGTGTTCCCTTACTTCCTCCCTATTTTCGATATTCAATTACTTAAATTAATAACTTAAAATTTGAAATAAGTGTTTTAAAATTCATTAAAAATATTTTCCAAGTAAGTAGGGTTAGGTTATAGTAGGTTTAACTTAATTTTTCTGTTATAAAAATAAAACATGGAAAGGTATTTATGAAGTATATCATCAAATAATGGACCTCTATATTGGTAGACATTAACACTGCAATCAGGTTAGGCCAAGTTTTATACCACAAGTAGTCGGAAATTATTTAGTTTTCTTAAATATAAAACCGAGTTAATATAAATTGTTCGCACCTTGTTTTACTACATAAAATCTAACCTACATAAAATAGCCAAACTATAATTAATTAAATATGCAACTCACAGAAACATGTAAAAGTAATTAATATTCTGTAAGCCATTGAAAAATGTATGATTACACCTTCCAGAGAGTCAAGAACTATTGGTGGACTAATAAAATCTAAACTACAGCATAAAATCAGAATTATTGGTAAAATAAAAACTTTGATTCCTACTACATATCTCACGTGACTATTTTAACCAATTGGAACTGATAAATATTAAAACTTAAACTAGAGAGGGGAGAGAGGAGAAATAGACAGCGCGGGCATTGAGGATTCAACAACGAAACAATTTACACAAAACATTTGTTAATGGGTTATCATGGTACATACCATAGCCCTTACGTACAATTAATACAATCAGATTAATAATACAATCAGATCCTCTAAATATAATACACAAAACTCTTGTATCTTGTAGGAAATGTAAAATAGTATTGGTAGATGGAGGTGTCTTATCCAATAAGATAAGTTTATTTAAAACAATTGTTACACATGTTATCTTGAAATTCATAATCGTCTTTATTACTACTTTCTGGCCTGATAGATGTTATTCGCTTTGCTCGTGTCAGCGAGCCTTGAAGCTGTACATATGTGAATGAGTCTCTGCTCGCTACGCTCATGTAGGGATGCGGTCCTACCTAATCTCGTAGCTATACAAATATCACATTTTCTTAAGAAATCAGGGTTCGAAATTATTTTGTTTAACAATAATTTAACTATTTGTCTTCGTTGTTACCGTTTACATGTAGAATTAAAATCTAAAAATTTGTATCTAATTAAGTACCTGTGTTTAAAGTTGAATAACACACGAGATATGAACAAAAAGCTGTTTTAAATAAGCGCCATTTTGATATTTTCCATTAGATTAATCTGAATTTCAAGATGAGCTCACCATTGTCTCCTCTACTAAATATCATGTTCCTATCTTCATTTTTGTGTCCGTCATTGAGCTTATGTCGACGGATGGACAGTATATCGAAAATCACTTTTTCTGTTTCCTGAGCCCATGCAAATCCTGTATATCCGTCAAAAATCAGAAATAATCCAGTGAAACCAAACCCCCATAACAAATTTGATTAAAAATCTAAGAAAATCTACAACCTTTAGAGTGTTTTTCAACTCACCTATCTATAGGCTATATAGTATGTAAGCAAAATACACGTTGAATATTTGGAATTATTTTCCGTAGATAAATAAATGGTGCAAAAACTTAACCAAAACTAAACGTCATCAAAAATCAGTAGTTATCATAAAGTGAAAGCGAACCATGAACCCAGAGATGAAAACAAAAATTATATATTTAAATAAGGCTCTAAACTTGCTTTGGTTGTCCTCATAAACACATCCAAAATTGGGTAAATTGTATTTGATAAAAAAAGAGGAGGAAAATTATTGCATTTGAGAATTGTATTTGGTTAGTGTTCATTTTAGGTTTCTCCAATTATTCTTAATCCGTGATATTTTGTATTTGGATAATTAATCTTCACGATTCACAAAAATTTGGACGAAATAGGTAGGACTCAAATTTTCGTGAATTACGGATTTTTGCCGATAACTCAGGAACTTGTATTTTGGAGAGATGGCGACCAATCTTTAAAGGTTACACTCAGAAGGATTTTACCTAAATAGTTAAAGTTGATTTGAGAAAATCGTAATTTTATGCTCTTTTTTTGTTTATTTGGTAGCTACTCTAAATTTTGATATAACGTTAAAAATAAAAAGTCTTAGGATATTGTCAAAATATGGCCAGAGATCAAATTTTATTAAATTTGGTCCACGATGATGGGCTGTAGGCTGCTTATATAATGGAAGACAGACAGAGGTCATTTGACTTTGATTTTTTTACACATTGCATAATTTTCTCTATATTTAAAAATACGGAAAATTTCCTAACTATATATACAAATGCCTGGCAAGATATTTTTCCTTCTTCGGCTTAATTTTGTCATAAAACACCCCAAAAAAATACAACTTTAAAAAGGGAAAAGATGTAACATTTCTTATGCAACCTTTTATCAGTATATCATAAGGCTTTTTATAGCTCAAAGAATCAAAAAGATATCGATAAAAAAATACAACTAAATCAATAACTTGGTTAACCTTTGACTTTTTTTTTTTTAAACAGTATAGTCATATTAATCACTAAAAAAACTCCAAATTTTCCCTTGGAACTTGTATTGTAAGACCAAAGATATAGTCTACGACGTTATAAATAGCCGTTATTTTGAAAATATAAAACTTTTTGATTTATAAGATCTGAACTCAATATCTCATCCATTTTCAAAGTTTTTTAATTTTTACGGAGGGACAGACGTGGTTTTTGGAATGATAACAACTGTCATATGTACACAGCTAAATGTCCGCTTAGGGTTTATTTTTTTAGGTCTATGCAATATTTTAATCAGATTTGGTGTGTGGACATATGTTCGTCATATATTGGGACTTTATTTTCATTTGTTTATTCCTTAAATTTCCCTTTCTTTATTATATTATCTATAAAAATTATTGATGAAATTTAACAGGGGAATTCCAATAACAGTATCTTCATTTTGAACGTAAAACTTGCTATTAAACTAGAAACTATTTTGACACATACACAAATTTATAATTTATAATGTACACTTAGAGATAACTTTACCTTTAATATGCCATAGTCCAGATGGGCGTTCCACGTCAGTGTTTTATCCAGGATTAATCCCAGATATTTCACAAACTGTGAAACGCTCATTCTAGTTACCTCAAGCCATATCTTACTTACCACTACCCATTTCCTTCTTCCTATAAACGGGACAATGACCATCTTGGAGATATAACTCGAACTCCACCCCTCCAACACCAGTCACTGGCAAGTCCCAGATACTAGTTAAGCAGCTCCTCAGTGAATTTGAGAACTTGCCTTGCACCATGATTACTATCATCATGGTCATGTGTGTAGCCTTCAGAGCATATGCCCCTGACCAATTAAGATCTGTAATGAGGCCGTCCACAACCAGGGCCCACAGAAGTGGTGAAATAACGCTTCCCTGCGGATAACCTCTAGTTTCTAGTACCTATGGCCCAGGGAGAACTCTAACTGTCTACTGCAAAGCGTAGAGTCTATCCACCTGCAAACTCTATGATATGATTAACTCCATGACCTCGTGCTATCCTCACAATTGCATCAAATACAACAATATTAAAGACACCTTCAATGTCTAAGAAGCCGTACATTGCCGTCTCCTTCCTCGCTAAGGCGTCCTCAATCCTGCCTACTAACTGATATAGGGCAGATTCGCAGGACTTCCCAGGCTGGTAACTGTGTAAAAGCTCACTTAACTTGACAGTGTGTTACTTAATGTTAAACATGATCTAATGAAGTTGAGGGACTATGTTGTGCTTACGTTATTTGAGAATCTTCGTAAATATTTATCAAAGCCTTATTTCCAGAAAGGATAAACTGTCAGAAAGATAAAGAGAAATATAGGCAAGAATTGTTTTGGATAGTAGCCTATATTGAACTTTTATAATTAACAATCTGCATGTTTTCAACATTTTAGAAAGTTCACTAAAGCTTACAGAGAAGAAAAAAATTTATATTTTTAAAATAAATTTGTTAAATGAATATCTTTATATATCTTATAGACTGAGAATAATCTCTTAATTTGACGTGTATAATTAACAAATAAATGCCCATAACAGAGAGACATTTTAAGAAATAATTTCAGTTGTAATTTTGTAGTGATTAATTAAAAAATATTATACTTATATTGTATGTTGTGACAATTTAAATTCGAGGACCAACAAGCAAGATTTGTCTTAGATGTTGTGTGTAACGATAAAGAATATATTTTTCAAAATGCTGAGAAATGTATTCTTTCCAGCCAAAAGCTAAATGACTCAAATGTTAATAGGACAAGATTTTTGAAGAAACAAACACACTAATATCTGAAAACAAAATTATATACAAAACTGTGGTGATCGTTTAACTCCCCACTTCTTGGATTTGCCGGGAGTGTGGGGGATCAACTATATGCTCAATAAAAAAGTGAAGCCTGCAGGCATTTTCTCTATATAGTATGTATTCAGATTTCAGGTGGAACCACTGTGCGAATCCAGTACTCCGACTAGTTTCATCTATTATTGTCATAGGAGCCTCAAGACGACAAGGTTGCCCTTTTATCGGATTGTTAGTTGTACGTTGATGATATTACATCATATTAACGACAATTATCGATTTCTGTGAATTCAATTCAAGGCCAATATTCACCGTTCTTCTGTTCAACCGTATCTCGGAAAGTAAATTATCTATTTAAACTCATTTAGAGCTGGCTAGCAGTAATGGGTTAGTTAGGAAAAAACAATGGCTGTAAAATATCAAAATCAGAGACTCCATTCACTCTCAGGGTTGGGGTATAATGCATGTCGACACACAATGCCTGCACACTGGTTCCAATAATCATATATCACCCAAATTAGTTTATTTATCTTATAAAGACAAAAAAGGGTTGTACAACTAATAGTTTTATTTGTTTCCTAATTGTTTTAAATTCCTAGTGCATACTCAAGAATTAGAAAATCAAAATTGTTAACAATAACACGTATGCTAAATAACTGAAATCATTTACCATAAGTATGGAACAAAATCATTAAGGGTTAAATGCAGTACCCAAATATATATATTTAAGCTGTAAATGTTCTGTAAGCTGTTAAAAATCAGAAAAAAAAAAACAAATTATTTATTGTTAAATGAAATGTGTACTAGGCTTGATTAATGTGACAATATACCTTACAGTAAAAATATTTGATTTGTTCTAAAAAAAAATCTTCTTAACATTGAAAGTGCTACAATAATTCAAACCTCTATAAAGAAGTAGTTCCTTTGTTACACAGTAAACATTTGAAAGCAGATATCTTGTATGAAGTGACTTTGAATGTGATTTAATATTTAAGTAATATTGAATTTACTTAACTCAGCATTATGTCTTGACAAAAAAAGAATCAATAAAACAATGTTTACGTAATTGTATGAAAGAAAACATAATAAGTATTTTTAAACACATTTGGAAGCAATAACATTTTTATACTGTTTGACTCTGTACAAATTTTTAATTGTGTGCAAAATATCTGGATGAATCAAACCGATTGAAATCGAACATTCACTTTCATAGATTTTAATTACTTTAAAACATAAATACTGCATCACTTTCTTGTAAATTCTTGCTATACAAAGAAAAAATGGAAGTGGTTAGTTTTCTTTGAAAAAGTAACTAAAGGGTGGAAAAGTATTCTACCATATATCAGGTGGAAGACAGAATGTTAACTTACAACTTCGTTATCGTAGTTTTACTGGTTGTTACCCATACTAAACAAGTAAAGAGAACCGTACATTTTTTTTACATATTTTTTCCGCAACACTCGCAAATCACACTCAAGGATAATCGGGAGTACACTGTAATGTATTAATATTCTTTACGCAAGAACCATACAGCTTTAAAGACAACTGTCCTGTCTGTTTACAGCCTAAAACAGAGTTAGCTACAAAAATAATTTCCAAAATACTCCTCATTCATTATTTGAAAGGGAAGAAATATTAAACTGATGTCAAATTTACAAAAACATGAAACTCTAACTCCCATAGCTTTGTGATCAAATCATTATAAGTTACCTTTTTTTATAACAATTGTTTTATGTCAACTACATGTTTATTTTAAACATTTTTTTTCTACTTAAAATTGGAAATTTGATTAATATCTATCTCTACTAAAATTTCTTTCAAATTAAAATCTAGTTCAAAATTATACTTATATGTAAAAAAAAAAAAAAAAGAAAGAAAGAAAAAGAAAAGAAAAGAACAAGAGGACTAAACTCCACTTATTTGCTAATCTCAACAATTCAATTAATTTCTTTCAAAATCTGGTTCAAAAGAAACATAAATGGCATAAAATGTTAAGAATTAATTTTTAAAAAAAAACCATTATGAGGGATATATTGAAGAGTTGGGGAATCAAGTTTATTTAACCAATATCAAATTTAACTAAAGGCCACGAAAAACATAAATAAATATAGTTAAAATTGGATTTATTATAGATATTTTATGGGGTTAAATAATTAGAAAATAGTACTTAATTTAACTTTATGTATAGTTAAAGTATCAAACCACTCTACATATCAAAGAAACTTCAAATTTCTAACATTTCAGAAAGGCGCCTATTTTTGCAATGTGTCAGTGCAATATTATTATTAATGTTAATATTATTAATGTCAGTGAACAGCATATTTATTCTGTTCAGCATTAAATTGTAACACATATTGTAAGGAATTTTTGAATTCCCTCCACACTTTTACTAAACTAAATTACACATTACTTTTTAAAATACAATACAGAAAGTTTTATTTTTCTTTAAACAATACAATTAGTTTAAAATAGAATTGTCTATAAAAGCTTAAATTATTGCAGACATGTCTATTACGGAAGACTGTTGATTACTCAATAACCATCATCAGAAAAACTAATATCATAAGTTTTATAAAACTTCCTCAGCAAATCTACTGTACACTGATGATCTGCTCGCCCAAATCCCTGTAATACAAAAAAACAAAACATAAAGTATACAACAACTAACAATTAATTAAATGTAATCTATAATGTCACAACTACTTTAGTGTCAATTAGTTGTATTTGTTTCGACATGTCTTAATTGTCTCTGATAAACATAAATAACATTATTTTTTTTACTGATACAACAACGAAACTTTATAATATTCCTATGTACGATAAATATCATAAATTATTGGTAATATTTAACAAACTATTTGTCACATTGTCCTTTGTACTTAATGATCCTTTCGTCTAGAGTCTTTATAACCCTTTATATTTTATACCAGGCTCTATTAGGAATAAGTTATATTTTTCTTCAGGTTTTACTTCATTACAGTATCATTTACATAACACAGATTTTATAATTCATTGAAATATTATAACCATTTTATTATTTTTCCCCTCCACAAAAAAAATTAAAACAATTTGTTTTTACAAATTTCTTTATAATTAAATGGACTAATTTTTTCATAACTAACCTGAGAATAACCATAGACTAATATTTTCTTAGATCCAGCATCATGCTTTATTCTTCCACCCCCCAAACATTCACATTTTAACCCCAATTTATGTAGTTTATCACATTCTTCTTCATAGATGTCAGCTGCAACAAAAACAATATATATTATGAAGTTTAATAACATAGTTAACGCCATGTAATTAAGTTCTTTTTTTTTTCTTTTTTTTTTAGTTAAGGCAAAAAACCATTTCAGTCAATATCGCCTTGAAGTTCAAATTTTGTATATAGAAATGAAGAATTTGTACACTAATTACACAAATAATATCCTTAGAGATTACTTAGGTTTTTAGTGTATTTTAATTCTATATGTCTACACTTTTCTAGTAAAACAATAATTTAAACTTGGTTTATTATACTGTAACTGAAATAAACTACTCCAAAGAAAATATTGAACACAAAACTGTATAAACTACAAACATCATAACACTGGTCAAATCATAATTAAATTAAAGAACAAATATGTAAAAATTCTCTTATATAAAAATCTACATTTACAAATTAAACTTAGTCACATTTTTAACAAAAAACAAACCAAACACACATCCAACAGATAACCTAGAATTATAATTCAATAGAAAAGGGAACATAAATAACAATATGCGGAAAAAAAGCAACAAAAAATATAAAATACAAACAAAAATCACTTTAGATGATCAGAACATAGTAAGAATGTAGCATACATTGAGAATCTTAATGAAATTGATAATTTTGTCTAAATTCAAACCCTACGAAGCCCATTTAACAGAGAGGCCTTGAAAAATACTGCCTATTTGTCAAGGAAAATCACAACGCAGCCTGGTAAACACAGCATTAAACCTGACTTGGTTGGCATTTACAATTGGTAGATAGCCATCGTATATACAGGCTGAAAATCAAATTTGATATATTATAAACATATAACATTTATTTTATGGATTATACCAATTATTAGCCTAAGATATGATTTTAAAACATCTAAGTATTAATAATCCTTAATATATTTGAAGGTAAGTTTACACTCACTCCATTTCTTGTGGCTTACTTTTAAGGTTGCTTTAACGTTTCAGAATCTATGTTCCATCTTCACAATTTTACTACACAGATTTTAAGCAAATTTTTAGTTTCAGTCAATATTTAAATCATGCCAATATTTAACTCGGTTGTTACAAAATATATGCTGTCATTGAAAATTATCAAATCTCTTAAATGTGTCTAAAATTCTGGTTTTGGATTACCTGTGCAGATAAATTTATTATAACTTGGAAATTACTGGATCAATATGACTTAAATTAATGGCCAAATATCGAACCAAATCTCTGACCAAATATCGAACCTACATGATAAGAAAGAATACAGCATGAAAATCAGATCATGAGTTCTTGAGTTATAAATTTTAAAACAGACAGAATGACATAAATAGAGATTTCAAAATAAAATATGACTATCAGTTCAAGGTTAAAATGCCATGCCTCTCAAATTATGCCCAAAGTTATCATTATGAGAAATGCCATAGTTATATGTTCAGCAATCATGGAAAAATTCCTTGTCAAAAGTTTCATTTTTTTAAACTTTTTATTTTACTTTCTCAAATATACATAGTATAGAAAAAGGGTATATAGGTTACAAAATCCATACGTAGTATATATATATATATATATATATATATATATATATATTTGCGGATTTCCATTTTTAAGTCCCCTAAGTCCAAAAAAGTTTTAATTGAAGGATATCTATTTATACAGCCTAAACGTAGGTACAAATTTTAATCAAATTTGTCAACTCAGAATTTAGAGGTATCTGTCAAAATAAAAACACAAAATTAAGATTTTCTTAAAATAAGCTGCAACAAAAAAAAAATATGTAAGTCACCTCTAAGGACCTAAATAAAACATATTGGTTGCAATTTATCAAAAAAATGTTGATTTGGGAGTTACCAGTAAACAATTAAAAAATCAAGTTATTCAAGAAGTAATTTCTCAAAATCGACTATACTGATTTTGTTGAAATTACAGTGAAATGTAGAGATTAATAACCCAAACCGTCTGGAAAATCGCACGCATAAAAAATATTACGGTTCTGGAGTAACTGACAAAAATGATCTTTGACTACTGTCATTAAAAGGTCTATTTTAACCAAATACAATTTATCCTGATGACACATATGGAACCAGTGATATATGGCCATATTTATATATTTATTTTTTGCAAATACCATGTTCATGATTCAATTTCTCTTTTAGATTGATAACTAGGCCTACTGAACTGACATTTTTGAAAAATATTTGTTTTGATTTATTTTTATTTGGTTCTGGAGATGGGAGAGTAAGTTTTTGTGATGTTTTCCCACCATTTATTCTAAAACTTTGATGTATTAAACATAAATTTGTTTAAATAAAAATTTTAAAACTGGAACACAGTTCTTTTATTTTCCAAGTGAAATTAAAATATTTTTTCTCAGCTAACATATATTAGAGTTGAAGAACAAATTTGCAGCCATAATTAAAACAAAATTTTAGCTAATTATTATATTTTATTTGCATCATCTATGGCATACATAGTGCAGCAGTGCTGCGGTATACATTTGACGCCATACTATATTATAATATTACTAAAGTAAATTGTTGAAATATTCTAAAAATTGCTGGAGCTAGGTGTTGGACACTGACTTTAGTACCTAGCATTAAAGGTTGTCATCACCATGGGTGGCTGGTGCTCAGTGTATTACACATGGTTTTCCTTATTCTGAATCAGAATTAAGCAATACTAGACTGTAGATGGTAGCATAGATTGAAAACTACCCAAAATAATAATAACATAATAAAGTTACATTATGTTAATATGTTGCAATGTCTACAAAATCTAATTGTTTTAAAAAGAAGTTTGATATTGAATTAAATTTTTTTAATAATTAACCAACTTACCATGATATTCTCCACGTTTATTCCCTCTGACAATTATTTTACAAGCCTCATTTCCATGTAGATCTCTTTCGAGATTCACATTTATTAGAATATATTTAAACACACCATCAGAATCAATAACAACTTCAGGAACTTGATCCAAAGGATTAGCCATAGTTTTAACCAGAGTAGTTATCGTCAGAGTTGGAGATTCCCCTCTAACAACTTTGCCAATAGATCTGAAACAATTTCATAATAGAACAATATTTGTATTTAATTAAATTAAACATGCAATTTAACATAACAACTTTTGACGGATTTAAATGAAAATTGTACATGATGGAAAACCAAATAAATATCCATCCTCAAGTTTCTAGATTCAGAGTCAAATATATATACGTATATATAACGTTACTTTCAAATACCTATAACAAAACATTAACTACAATATCTTATGGTCTAAAAATTTCTGTCCAAATTTCTTATTATTTAAATTTAATAACTTAATGTTCAAACTAAAGTTTATTATTTTCAACATTGTCCTTTTACTATGTGGTAATAAATTAGTTTATTTGAAATTCTTAAACTGCTTGGCTTTAATTATATAGGGTAAGATGAAATTTTGGTATCTTAAAATGGACTTTAACACATTTCAACATTGGAAATTCTTACTGTTCTGCATGATCTTTTATGAAATATAACTAAATTTGATTCTTCTATTACAAACTTTGGTACCTTAACATTATTTATTAAAAAAAAAAAAAAAAAAACTTTTAAACTTTTTTTTAACATTGGAGATTCAGCATCATTCTGTCTCACCAATGATTTTTAAGAGTCCCGTGTCATTAAAGAGTTGGTGATGCTTGGATTTCTGGTAACCTTCCATATCTGTCGTACCGTATGAATAAATACCGTAACAACTAATTGTGATGTTGTCCAACATAGGACTACCTTCGTTTTGTTATTTAGTTGTTATAATAAATGGTTTAAAATAGAAATTGTACACTAAAAGATCTTAAAACACACTTAGGGGAAGCTAAAATAAACCTAGTTTTAATGAAATAATAACAATAAACAAATATTAAATATAACCTCACAAACCAAACTTTATAAAATGGCCTAATCCTAAGGTAAACTAGTCAAGTTGTAGTAGAGACATTTCTAATAAATAATAATCTAGTAATGATCCCAAGATAAATAACATGCAAGTAAGAATACCAAAAAAATTAAAAAAGGGGAAAAAAATAAAAGAAAGAAAAGAAAGATATCTCAATTATCATAGAGTTAAACATTCTTCTAATTATTTACATATTGGCTGTTACTTCCTATTTATATGCATAGCATAATGAATTTCCTAACCTAACCCTGTTTTATAGCCTATCATTTTCAAACCGTTACAACCAATTGCCAACAACGGATAAAATATTAAATTCTGTAAATGATTAATCGGAATGACCAAATTTTACCAAAACTTTTTTAGATTTATTAAAAGTTTTTAATTTCTGAAGAGAGCATAAAGTTCCTAATTTTTTATAAAGAGATGATATAATTTTATGGCGGTGAAATTATTTAAAACAAATTAAACAGTTTAGAGAAGAGAAAAGACAAATATATTATTTGCATGAAAATTGGGTAAATAAATCCTGATCAAACAAAAGCAAAGTAGCCTACTTGGACAGATTCTGAAGTATTTATGTTGATTGTATTAACGGGATTTGAAAACCCATCGCGGGAAATGAAAACAACTAATAAGAAGTAATAAAGGGTTTATAGATTTTTTAATCCCACTCTACTCGTAAATACTACAAAGAAATGAACGGCAGTGCATTCAAAAGTTAGTTTCGGAAAATAATTTTCCCCATTGAACCAGGATCTGTTATTGTCATGAATAACGCCCCTTACCTTAATGTGAAAATAGAAACATCAATTAATTATTGACTGGTTACAATAGGAGGGACTGTCCTGGGACATGGGTATGCTTAAAGTTGAATTTTTAGAGCAAGTAAAAAAAATTTACATAAATATGACAAGTGTAAAATTGAGAATTTGTTAGAAAATAGCTGCACTGTATAGTGTTTACTAACTAATTGCAAATTTAAACCTCATATAATTAATGTGAGCACAAGTTAAAGATCATATTGCCAAATTAGTAAAACTAAGTGAACTGAAAACCCATCTGGAAAACGGTGTAAATAATATTACAGTAGAAAATGGAAAAAATATGTAGAACATGTACAAAAAGAAGAAATTAAAATATGTAACATGGGCAATGTGAATGAAATCAAGTAATAACTTTTATTAGACTAACTTTAAGTATAAATATACTAGTTTAGCCTACCATTAGATAAAAAGTAGAAGCTTGTAATACACCTACTAAACTAACTTTGTCGCCCAACTTTTAGTGTTGAATAAAAACAAAGTTTGACTAAGCAAGTGTAGTAAATGCTAGATTTTTGTGGAGTCTACGTTGGTTTTATGTTTGCTTAGTAAAAAATTTACTCTGACACCTAACTGTTTTGGATAGGTAAAGATTTCCTATTCTGGGCATCTGTGTTAAGAGTAGCTTTAGAGAAAGTACCTAAAATCGTTGTATGTTGTGACACATTGTGTAATATTGGAAAACACCTCAATGATATGTTTGACTATGGAGAACTATAAATTGAATCCATTGGAGATGATGATGGCGGTGGCGATTCACGGGATGAAAATCGTTTGACAGCAGCCAGAAGTGACAAAAAACGTCAGGAAATCATTGATTTTTTATTTATAAATTGTAAATTTTTATTTGAGTTGCGTATTGTTGTTATTGTTTGTATTTGTATATGTTTGTATTGTATAATAAATTTGCGGTATTGCTTCAAAATATGGTTTAAAATATTGTAGTACTCATTATTAAGAAACAGTATTCTCTCCTTATAACTCATAGGTAAGGTCACCGAGTTACTGTTTAAAATTAGTCCAGAACTAACAAAAATATAAATTAGGCTAAGAATAAGTTTTATGAGTATGCTGACTCTAGCTTTATTATACACTTTACAATTTTCTGAAAACAACAAGTTACTAAAATCCTCACCTGTCTGTGTCCAACTGTCTTTTAGATATATTTTTCTCCATTTTGCTTCTTCCTCGACTTTTATTTTATTCGATTCAAACTGTTGGAGCAAAACTGTCCTTTGAAATCTGGAGTTGATAGCTCCTTAGTTTGTATGGAATAGAGTTAACAGTTACCGTCCCTTCCTAATTTTGGCCGGATATACAGTACTTCCAAGTTCCGATTTTAAGGAAATTTGTGAATTTACATATGTTGAAGATGTGCTTTGATTCTCTTCAAGTGACTCAGTTTCTTAGTTTTCTTTTTTGGTTTTGTATATTTTTGAACCAACTGAAATTGATCCAGTGACCTTATCAAATACGGGATTTTCATTGTTATTCATACTATCTACAAGGTCCTTTTGCCATTGAGATAAATGTATACGTTTATTTACGGTAGACTTCAGATCAATTTTATTCTTGATGAGAGTTTTCATATTGTTGAGCAATTTTTTCAGCTAACTAATCCGTATATCTTTGCCCATAGCTTTTGACAGCTCTTCAGCGACTGTTAACCATTGCTGACATGGCTGACTTCTTCAAATTTAAAATAGAGTGGACATGTGATTTCTCAAGTAGACCTACCATTGGATATTTAGCCACCAAATTGGCCAAAGCTACCTTGTCTAACTGTTTTTCACTAACAGTTTCATATATATCTTCATCACAAGATGACATTTTAAAAGCATAATTACCCATCTCTACACTACTACACAACACTCACTTCGCAGTAGAGTACAGTAGGCACTGAGTTTGTGTGGAGCAAGACCAAAAGTGTCGCTGTCGCATTACGCGGATGAAATGAAAAACATTGTTCTTGTTATCACCTGCTCCATAGTATATACTAGCCGCTAGTAAAAACTAGTAGTTACTATGTAATATTAGCACTTGGTAAATATTTGTTGAATAATCCTTTATACTAGTTAGACATAATAACAACTAGATGGGTAAAAGTAGAATCCAGGAAAACTATAGTACTACTAGGGGTAGTAATTACAAGTCAGCTAGTAGTGGCTATACTGTTGACATGACATCACCATCAATCATATACAGTTCCATTTCTGTTGACATGTCGTGCCCTCTCCCCTAAATTCCGTCTTTATGCTTGTATGCTGTAAAATAAGACTCATTTACTGTTCTGTTACTGACTACAACAGATTAATAAATTTCTATTTAATTTATAACTTGAATATGTCATCCAGCAAAGACGACAGGTAAAAAGTAAGATAGAGGTTTATTAGCGAAGCAAACAACGCAATTGTTATGGAGAAATCAAAAACACTGACCACAATTAATGCAAAAAAAGAGGATTGGACAAAAGTGACTCAAAATTATTGTGATGCGAGTGGTACACAGATTTAATGGCAACTGTAAATAAGAAAGTTAAACTAAATGATTGGGGAAAAGAGTTACTACATGTAATGAAAGCAGAGATAAACAAACTTGCTGTCAACAAACAGAAGTTCCTCTGCCACATAATCTTTGAGATGTTGATTTCAGCATGTGTAGAGAAAAAACTTGACTAGAATAACTTAACTAACGTAGTCATACATATTAACATACGCTTTTGTTATTAGACCTTAACCAAACAATAGCTGTATTCCCTTGTTTTCTATGTGTTATTTAAAAGTGAAGAAATGAATTTTAAGACTTGCATTTCTTCCGACACATAATATGATCTAATCCTTTGACTATAAATAAATTCTTTACATTTTCATATTTTTTTATAGAAAAATCTGAAGATGGGGTACAATCGATAATTACCAAAGAAGGTAATATACATCTAGTTTTTCTGAAAATTTTAAACCACCAGAACACACATACACATACAAAAATTAATAAGTTTGATTAAGACTACTTTTGTAGCTATTGTTTTAAAGACTATTTGAACATTATTAACATTAATAATTACTTATTTTTTAGATTAAACTTTGAACTTTACTGAGATATAGAAGCAATTTTTGAAATAAAACTTTATTTGGCAAATATGAAAAAAGTTGTCTGATCGATATAAGTGTCAAATCAAGGCAATTCCTCTTTAAAATAGCGATTATTCTATCATTGATACTTCTTAAATATGCTTACCCCTTTTTATTTTTCACAATTCATTATTTCTATCCTAAATCAGCAATTTAAAATGACCAATTTATGACATTAAGAGGTTATTTTGACACATATTTCATCATTTTTAGTAAAATCTATCGGTTTTTTATTCCATGTGGAAAATAGTTTTCTGTCTAAAGAACTGTCACTATGAAGAACTGTCAAACACGTATCATTTAGTATCAATCATGTTATGTGACAAGGTCAGGGAATGTGGTTACCTAACCAGACCTAGTTTAAGAACTACAGGTCTAGAAAGGTCATTATATATATATATATATATATATATATATACCTTACTTGACCTATAGTTCATTTACTAGGTCTGGGTTTCAGAGACCTAGTCATCCGGAATCTTGTATCAACATGCAAAAATGAATGAAGTGCCCATGCACCTCATGAGTGAATTCAATATAGCTACCCGATTGAATATGTTAAAATTTGTCAATTTCATAGATTGATAAGTAAATAATGAATTGTGAGAAATATAAAACCACTATATTTGTTCAGTAAATTCTATTTTATTGATATAATGCTATTTTGAAGCAGAATTGCAGAGATTTCTCACTTAAATGATTGATTTGATTGATTTTTCTTGAAATCGATCAGACAACTTCTTTCCTTATTTACCCTTTATTTGATTTCAACTATAATTGTAGATATTTAATATTTTAATATATAAACTTTGCTATTTTTCATAATTTATGCATGTTACATGGTGGAATATGCAAATATATTGAGAGCTTCGAAGCTGAGAACCCCGCGAAAAAGAGGTCTAACCAGTTTGCTCAAATAAAAATATTTTCAAAATAAATAACAACCCGTTTAAAAATAAGGTTCAGTAAATTCATTCATACTTATTATTATAGTAGAAAAAACTAACTTAACCCAAACCTGGTCCAGATGGAAAACATAACCCTTGAAATATTCATTGATGTGTAGATTAAAAGCCTCAATTATTATGAATTAATTCACAAAACTGTCAGTAATTAGATGCTTAAATTCAAACCAAACAAAATAGGCCTAGTATTATCAATACATAGAATAAGTTCTAGAGTACACAAAATTTTTCCCCATGCGGTAGGTTATTACAGAATCACGTTACTTCTTTTTACTGTCTTTTCATACACTGTATTTACAATAATCGTATTTACCTGCCGAACTATTCCTTCGTAACCAAAGAAGCAACAACAAACAACCTAGCCTATAAAAGGAATTTATAGGTTACTAAGGTTACTACTTACCACAACAGATGTCATTCGATCCTACCAAAATTGATGCACCATTGCACCGCAATGCAGTCTGCAGGTATAATGTATAATACTGCATTGCAAATAAATTTCATCGCCACTTTGAGAATATACGCACTTGGACACTATAATTGTACACGTTAACAAGGGTTTAGATACCTTATTATAAAATAATAATAATAAATAAAATACAGTTCTAATCTGATAATGTCAAAAAGTAAATGCAATTTGAAAATGCATAATAATTATAACTTTAAACTTCCACTATGATATAATATACTCAATTAAAAATCATAATTTCATAACCATAGATAAACTCAGATGTTACACAGATGTTACTCTGTGATGAATTAAAAAGTACATCTGTGGCCTGTAGCCTTATTTAATTGCCTGTCTTGGCTAGAACCAGTGTTGTCTCCGGCTCCGGCTTTATCGATTAAGCCATTGATAACTAGTCGGTTGAGACTGAGACAATTTAGAATAATTTCAAATTCAATGAATATAAATTAAAAAGTATTTAAAACGTTTTATCAGAGTGATAATAATTTTAATTTAGTAATAATTACAAACAATAATAATTCTTACCATTTATGATATTTTATAAATATAGTAAATAATTGGGGGCCAGATAGGAATAAGAATATGTTTACCAATTTTGTGAATTGTGGGAGTTTTAGATTATGTTAATTAATGTCTGCATGTTCAGGTAAATATGTAGTGTTCTTCTCTTTGCTATTTTCTCCCTAAATTTATGCAATTTGTGTTCTAAATACCTTCTGTTGTAACAATTACATCATCCTTTATTAAGCACTACACTTTTTATTTTGTTTCACAATACCTTATTTCATTTCAAAATCATCAAAATTGATCATTTGAATTTGAAATTTTGTTCAATGTCCAGTTGAGATCCTGTTGTGATTTAATATTGAAATTTAATGAAATCGTGTTTTACATACCTCATTATGAAACAATTGGATATCTTTTAGCTGGGAAAACTTTTCGAGTATCAAAAAGTATTATTTCTGTCAAAAATAAGCAATTTACAAGTTTGCAATCAATGTTCAGAATATACAATGAGCCTCTGTATCTAGGTTTCATAAGTTCTGCATAGCTAATAGAAGCTATATATATTGACCTAGTAAAGGAACTAAAGGTCTGGAGGTATTTGTTTACATAAAGGTAATTGCTAATTTTCAGAATTTTTTTTATTGTTTACTACATACTCTACTTCTTAAGAATAAATAATGTTTTCAATAAGGAGGTCAGTTTTTTTCATTGATAAATCACAACCTAAAAACGGTAAATATCGATTGTACCTCGTCCTTCAATTTACCTATAAAAATTATGAAAATTTTATTTACCTTTTAATAAAAAATCAATTCATATTATTTGTCGCAGTAAACGTATCAAGTCCGAAATCCATTTCATCACTGTTAAATAAGATATAGAAAACAACAGAATCTAGTAGTTGTTATATTAAATACAGCTCTGATAATGAAAGACTATGTTCGTCAAGTGTCATCGTTCGATGTTTATTATTAAAACATAATATAAATATTAATATTTACAATAATTTTAAATATTATAAATATAATGTAAATATTATTTGTCATGGCAAATTCCTGACTGTGTGAGGTTCCGATAATAACGTGTCGGACGCATGCGCATTACATGTCTTTTGACGGGTTAAATATTGCTACGCTATGAGTTCATAGTTCATAATGATGTGTATTAGTTCTTGGCAGATATATATATAGTTACCTTCCCAGATTTGTAGATCCTTTACTAAGTCTCAAAGAGCGACCATACATTCTGAAGCATACATACGTTCATGACTTGATGAATGTAGTAATTAGTATTGACGTTGGTATTCCTAACCTACATAGCTGGATTTCCTACTATTATTAATCTCATTTTCTATTAGACTAATGCATGTTGGAACTTGAAACATTTATTGCAACTAATAATATGATCCGATCCTTTAATTACAAGGTAAATACTTTGTTTTCATAATATTTTATAGAAAAATCGGAGGACGAGATACAACTGATATTTACCCTAAAAACTACCAAATCGACATATAGGTTAAATATATATATATATATACCTGCCTATCAGTTAGCTTACGAGACCTAGTAAAGGAACTACAGATCTGGGAAGGTCACTATATATATATATATACCTTAGTTCCTTTACTAGGTCTGGCTCGGTCAATATACATATGACTTGCCGAGACCTAGTTCGTATAATTCTGAAATTATACACAGTAGTAGTATTAACCTGTCAGAAAACATGTAATGTGCATGTGTCCAACAACACGCTATTATCTTTCCTCTGCATAACCTATTAAACCTAGATGCATAGACTCATTCCGTACGTACTCTGAAATCGAATGCATACTTGTATATTGCTAATATTAGACAGAAATAATGGGTTTAGGTAATTCAAAAGTGTCTACAGACTAGAAGGATGGTATAATTGTTTTAAAAGGAGGTATGTAGAACACGATTTGCTTAAATTTCACTACCAAATCGCAAAGACAGGTACACTACGTATTTTTTTCTTTTACTTGTACAATGTCTAAAGGTAATACATTCAACAAACATAGATGGTGGAAACATTCTGAAAATGTAAAAAATTATCTTTTTATAATATCATATGTGTCAGCCACCATCGTCTACATTTGGTAAACAAAAATGTAGATTAGATTAGTGGTTGCAACGATTACCATAAACAGGTTAGGTTAGATTATTATTTATTTATAATAATACTAAAATTGTAGAACTAAATTCGGAAAATATAATAATAATCTATATGTAATAGACAAAATAGGAAAATAAGTACTGTGTATGTTCAATACTATGTTTATTTATTTCTCCAATTTATTTTGTCTGTACAAATCACAAGGTTATAAACCTCAATTATTCCAATAATATTGAAACATCAAATTAGACAAATTAGTTATAATTTTAGTATAAAAATTCGATTGTAAATACAGTGTATGAAAAGACAGTAAAAAGAAGTAACGTGATTCTGTAATAACCTACCGCATGGGGAAAAATTTTGTGTACTCTAGAACTTATTCTATGTATTGATAATACTAGGCCTATTTTGTTTGATGAGCTTAATTTTGTAGATGATGGTAAACAGTTTTTTTCTTTCTAGATGTTTAGAATTGTTTCCACCAATTTTGTCTGTTGATGTCGATCACCTTAGACATTATACATTTCAAAAAAATTATTTAACAATTAATTTCTATAAAAAATATGTTTTTCAGAAATACTGCCAATTTTTCATTTTCAGTAGGTAGAAAATGACATAGGTATTAACAAAAGTTTAGAGAACGAGTATTTTCTGTGCAAAATATTCCATGTGTCTGTTAAGTATTATGATAGAGTAAATCCAGAACAATGCTAGATAAGATATAATATAGTCAGCCGATAGAGTAATATGCTAATAAAAATAAAATAGTTCTATCCTTTCAATACTCTGCCTCTCTCACTTTAACAAAGCCTGGTGGAATCAAAAGCTGTTTGAACAAACTTCACTGTGCACACATTATTTAAGACAAACCCATAACTGAGTTATCGACTCTTTTTAGAGATTCCACTTATATGAGCTCTAATATTTCTCTACATAAATCACACAGATGTAATTTTATAAGATGTCTAATTACAACTTAAATAGCCCAAGTCTCTACAATTTTATTCAATTCATTTAAAATTGTTAATACAGTTGTTTAATGTTTTAGGACAATAAAGATGAAAATGTAATCAGTCATAAAAGTGGATATAACATTTACAATCATCAGTCTTATTTATACAAAATGGAGTCAAAAGTAAGTAGTTTACTCTTCTATTATAAGATTAAAATTACATTTATTTTTATAATTTATTAACTTAAAAGTTGCATGCTATAATGAAAGTGGTGTTAGGAACAATCATGGTGAAACTGAAAAATAAGTTTGTTTATTGATGTAATAATTAATATACATTTTGTGTATATTTATAAACGTAAACATTATTTATAGAATTGTAAAATAATAAAATGAGTCCACTTTTGTAAATTCATGCATTTTTACGGAAGTACGGAAGTTTGAGGTAATACAAACTTATAGGGTCTAGTCTTATATATCACTTTGAATTTGAAAAATTATGGGTTTAAGAAATCCTCATCATTGAATTGATGCAAACCACTCAGCCATTTTAAAAACTATAAATAGATAACACCAAAAATATTCTTATTAAAGCTAATTTTGTTAGAGTTTGTTGGTTTTTAGATATTTCTAATTTTGTGTTTGTTGCTGCTTTTGTGTTAAATTGTCTTACACCTAAGAGACACTCTTATAGTAAGTACAGCCATAACAATCCCAAGATCTACATCTTTCTTTATCTTGGGTATGATGCCTCTTTTATCTTTCCTATCAGGTCTCTCTTGACCAACTCTTATATTCACTCCCAACCCTTAAACAATTAGAATATTGGAAAGCTAGGGGTTTAATTCAACTTTCTGTTTAACTGGATTTGCTCAAAACTAAGAGTTTCAAAAATAGTACCCCTAGACAGTGTTTTGGCTGATAAAACTTTGGTTATAAAAATAAATAAAAACTACATCGTTGTTTGTTGGCATTCGGGTTTTTGTAATCTATCTAAAATTCTAAGTCAGATAATACCTATTGGATTTTGTTCAATTTAATACGACTATTTTGTAAATAAACAAAGTCTAGCTAATTAGACTAGTCCAGTGGTTTCCAAACGGCACCTTGGAGTGTTGTGAAATATATCTTCCTATAGAACCAGTTCTATAAACATTGAAAACGATTGTTCACAGTGATTTAAATAACTTCCACATTTCATATTGTTTTACCATTATTTATAATAGAATTGTTAAATTTATTATATTAATCATGCATAGGTTTATTATTTTATGAAATAAACAAAAGATAAGTGGATTAGTGATCATCTGCCCTTCTATTCTTGTCACAGATTTATGATCTATACACCACTAATCAGATGTCCTCTGTAATCTGAGCTCAATGGTGGCAGTTAAACTAAACTATTAATCCAACTTAGGCAATTTTCTGTAAATTTATTTCAGAATACAACAAATGTTTTTGTTTTACAATATTGTGATACTGCTTTATTAGGAATGGGGAGGAGGCATGGCACAGCCAGTAACAACAGCTATGGATAGCCTAACTGCGGCATTAAAAAGTAACATTATACCTAATCAGGAATATTTACTTCAAGGGAGTGTTTTAGATTCTGCTGTAGAAGTACTTCTTCATAGACTACGAGGGCTTTGTGATAATGTTGACTCGGGTCCAGAAACATTTAACGATCATGAAATGTCCTTCAGTATAAGTGAGTATGATTAAGAAATGTACAGTTTAGTATTAATGAAACATAACATTTGTTAAGAATTTTTTTTAATAATAGATTTGTTTGAACTTTACAATGTCTAAAGTTAATATTCCGGAAAGAAAGAAAAAAACATCTCAAAACTCTCATAATATAGATATTTAGAATTGTTTCCACGAATTTTTTTATTTTGAAAATATTACCTTTAGATACCATAAATTTTATCAAAATTCTATAACAAATGTTGTTTTATTAATACCTTTGGTTTACTTCAAAACACTTTTCAAATATTGATTTTCCTTTCTTTTGTTTTTATCATAACTTGTAACCTTTTCACAATTTGTTGAACACTTTAAAAGACAATTTTTGTATACAATGAAGGCATATCATAAGTAATCTACTCAATATAGTAGATGGAATTTCAATACTCAAATTATGGTTGAATAAATAACCATTGTTTCATTTTTGGAATGGAGCTAAAATATATTTCAAATTTGATATAATAATTTGTTTTCGCCATTCCGAATATTGTTATATTAATTCAAATATATAAGACTTACCGTCGTCAATATTCTGTTTGTGTCGTTCAAACGACGGCCGTTTCGGCTATTCAGCCATTATCAAGTTGTAAAGTAATCTGGTTTCCCTTCGTCAATTACAAACATTTATACACATTACACAAGAGCAAAATTACACACGAAACACTTACACGTACATACGATTAAAATTGATTCATGAATCATTGTCTACGTCCTTACTGCACAGAGTCTCGAATATTACTGGTATCACAGCTTGACATTGGGAGGGGTTGAGTTACGTTATCTATTTGAGTTAACACAATGATTCATGAATCAATTTTAATCGTATGTACGTGTAAGTGTTTCGTGTGTAATTTTGCTCTTGTGTAATGTGTATAAGTGTTTGTAATTGACGAAGGGAAACCAGATTACTTTACAACTTGATAATGGCTGAATAGCCGAAACGGCCGTCGTTTGAACGACGCAAACAGAATATTGACGACGATAAGTCTTATATATTTGAATTCAAATTTGTGTTACTAAGTTGACTAGTTTAAATTGCAGTGAGATAAGCGAGTGCTCTACCAACTGAGGTATGACCTTAACTACACATCCTTGATGGTTTGTAGAATAAAACTATTGTAAATTAAACATCAATTTATTGAAAAATCTAGGATTTCATTTTTCAGATATTGTCAGTCTATTAAAGTTTGTTTTAAAATATAATTTTACATTTAAAATGTTATAATTTAACTTCAATATACATATTTATGTTAGGTAAAGCATGGAGATTGGATAACTTGAGGTTTATCTGGTAAAGTTGTGTTACCCGGGCATAAAAGGTATGAAAAATATATTTGTGTATAGTATTACGCAAAATATCTATATATGCTTATATAATTCAGATGACATCTGTTTCCTGAATTCTATGCTTGTACTGTAATTAAAATATTTGTGGAGGGGTATATTAGATTAAGTTAGGTTATAAACTCTTAGAATTATGTTTTATTTCTATTGAAATATTTAATCTTAGGGGAGTGTGGGTAGTCTGCAAATTATATGGGTCAAATTGTATCTCCGTAAAATTTTCTAACTTTACCCTGCAGTTCTTGATCATGCAAATTTTATTTGAGTAAGAGATTGAACCATGCTTTACCTCTCACCTAGTAATTAATTGGCTTGACTTTTTGGTTAATATATAAGCTACTTTTTAAATAATTAAAACAAGATTCCTATAAAAAGTTTTAAGTTGTGTTTCAAAGACAGTTTATATCATGAAACCGTTGTAATTGTTTTGTTTCAGTGAGGACTTGTGTTGAAACGATCAATTTTTTTGTATGAATTCTTTTTTTTTTAATATTTAATTATATACAATAAAAGTATGTTATTCAGACAGATTAGAATGCTATTTATCATATGATTAAATCAAATAACCTAAAAAGCATGGTGTACAGCACAATAAAATCTATGTAAAGCACAAAACAGGTTTATTTTATTCTTAAAATAATAAAATTGTAGTAGATCAGTCCATACTAAAAAATAATAAATTCTTTTCTCCATCCATCACAGTTTGGTTTACAATATTATACCAATTACGATAAACAATATAGACCTCTCATGCAATGTATGAGAGTGTTGTGGCCTGAGTTAATGTTGCATTTGTAATGCCTGAACCCAAATAAACAGGAAAACATAAAATAAAACGACAAAGTGTGGCAAGATAATCTATTCTAAATTTCCTTCTAGAAAAACCTCAGATTAACTACATGTAATGTTTTAACCAAAATTGTCCTTCAGACACTAAACCGATGACATCCGTCACATGAACAATAAATGTAAAAGGAATGATAATCCTCATGATTGGTAACCTATTTAGAGTACATCCAATAGAAACGCGAATTGAGAATTTTCCTGTCTATCTGGGTGTGTCCTGAGATGTAGGGAGGGACACAAGGTGAGAAACAGTCGGGCAGTTGGTTGTGAGAGTTTAGATTAAATAGTTGAGATAGTCATCAGTCATAGTTAACAGGTTCAAAATGGCTAATGGTATTTTAATACTAATTTCAATATTTTATTGTTTTGTTTTTTTCTTTAACTCGGTTATCCTTTGATCTTCAGAAAAAATTTAAAAAACTTTTTGTTCTTCATTAAAAGAGGAAAAATAATTTGTTTTTTTTATATACATTGAATTGTCAGACTGTCTTAAGCAATGCATTTTTTTTTTTTTTCCAATTCAAAGAGAAATTTAAAATCTGGCTATTATATCAAGATGAAATCAAAACGTTGCTTAAATTTTATATACATTTTCTTTCCTGTTTCTTTTTATTTTGACAAAGTGGTGGCTTATGAAATGGAAATTAAAGAAATGTGTATTAACCCTTTTGGTGCCACGGTGACGATCTATCGTCACCATTTTTTCGTGCGAGAAGTGCCACGGTGACGATCTATCGTCACCATTTTTCCGTGCGAGAAATGCCACGGTGACAATCCATCGCCACTGCGTATTTCGTAGTTTAATTAATTTATTTGTAATCTGCTATATAGTATTTCGGTGTTTTAAAATACTTTGTGGTATATCCAATGATATTCAGTGGTGGAAAAAATTTTGTTTTAGCTAACTAAACAGATGACAACAATCACAGATGCACAAAATCAGCTGTTGTCATTTTCACTTGCAGGTTAGAAGTGTACTGATATTGTCCTTGTGTGTTGATATTATTTTCTCGCTACAGTCATCAGTTTTTTTGAAGTTTGTTGTTCGTGTTATTTTATTATTTGTTTGTTCAAGGTTATTATTTTAGTTATTAAAAGTTTAAAGTAGTATTTTGGATAATATATTGCTTTGAAATGGCGGAAGAAAATCTAAGAGGTAGCGAAGTAGACAGATTACTTTTAGGTTATTCAGACGATGACTCTTTAGCCTCTGAAGATGATTTGTTACATTTATTTGGGGATGACAGTGATCTAGACCCGTTATATCAACCAGAAAGTGATAGTGACAATCAGTTTAGTGATAGTGATATTGATTTAAACTTAGATCAACCTAGTACATCAGGTAAACAAAATAGGCCTAGGTTAGGTTGGGATAGGTTAGTTCTGAGATAAAAGTTTTTCGTTTGAGTTTGGTTTTCAACCAAATAATTTAAAAATTTGGTCACTTATAGAAAACAGTATATAGATAGAAAATAGCACACTTCCCACGTATAAAATATTTTTGGTTTGTGAGGTAAAAAAAAAAATGTAAAATTTTTTTTTTCTAAATTATCTTAAATTTAGTTTTTAATAAATAATTTTTTTTTTACATATAGAATCCTACTTATTTACAAATATAATTGTAGCCTAGGTAACACTAAACATTTTGACACTAAATTTGTTAAGATATCTTGTATACAATTTAATCTGTGTCGTTTATAACAAAGTTCTCTAAAAAACCATTTATACCTGTGGCATTTTTGGGTGAGTCTGTGCATTTTAGATGTGTTGCCGAATTTTCCAGTTATGAAAATTTTCTTGTGGCACTCAAAGGGTTAAGGTGCTAATTTCATACCTTTATTATGTACTTATATATATTTTATAACATTTCACATTTTTTGGGTCTCAAAGTTGGGTTAGTACTTGGTTCGATATGTGACGTGAGCGAGATATGACGTCGGGAAACTTGTGTCATCTCTTGCATTGCAATCATATATTCGAATCCTCGTATGGACAGACAGACCGTGTTCCGAAATTGGTTAATGGTATAAAATCACGGGTAATCGATTTGTATGATTGGAAAATGCAAATTAGTTGAAAAATAAAGATTAATTAAATAAATATTGTAACATTTTTATAGTTTTTAAGTAAATATAAGAAACAATAATTTCCCCAAAAAGAGTAAAACATTAGATTCAATGTGGTGTGAGTGCACTGATGTAATCGTCAGGATAACCCTAATTGGTCCAAAAATCTTCACAAATCACAACATTTAACATCCAAGCTGGAACAGAGTACTTCTTGTAGATTCATTTCTTCATCTTCATTCGGCGAGAGTGGTTGTGTTGACTCTCTCATTAGGTTGATCACCTTAGATTTACTTTGCTTCTTGAGCTACGCTATAAATGAGCGAAAGAATCAGAGCTAACAAGTTTTAAGTTGTAATATACTTAAATTCAGTGATTTGCGACCTGGTATAGATGTGTACGTTATATATATATATATATATATATATATATATATATATATATATATATATATATATACATTAGGTATATTTCTTTGAAAAATAACTTGAAAAAACAACTTATTCTCAAAAGCATTGTAATTTAACAAACTCATTACAAATATTAGATTTGAGAAAGTCAGAACATATTTTACAATATTCTTGTAGCCACGAGTTTTGGAAACATTTAAATAACTTTTGTGTCGCCTTTGTGGAAGTGATAAGACAGTTCCGAAAATATAGACAAAATAAAACTTTGTTATAAATTGTTTAAAGATAGGAGAGAACTTGGACTTTTAAAGTTTATCCATTTATATGTTATGTTATAGTATTTAAGGATTGATATGTATGTATGCTTTTCAGGGGTGGCTCCACTATATTTTTTCACTGTTTAATTTGTATGTTAGATTATAAAGAAAATATCAATTTTAAGGTATATATGTATCTTATGGAGAGTAATACCAAATTATTAAAACTGGTATTTCCAAAGAAATCTGTAGTTTGTTTGTGACTACACGATCCCGAGCAATTTATTTTATATGATTAAAATTTCAAGTGTCTGTTCTAATTCACAGAATGGCGCCCAACAAACATTAAATTCAGTAAATTCCAATAAGTAAAACAAGTAAATTTAAACCCTTTTTCAATTCAGATTTTTTTTAAATTGTAAAATTATTACATTTCTTTTTATTTAAATAAATAGCGGTTTTGTTGTTTTTTTTTATTGCTTAATTAATTAGTATGTGTAATCTTCTAATAAATCTTCCTTTATACTCCATTAATATGAATGACAAGCAAAAAAATATGTTTTAGTTTATTCTTGAACGGAATTTTTTCTCTTAATAAGGTAACCCTCTAAACAGATATACCTATAGAGGATACCTAAATGTTTCTAATTTTAAATTTACTTACAATTAAAAATGCATAAGTATACTATACAAAATATAAGATTATTTATCTATTATTTGTAACTAATTATATTTTGTGTGTAAAGCAATATTAGAAATATAAATATAATAATTTTATAATGTTAATGGTTTTTGAGATATTTGAAATTAACAATTTTTAATGTCCACTATTTTTAAAATGTACAAAATAGGTCTTGGTGTTCTGGTGTACTGGTAAAAGGTTATCTACATTTTAATAAATTTTGATTTTGGAACCTAATTTACGTTATAAATCAGCTTGTCACATTTGTACAAAACTACAGTACATTAAAGCAAATAAAATATATATATATATATATATTATATATACTCTCTGTGGGATTAACTTTTGTTTCAATGTTAATCATATTAATTAATTAAATTTATACTTCAAAATTTAATATTCATCACGATTTACTGCAATTTTTTGTCACAATCCTTAGAACCGTTTTGTAAAAATTGTACCTTTGGCCAAAAAACTTTTCTTTTTTTTTTATATTAGAAACTTTCAAATTTTCTTTTCGTGGAAGGGATTAGAAGACCAGTACGTTTTCTAGCAGATCATTAGGTAATTTGTTAATCACATTTATACAAAATCATATTACTTAGTTTGAAGAACTAAGTCTATTTTGAAACATTTATGCCTTTTCCCAATTATGACTAAAAGCCAATGTGTGCTACCACACAACCAAAAATATTAAGTTCTATTGTAGTACAACCTTTTGAATATCTTTAGTATGTGCCCTACGGACTACAACCCTGTTGCCTCAATTATAGTTTACATTTTATTTTGCACTCTCTATACTAATTACCAATTTTTTTTTTCAATGTAAGTCATATTTATGATTTAAATTTCAATCACGTCGAACCCAGATAGTTCATAGTCAGGTTCATTTTTGGCCACCATCTTGAAATAAATATTCAAATGAGAAACTGCTGATGTCATGTTCAGTGACAGCTTTTCTCACTGAGGTGTTGGTATTCTCAACGAATGACTGTTGCATGTTCAAAGATACGTCTTTATTGTTAGTGGATGGTCAACTACCAGAGTGATTAAATGGACCTATGTACTTGGAGTTTCTTGAAAATGGTAAACTATCTGGAAAACTGTAGATTTGACTATTGGTCAGTGAGGGAAATTGTCATGAAACAAATCACATATTTCTTGATATTACCGTTCCTGATGACAATATTCTTTCATCATGAGCAAAGTAATCCCCTCAGTTTCATTCAACTCCATTGCTTATTAAAATTCATTGATTCACTTGATTTATGAATAGATACTATATTATTTCCAGAATGTATTTGGGACCTACATGTCCCAAGCAAAAACCAACATGCTTTGTCATTTTAAGCCAACCTTACTAACAAGTTTGGAAATTTCACTGCAACAGTTTTTGTGGATTTCCTCCTTTACTACAGATCTGAACAATAGCTTAGCTTAGTATACATTTACATTTTAGTTATAGTTTAGCAGCAGAGCCCTTTTATAATGATAACCATTATATTAAAATATACAACAAGGTATAAAGTAAACAATAATTATTGTGTTTTTATTCCTATTATAATGGTTGGGTATATTTACATTCAATTAAATTCGTTTTGACTTTGTCAAATATTAATTTTTTTTTACACTTCTTTATTTTACAAAACTTCTTTGAAAACAATGTTAGCAGTTATATATATGATCATCGTTTACTTTTTGGCTATATATCTTTAACACAAACATAAATATCACTGAATTTACGAAGTCATAAAAAACCCACATATCCATGTGAAAAAAATAGGTTCTGGTAAATACAATCCTGCCCTTTGAAGCTTCAGACCTTGTGTTTTATTAAAATTCGTATTGACTTTGTCAAATATATATATTTTTTTAAACTTCTTTATTTTACAAAACTTCTTTAAAAACAATGTTAGCAGTTATATGTAATCATCGTTTACTTTTTGGCTATGTGCCTTTAACACAAACATAAATATCACTGAATCTACGAAGTCGTAAAAAACCCACATATCCATGTGAAGAAATAGGTTCTGGTAAATACAATCCTGCCCTTTGAAACGTCAGACCTTGTGTTTTATTAATGGTCATAGTGAAGGCTTCTTTGATCGGGAATCATTTGGAAAGTCATGGTTGGAGGTGTGAGGTTAACGCCCGAGTATGAGCACAGTTTTATCGGAGTCAATCAATTTAGCAGTGATGATGTACTCGCCTAAGTGAGTTACCACTAATCTTGTACCGTTAATTAATCCCTGATGAGCATTGAGATTTCTAATTAACATAATAATAGCATTTTTCTTTAAAAGCAATTTATGAGTTGGTAACCAGGCGGATTTAAGAAGTTCAAAAATTGAACAGGGTACAATTGAGGCTTGTTTATTTCTTCATGTTGGACACAATCAGAACTGAGGTAAACTTTTTGCTCTTCACGTAATAAATTGGAAATGACATATTCATTAATTGTCTTACAATCATTGTCATCTATTCTAAAAGAACTGGTGCATTTACTAAAATATTTTACTTGAACCCCCATTCTGATCCAATATGTTATCCATTGCTTTTCCCATATGGTGATTCTGGATGGACTGTAGGTAAGCCACATGTTCAGGCTCATTGCTACTGCATTGAGAACAATCAACACTCAGTTACAATACTATTGTTATCAGTTAGAGGTGATTTCATTATACTTCATGTTTCAGGTAAATTATTTCAACAATAATAATTTTTTATAAAAATGTTTTTAAAATATTTAATGTTCATTGTTTGGTGTCCAAGTCACTTTGTATAATATAATGAGTAATAAATTATTTATATTACCTTTATAGTTCCGTCATGCGTCTTGGCCTCACCGTGATACCAGTAGTTCGCGAACCATGAAACTGTGCGCATGTAAAAATATGTTAAAATCAACATAAACGTGTATTTATTTATTTGTGTGTATAGTGTTAATGTTTTTGTTGTGTTTAATGTTTTAACGACCTCTACGGGGTGAAATAACTGAAGATGGAGCTACGACTCTGAAACGCGTCTTTGTAATTAGAACAAACGCAAAGTCACATGACGGAACTATAAATTATTTATTACTCATATTAAAATATTTTTTTAATGAAAACATTAATTTAAAACTATTTGTATATTTTTCGTCTTTAGTTAAGTTATAAAAGTATACTTACTTTTAATTACTTATGATGAAATATATTGATTTAATTCGGCTTATTTGTGTGATAGACTACGCTTGCGTAAAGAATGTAAATACCTCCAACAGCTGTTGTGCATGTTACTTAAACAGATTGTCAATAGATGGTGCCTTCTACATTCTTTACATTGGCGTGTATGAGCAAAATATGGTTGTTTTTTTTTAATACAGTTTTTTATGAAAACATTGATTTTAAACTATTTGTTTATTTTTTGTCATTACCGGTGAAATTAATCTTCAAAATTATGTCTCAATCATTAATTTTGATGAAGTATTAAGGGATATATGGGAATATATAAAGATTAAGAAATATGTAGGCTTACTTTTTTCTTCTTAGAACATCCTGTACCAGATACATAATTTCCAATTCATCTTGGCTTACTTTACATTACAATAATAAATCATTATTCACTCAGACCTGCAAAGGCCATTTAATACTGTTGTTTACAAAATTATGAATTTTAAAACCCCATAACTCGATTGTTATTAAAGTTAAATTAAAAATTCCTTTTAAATGTCTTAAATTGATCTATTAGAATATATTAAAATAATTATAATAGTATATTTTTAAAAGTTGAGAAAAATCATGTTTTGAACACCCTGTTTGTGTATATCCTACTAAACTTTCATACCACCCTCAGGATAAGAACTTTAAAATGAGAGATTGAACATCTTTCTTATCTAAAGCATTTCTTAAAATATTGGGCACATTTAATATCTGTGCTTATATTGTGCCTAGATACTCGCCACCTTTTTTACAAGTTATTATATTTCAAACATTTTATGATAATTGACTTATGTTTACTTTTCAGTCAGCTTACATTAGATTTACTTAATAACTTTGTAAAAGTACTGCATATTTAAATACAAAGTACATTATTGTAACAGATTAAAACATTGAGTATAGTAGGAGAAGAACAACACTGTAGTTGGCTGGTTAACATAAAATGACTGCAGGTATGAATATACATATAGCATCAAACAATAGAATGGCCATGTCAGTGTACCATAAAATTGCAAAAAACACAATCATTTACCAAATATACAATGTCTGATGCCAAATGATTACTTTCTGGCATTTCTATGTATTATTATGGAACAAGGGTTGTAAGCCATGTCAAAATTAATAGGTCCGCTATTAATTGATGTTTACTGTATATATATATGTATGACTGAAATTAATTGTATTATTATAATATAGAAATTACAATCAAATATGCATTTAATTAACGTTATATAAGTTTTGGTTTTATTGCAGGAACAGGTGCCCCAAATATGCAACCCTTACTATTGCGTGTGCGTAGGGCTATGGACTATCAAGACATGCCATGGCAATTGCGGTATATTGGCCAACCAGAGCTTGGTACAGGTGAGTGTTTTATAGCTGATCTATACAAGTGATTGTTACTCCTTCTTGGGTTATCTTGTACATTAACAAAAAATATCTTTGTTTTTACTCTCTTTCTACCTTTATATATTCTACCCTCTGCTCTATGTCAAGTTGCATTATGTCTAAATTTTTCATCTTTTTTTTTCCAAGAAGTGTAAGGTAAGATTTCACTAATATGATAGATATCAAGCCCAAGTTACTCTGGGCTTATTTAACATTACATATTAAAGGATTTAATTATATTACATTGTATAATAGGGCTGAGTAACTACAATCATGGTACCCATCAACTGGTTTTAGTCTTTTTAAATAAATAGGCTATCTAAAATCAGGATTTTTATAGTAACCAAAATTTTACTTGCACTTTTTTAATTTACTTTGGTATACATTTTGGTAAAAATCGTTGGAGCAGATTTGTGACAATTAAAAAAAAGTCCTCCTTTTTGTATCAGAATTTTTAAATTTAAGCAACAACAGTTGCATTTTATTTATATTAACCTTTTGAATCCCAGGTATAGCAGAGTCAGGCATTCCCCCCGGCCCGGGTTTTTTTTTGCTAATTTGCAGACTATTTTTTTAAAATTTGTACAAAATCTAAAAATGAAGTAAACATAATATATATATATATATATATATATATATATATGTGTGTGTGTGTTTTGTTCAGAAAGAACAAGAGAAGCTGAAAATAGTATAAAAAATAACATATAATTTTTTTCTAAAAAAGCAAAAAATTTCAAATTTTTACCAAATATTTCAAAAGCAAAGTTACAGTAAAATTAAACTTTTTTTTTTTTTTTAATCCAATATATACTTTTTGTAGGTAATTCAATTCCCTACATAGAAATGTTTATAAAATAAAAAAATCTTATCACCAAAATGAATTATGTCCAAAAATGCAGTACGCTGTAAAAGTAAAAAATTCAGATTTTAGTGCCGTTCCGTAACATTGCTGAAATAAATCATTTCATTTTACTGAAAATACATATTTATTTTCATTGAGTAAAAAACAGGCTAAATAGTCAAAATAAAAACTTAGATTATCAATGTCTAAATATTTAGTTGTCATTGTCACAAAGGGTTCGAGACTGACAGGCATGACTCGCCATAGTAAACAAACATCCAATACTACGCAACAGATGATCTACAAATAATACGACAACAGCTGAAGTTTATCGATCGCTGCAGGGATGCCGTTCCAGCTAGCGCAAAACAAAATATACCAATCGAAAGGACAGATTTTCCCGAACAGAACTGTAATAAACACGGCATATTTCTTCTTCTTACTTCGATTTAGAAAGCGCGGCAAGTTCAAACTGTACTACGGACGCGGCGGCGTGTCGCTGGGCTGGTAGCGGGGCTAGTGCACGGACGCGCGGCCTCATCGATGGGATTCAACAGGTTAATAACTGTTGTAACAACTCTCAAAAACTATTTTTATTAACTTTTGTTCAAAAAAATCATATGTGGACTCAGGATGAGGGGCCATATTTAACAAAGTAAATGTAGGCATAAAATGTATAAAAAATAGAGAATGTCACAAATTTAGTAAAAACATAATTTTTAAGTAGTATTTTCACTTGTTTTCAGGTGATAAGTCTCGTCCTACAATAGTAAGAAGTAGTATAGATGTTGGCACGAGTGCAACGGTCGTTGAGTTTCTAACAGAACTGGGTTGTAGAATTGACTTTGAATATAGTGTTCGTGGATATATGTTCAGGAAAGGCAGAATGAAGATTACAGTATCTAAAATTTTCAAAGTGCCGGTATGTTTTTTAATTAAATTAATTTGTTATGGTTAATTATGTATTGATATCTTCTAGTTTATAATGTAGACGTGAGAATTATTGTACATCTTGTTAAAAACTGAAAATTTTGTTTGGAGTTCTTTTTAAAATTTTAAATTATAATTGTATAATCTAAGTTAACATAAATATAATATTTATAATAATGTTCCTAGTTATGAAGAAGTATATTCGTTTATAACAGCAATAGATCACAATGTTCAGTAAACATCGATAAAACCACTAAGTCCACCAATTCCATGGTGGAGCGATGAATGTATTGACACTCTCCGCTTATGCTGTAAAGCTTTAAGGAAGTTTAACCGAAGACCTAGTTGTAATAATGTTAAAAGGTATAAAATTTGACGAGATAAAGCACATTGAGTGTTTAGGCAAAGTAGAAAGGAATCATGGGTCCAGTACATTGGCACAATATAAAGAACCACACCCACATCAACGGTGTGAAAAAAGTTGCGTTCTGTTTGTGGTCTCCCTCCTTCTGCTCCCTTATTGGGACTTTATTAACAACAGCAGGATGTAGTTTTGTCTACAAATAATTATGACAATGCTAATGTTTTGGACTCATCATTTTTTAACTTTTCATCAACTGGTGCTTACAGCGACCCCTTTCGTTTTTATAAAAGTTCTCAAAAAGCAATACCTTTCACTGTAAGTCTATTGGAAGGGATAATGGACTTTCATACTCCATTTTCCTTACAGATATTAGAATCTGGTATGCTGTCAGGATGGGATGCAATTCCAAGTCATGTCCATAATAAACTATTCATAAACCTCCCAATTTCATGGAAACTGACTTTAAATTATACAATCATATATTCGAGGAGCAATGTTTTCTCGGTGCTTGGTTGGAGGCTACAGTAATTCCTTTTTTAAAACCATGTAAAGAAAAACCAAACCAGGAAGTTACCATCCCATGTTTCTCACTAGTGTGCTTTGCAGGTAATCAATCAACACCTAGTTTGGTACCTCAAAAGTAACCGGCTGCTTTGTAAAGACTCTGCCATACAAAATACATTTTCTTGCTTCATAAGCTGGTCGCAGTGTTTTTTTTTTTTATCTGAGCCTATGGCTTGGCGAAGAGATATTCCAAATACTTTAAAATCATGGGTATAAATGACAATATTCTTAGCAACATATACTTCAAAGTGTGTGTTAGAGCTAATTTAGCTAATTGTTTTCATTTAAAGAATAGTACCCCACAGGTTAGTGTGTTGAGCATGACTGTTGTGGCAATCAATACCATTACTGGTAATGTGCAGTCCGGTGTTCTTTATTTGTTGACGATTTTGCTATATATGTGGCAACTCGAGGTATGGCACCTGCAGAGAGAGCCCTTTCAACTTATTTTAAATAGATTTTAATCTTGGGATAGATTGACAGGATTTATGTTCTCTCCTTCAAAAACGCTATACAGTGGAACCTCCCATATCCGACCTTCCCACATCCGACTCCTCCCGATATCCGACCGTCCGTCTGTCTATTGTTTACTCGCGCTCTCACAGTCCGTTTCCGTTCGCGAGCCTGTACAGACTTGAAAAAGTGACTCATCGATACAGTAGAGTAACGCAAACTCAGCGTAATGTGGACCGGAAGTGTGCCGAGTTTGTGAAATGCTTGGTTATCGGGAATAAGGGCAAAAAATAAATTGTAATTTAAACCCAAAGCGGCGGCGATATCAAAAGACTTTGTCGAAAGCGGTATCCCATTGTCGGCAGTGTAAAAACACCGCGGCACCAAAGCGGCGGCAATATCAAACGACTTTGTCGATACCGGTATCCCAATGTCGGCGACGTAAAAACACCGCGGCACCATAGCGGCGGCGATATCAAACGACTTTTTCGTTAGCGGTATCCCATTGTCGGCGGCATAATAACACCGCGGCATTGGCACCCGTCGATATAGCAGACATACACCTGCAAAATCGTTTGATGGGCCGCTTTTTTTCCACGAATCAATTTAGTATGCATTATGGAAAATATAACATTTCTTTTCAGTTTTCTTTGACAGGTACGCACAGTATACTGTATACAGTAAATAAAAATGAGCGAGTTACGAAAACGGAAGCGTGTGTTGGTTTCGTTTGAGACGCGGTTAAATGTGTTAAAAAGACTTGACAGAGGGGAATCTGTAAAAAAGCTTTGTGACGAGTTTAACGTAAAAGTAAAAGTTTAACGTAACAGTAAAAGTTTGAAATGTAAAATCATTACAACTTGTAAATGATAATCAATAGTTTTACAAGTTGAATATACAATATTTACGTATTTAATTTCATGTCAGAAAATATTTGAAATGTATACACAATATTTTTAAAGGTGTAATAAAGTTGTATTACAGTACTGTGTGGCATTTTTTGTACCTGGGAACGGCATTTTACGCTCCTCCCGATATCCGACCTTTTGGCCGTTCCGACCACGGCCCGGTCCCGTCATGGTCGGATATGGGAGGTTCTACTGTATTATGTTTTAGTCATCATAGAGTGAGCCACCATCTTTTATTATTTCTTAATAGACATAATTTCAAAATACGGTAAACTACTAAATTTTTAGGCCTATTATTTGATCAAAGACTCTCTTGGATTTCACATTTATCTGATCTCAAAACACGCTGTAACAAAACAATTGATGTTATCTATACTGAACAGTTCTCTGTGGGAAGCCGATGGCTCCCATTTACAATTCTACCATACTTTTGTTCAATTGTGGATTGATTATGGTTCCATTGTCTACTTATCTGCAAGATGATGAACCATAAGCAGATAAATTATCTGTAAGCTTGATTCAGTACTTCGTATTGTTTCTGGAGCATTTCGTTCAAGTCCAGTTTCTAGCTTACTTGCTGAGACTTAAAAACCATCCCTTTCTCAATGTATACAGCAACTACAAATATCATAATATATTAATAGTCTATGTTCCAAACTGTATCATCCAGCTTACGACATCGTTTTAAAAAATCCTTTGTCTGAACAATACGAATATCGTCAGAACTATATTGCCCCATGGGGCATTAGAACTCATAGAATCCTCGACAATTTAAGACTTGTACTTCCTCCCGTGAATGAGTATGCTCCATGTTTTGTTTTATTCCTCTATAACTTATTCAGATGCTAACTTTTAATTTTACTCTTACCAGATTCATAAAGTACACTGAATCTTTCAATCTTATATAGTATATAGTATCTCAATTCCTTATATAGTGTATTGTCAGGAGTTTCAGTACATAACCATTTAGTGAAATTATTATCTAAACTAGAATCCCTTGTTTGAAGATATTTTGTGTTCCTTACGTAGACTTATGGGGCGTTGGAATATCATTTTGCTGGGTACTTGTGTATCATTTCAGGAAACACAAAAGTTAACAAAGGAGCAAAGGAACTTACAAGTTAGATGCCAGTGACACAGCGTGTTATGGCATCTAACCTTGTATAGACTGTTAAATTCGTTTAACATGGCAATAGGAAAAAGAAAGGACAAATACAGAGGCCAATAAGCGGCGGAAGCAAAAGATACTCTCCGTCCATGGAATACATCCATATGTGTCTATCATTAAGAGGAAGTAGGGATTACTCGTGTTCATTTTGGTCATTCCAAGATCACTCATGGATTTCAGATGGAACATAGAAATGCACCATAATGCCCATTTTGTCAAGGTGTATTGTCAACTAAGCACATGCTTATTGACTATGTTGTTCTGAGGGGTGTGCATAGGACATAGGACGTTTGCCTACCCAATTCCATTCAAGCGATGTTGGTGATAGTGCTGAAATTCTTGATAGGGTGTTTTATTTGGAAAATTTTTGATAAAATTTTAAAAAATTCAATTCAATGTTATGAATTCTGTGATATTATGTTTAGTTGTCTGTTTACATCCTTGTTAGTTGAAGAGCTCCTCTGCAGCCTTATAATATTTGCTGTTAATTATATTTCTCATATTCTAACATGTTTTGTTGTTGTTTATTTACAATTTTTAACTAGTTTTAGTCTTGTTAATGTTATTCATATTTTTTAATGTGGAGCATCTTACACTTAACTTTCTGAAGACGATGACGACTGCAATGATTTTTTGTCTTAAAAATCTCCCCAAAAATTAAATGACAGTATTACCTCATTGTTATGCAATAACCTCCACTTCCCGCATCCTCCACATATTTATTTATTTTTAATGAAGAATGTACTGTTCTATATTAATTTTTTACCCATATTGTGTATAACTTATTTTTATAAATTTTTCATTCCTTATTACAAGCTGTAAAAAAAAAAAATTACAAATGAGTCTCAGTTAAAGAAACTTAATGCATCATATTCATCCATTAATTTACTGATTAACATAACTTTTAAAATGTAGTTATTAACCTTTTTTTTTTTAAATATTGATACTCTTCTTACTTTGTAGATGGGACAAGCAAAATCTGCAGAGAGTTTAGAACCTATCTCACAATCTTACTTAGTTGAATTGAGTGTACTTGCACCAACTGGCCAAGATGCTATTGCCGAGGATATGAGATTATTTGCCGAACAACTTCGACCTCTAGTTCAACTTGAAAAAGTTGACTATAAACGTCTTCCATTACCTGGATTAGGTCCTTAATCTTTCTAGCTGTGTATAATTTAATTGTTTAAGAATGTAAATATAATTTGTAATAATTTAGATTAATTATAATGAATAGTGATGATTTAAAATTGTAGTTTATTTTCCCACTTTGTAAATTTATTTCACTATTTAAAAACTGTACCTGTTTTGATAATTACAAAAAAATATATATATATTTAGACATAAATGGCTGTTCACTACGCTAAATAAGAATAAACTTTTAATTAATTTAATAATTACCTATGGTTTTATTTTATAAAACACATAATATGTCTAATATATTGATCTGGGATTTTTGTACAACCTACTTTATTTGGTGAGTTATTGTTTCTTATAAAGTTATTGTTACAAATTTTCTGTCCAAAATAGACTTTAAACTAAGACAACTGTTGAACTGATTTCCATTCTGTTCCAATTTGTCTATTAATTATATAAAAGTTACCATTATTAATTACTTTTAATGTTATGACGATGATGATTGCAATGATTTTTCCCCATTAACAATAACAAAACAAAAATTTAGTATTATGGCTAAAGTAAAATAGCTTGACATTAAAAAAAAGTAAAAGTGATTATTTTGGAGCTAGTTTTAGAGTGGATTTATTAAAAATTTTAAATACAGTTGAAATTGGTTGTGACCAAGAACCCATGTATACATTAAATGTATTATGACGTTACCAGCTTATTTCCACAAATGCAAGTTGATAGCGAGTCCAGATACTCGCAGGATCTTTTTTGGAATTAACAAAGCTTGTGATCGATTAAACTTAACCTATAAAAGTATTTTGTTAAAATTTACTGCATTTATTAGAGTGGTATACTCTAGTTTTATCTCAAAAATATTTAAAAGTATGTTTATGGTTCCTATTATGATTCCAAAACTTAGCAACTAATGAGGGAAATATTAACTCCATATTTGCAACTGATTGCCCATTACAGCACACAATATCCAAAAGTTCATCCCTCCATTTTACCAGATACAAAATTCCTAGTATGAGACATTATCAGAATTTTTAAACTGACTCTTTAGAGGGATGAGACTTAGTTGTTCTTGTTTTAGTCCTTGCAACTTCACAATACACTATAAAACATAGTGTGTGTTATAATATTTTGAAGTCTACAATAATAACCTATAATCTCATACCTTAATAAATCTCTTTATAAAATTTTTGTTTTAACCCTTTCCCACTCATATCAAAATCATTGTGTCCAGTTTAATTGCTATGTTGCTACAGTAGAGTCTCAATTAACCAAGGTTCCGTATTATACAAGCCTAATCTAAGTGAAAAATAAAACAAAGGATTCTATAAAGATCACGAATTGCGATAGTATTTTTTGCAGGTACTCAGAACTATGTTGCTACTTTTATTGAAACCTGAATCTGTGAGGTTGTTGACTGCGAGACTCACACCCACACCCCTCATAACCAGTCTACCTGCTTTTGTCTCCTCTTCTGTAAAGAGAATGTTAGTTTTTTTCAAGTTTCAAACGGTGTGAGTGAGAGGATTTTGCTATCAGTGTGTTTACAATGAGTGCAAAAAGAAAACGTGTAGTACTTTCACTGGAAGACAAGCTTTGTGAAACCTTGAAAAAAGTAGCAAGTGGTTTGAGTGTGGGTGAAATCACTGTAGGTGATTGACGGCATAAAAGGGCACAGATTGAAGTGTGGGTGACCCAGCATTCTTAATCAACAGGTGATGAGAAGTTCGTGAAAAAAAGGAAAACTATGAACAAACATCAGAGGAATTGTTTTTATGGTTTAAGCAGATGAGAAGTAACTTGTGGTCATTTTCATTTAGTGATAAATTATGTCACTCGTACTTGCCATATTAACCCTTCAACGCGGTGAACCGTCTATAGACGCGGCCAAACTTTCACCTTCTGGCGCGGCCGCCCGTCTAAAGACGCTAAATGTCGCTGCGGTACGTGCTACATTCTAGCGTCTAAATAAATAACTTTTATGAACTGAGCGTATACCCAGAACATTGCCAAGAGAAATGCCATCTGTTGAGTTATTGATTTTTATTTCTAGACCACCGTGACCTTCAGAAAAGGAAACAACACGTGGCTATATACAAACAGCTGATTTACTCAGTCTGTGTAGCGGGTTCGTGGAGGGCTCTTGTGTGTTATAGGTTATGATAATCTCATTTATTTATAAGTGTAATATTTTTAACAGTTCGACAGTAGATCGTGTGATTAGTTCTAGTGTATATTGTGTTTTAGTGATAATGTGGGAACCGCAAATGATAATATTCGCGAGTTGTTGGCGGCAGAATGGAGTTCCATTGTGATCCAAATATTGAAGGTAATCATGATCATGGTGATGAAGTTGTAAATATATGCAATGTGGCTAATGATACCGCAATAATCTTAGATAATGAGGAAGTTACAGTAAATGTAAATACGTATAATGTCCCGCTAGACAATCCACAAGAGGAGGAAATGTTAGTCGACGATTTTCACTACCGCACCAGAGGGTCTAGCGCTCGGAACGGCTTACCGCGTTGAAGGGTTAAAAACCTACCCCATGATAACCAAAAATAAACTCCTACAATAAAATAATACATGATTTTACACAAAACAAAGATAGAAAATATAATATTTTTACATAACATTTATATAGTACTAAAAATTATGCACCTACCAAAGAATTATAGGTACAGTATGCTACGAACTAGGAAGATCCACTGACCGTCCTACATGTGACTACTAATGTTGGAAGAGGGTTAAACTGTTATATTCTGGGATTAGTTTTTTTTTTTTTTTTTTTAAACTGCATAAATTTCTTTAGGTTCTTACATGAGGGAAAAGCGTAAATCCATGCAAAATTTCAAGTTTCTATATTGTAAAAATGTAATTGGCTGATACTAACAATTGAGTTTTCTAGATTAAATGTGTCCTCAAACTGTCTTTCTCCTACATTAATGTAGCACTGTAGGTGCTGTGGAACAATGAAGGAAACTGCAGCTATTTTGGGGCTCACATCAAATTAATCCTGTAGACTCCCTATGACAACCCTCAAGAAAATTCATAAAATACTTAGCATCCTTCTTAAATAAAGACACTATCAGGTGTGGTTTTGTAGAAAATAGCTCTTGGGTCAGACCATCCCTGGAGGATGGTGTCTTTCCAGGGGTATTAAAACTGAATCTAAAGTAAAGTGGGCTAATCATAAATTTATCCCTTACAAATGATCAAGAGACAATTTATTCCCTGCTTCGTTGCAAAAAGGGCCTTACTTGCTGTACATTCAACTATGCAAGATCTACAGAGCCAGCTTAACCTTCACTTATAATTCTCAAGCCTGAAGACTCAGCTGAGTGGTATCCAAACATAACATTCCAGACCATGATTAACCCAAATCTTTTTAATCCATCAGACTTGTATCATATGCTTAAAATCTTTGACAGATTTGAGGACAGAAAGCTACACCAGTGAGTGCTTTCTAACAATCAGTATGCATAGGAGTAGGGAAAGTCCTATAAGTCTACTCTCCATCACCTGGTAAGGAAAATAGAAGTCTTAGCCAGGAAAGATGATCCACATGCACCTTCCTAGGTATTGAGGGTGTTTTTTGACAACAACACATGATTCAATTATGCAAGTTAACAATACTATTTATTTTAATTCTTTTTTTTTTTTTTTACATGAAAAACCATTGTAGTCATCTTCACCTTAATGAAAACAAAGCATAAAACTATCCTTTAATATAAAACCAAACAACTTTAACAAAAGCTAGGGTACCTCGAGGATCACCATACATGAGGTTAGTGAGGTTAACGTTCATCAGAGCAACTAATGAGTCCAGTTCACATAGAGATCATTTCAAGTTCTATGTGGTGGGCACTGGTTGTACTATGAATGTACAGGAACTAGCTTTAAAGCAAGTTTCGATAATTCTAATCAGTTTTTCAAGCATATATCTACTCGATCTCCACCCGCATGAAATGACAATTAGAGACTGGGCTTAGAAGTAAGGACACCCTAATTCTCTCAGACTATCAAATGTTAAGCAGAATTAAATCATCTTTGTTCAAGTCTCATACAGATTGATGTAGCAAAAGATGAGTTTTGTCCCTCTCTTGGCTTTTGTCAACATCAACCAGCTTGTCCATTTTCTTCCAATAAGCAGGCTGTTGTATGTTCGTATTAACGTTCAATTTACACATATTTACAATTTTTATAAATCCAAAACAATTTATGTATTTTTAATTTAGTTTAACATAATAATATGTTTAGAGAATACAATAATATTCATCATCACTCAAACATGGAACAACATAAGCTAAGCAAATAAGTACAATATTATTATTCATCAGCTCCATCTTCGTGATGTGAATCAGCAGGGGAAATTAGTTCCGAGAATGGATCTCATCTTCGTCTTATAAAAAAACTTGACTCAACTTGTTGAACTGCTCCCTGTCTTGGTCGCCAACATGTCACTTTAGCCTTGAAACTATCATACAGTAACAAAAGAATTATCAATTGTACAACAGTCCTACAAAATGGTTGCTGTAACTGAGTAAATGTCATGTTTTGATTTCCTTGCAATTTTAAAAATCACTATCCTCTCTGTCTAAAAATCATTACACTATGCAACCCCCATGGTTAGAGTCATTCTTTATTGTACATTAATCATAATCATTTTACAACATAACTATTTATAATACTAGACTTATTCATAGACTTCATCTACCATCATACTTCTAATTGAAGAAACAATCAAAACATCTTTTTCATACTTTTATATTATAATAGTTATAAATTACGAACAAACAAAAAATCACAAAATTTCATTTTAATGTTGTACTGTCAGGGCCGGATTTAGCATTTTGGCGCCCCTAGGCCCAATAATTTTTTCCGCCTCCCTAGTCTGGTTAAAGTTACTTCCTCAATGTATGCAATGAATCTAATATTACATTAACTGCATTCACAGGAAAGTTGTCAGATCCTGTAAAAGAAATGTCACTGCTGGGTTCGCCATATTCCCCAGAATGTTTAAATCTCTTTCTTTTACGTTGAGTATCAACCCTGTACTGTTTCTCGTATTTAAATATTTATCAACCTGTATAGATTTTTTTTTTCCTCTCGGCCGTGCCCCCCCTGGGAGCTGCGCCCATAGGCCCGGGCCTATTGGGAAATCCGGCCCTGTGTACTGTACTTCATAAACCTCACCTAAATATAATCCTATATCTAATACTTAATCCGCAGGATTATCCTATGGTTTTAATCGAGCCATATGTATTACTTCCCCTACCCATTCTACACCTCAATCTCATAGTTGAGCGGTGATAACCGCTTCAACATTTTGTGACGATTTTTTTCTTCTTCTCGCGATAGCGGCCTCTCGTAATAATTGTCACAAATTTTTTTTATTCTTTTCAGATTTGCTCTAGTCGGAATGGGATACATTCCGGGGGGTCCGGCAAGATATCGGATCTGAGGATAGGTTTTTGAAAAGGTTCTTGGCTCAGTTTCAGGACATTCAGGAGCGAACTAGAGGTTTACACTCTGCCCTTAAAAGTTCATCATAGCCGAAATGTCCTTTCCAGAGAGGTTGGTGGTGAAGGAGGTTCTAAACTGTAGTACCGGTAATTCAAAAAATAAGAGGTTTGAATTTACTAATATTAAGAAAGAAGCTAATTGCTGTTACAAGTTGGGCGCCATTGTAATTGGATAATTACAAAAATAAAATAAAATAAAAAATATTTAAAAAATGAAATTTAAGTTTAAAATTTATAAAGTTCAAAATCTCTAGGGTCACAAGTTCTTTTACAGTATACTTATTAGTATACTTATTAGTAGGATATTGGCATGAAAGAATAGGAATCCTTTTTTGTTCTGAAATAGCACATAATATTTATTAAACACATTCACATAATAAACAAATACAAAATCGGAGCAATCATATGCAATATCTTATTTTAATACATTCTAATAAACGTTTATCATATACAGTAAATGATATTAATATTTAAAAAAATCAAATAGAATTTATTGAATTTACTTTTCTTTGTAATTCTGAAATTGAATATGTTTTTGTTTCTTTAAATGAATTTATGTAACTAAGAATTATATTTTTGAAAATATATCAAGTTTCATTAAATTATTTATTAGTAAAAGACTTTATCTTAATATTTTTTATACTTTATAGTATAAAACCTAGTCTCATATATCATGACTCAAATTGCCAAATCAAAACCTATCTCTAACATAGAAACATTTTAATCACATTATATAAAAACATAATTTTAGAATGAAAGTCTTAACGTGTATACCAGTCACGTTCTTTCTAATTAAAAACACATTCCTTTGTAGACGATTCGCCTCGTTCTTCGGAAATGTCTTCCAACTTCTTGGTCGTTGTCTCTGGTCCTATGTACAAACGCTGACGTTGTCCATTCGTCTTCCCGCTTTACAAAATTCATTTTTTTATTATTCAAATAATGAAATAGCTATTTAGTGTTATAATATAAACTGTTTTATTTTAACACTTTACGGTTTTGTCTATGCTTCACGACTCAATTGTCTTACTTTTGGTCGAACACGTGCAAGCTATTATTCTCACCATATTTATACAAGTTCACACCTTAGATTAAGACTTGTAGTACTTTGATCATTCGTATTTTGATCTATTGTCTTGAAAACACTCTTCTTAAAACTCAAACCTTTAGCCTGAAATTGCTAGCTAATACAAAAAAGCACATGGTACATATTATTCGTTTGTACAAAGAAACTCTCGTGTACAGTGGCGGCGATAAGAACCGGCGGGCCGATCGCAAGTTTGTTAATCGGGCCAACCCCCTCTCCCTTAGAACGCACGTAATAAACCGACCGTACCGTTCCGAAATTCGACTACATCTAAGGAGTCACTAATATGAAAGATTATTTGTTGACCTGATACCTGATGCTATTTTTAAATTTTAATCTTCCCCTTCTGGACCGGATGTTTATCTTTTCGCCGGCCGGCGTCGGTGAGTCACCGCGATGCGCGACGTAGCGATAGCTGCATTACTTATAGGCCAACGGTAAACAATACACATACTTCGTATCATGACATTAAATAATAAATACTGCTCTCTAAAAAACAATGGTTATTGCCGTTTTGGATGAACGATGCACAATCTTGTTTGAAGACATTTTAGGCTACCTTATTTTAGTAATTTTTTGACAATACTCATAAAAATATTGTTATGATAGGGGCCCCGTCGCGGGTCTGGATCCCGGTAATATTTCCCGAAAAATCCCGGTTAAGGCTCACGGGCCCTCCCGCACCGCGACCCGCTATCGCCGCCACTGATCATGTATAACTCTTTAATAACTGTTTATACACTAAGATCTACTAACTATGTTTTTAACGAAGCAACTTGTAATTATCCTTACTAACATTTACATTTTCACATTTCTAACAGTTTTTATTGTTCCTTTTAGGAAGAACATAAAAATCTAACAATGTCCTACTGCTCTAAGCACTGTATTGAAACTGTAGCCAGAACCACGCTAACAGAAATCCTTCAATCTTGCCTAGTAACAACGTCTCTCCGTTTTACAAAGCATTTCATGTTTACACTTCTTTATTATTAAGTTTTATACTGATTCTAATGATATTAATATACAGTATATATTTCTCTGACTATTTCTTATCATTCACTTTGTTTTTAAATTTTGACTCTTTTTGTTATTAAAGGTAATTTAACTAACTATTTCTCTTTTAGTGCACGCCCCTTCCTCATTTGGACCAATCACGTTCAACTTCCTAGATTCTTGCGCCTTGCGCTATATTCAAATTTTAAAATGTACAACATTACAAAACCTATAGCTACTAATCGTCCCAATTTCAGATGCAAAAGATTTAGAAACTATCCTATCGTAAATGGCCTGCCTATCTATGGACCCATGGCAAGGAAAAGGCTGAATATTCTCCAGCAAGGAATGGGAAAGCTGAATATTCTCCAGCAGGGAGCGAGGAAGCTGAATATACTCCAGTGAGGAGGTTGAATATTCTCCAGCGGGAAGCAGAAGGCTGAATATTCTCCAGTGGGGAACAAGGAGGCTGAATATTCTCGAGCTAGGAACGTGGAGGCTGAATATTCTCAGCTAGGAACAGGGATGCTGAATATTCTCCAGCTAAGAACGTGGAGCTGAATATTCTCCAGCTATGAATGGGGAGGGTGAATAAACTCCAGCTAGGAATGGGGAGGCTGAATATTCTCCATCTAGGAATGGGAAGGGTGAATATTCTCCAGCTAGAAACATGGAGGCTGAATATCTCCAGCTAGGAATGGGGAGGGTGAATATTCTCCAGTGGGGAGTGAGGTCAGTGAGGAGGCTAATTATACTCCAGCTAGGAACGGGAAGGGTGAATATTCTTCAGTTAGGAATGGGGAGCTGACTATTCTCCAGCTAGGAAAGAGAAGGCTGAATATTCTCCAGAAAGGAATGGGAAGGCTGAATATTCTCCAGCTGGGAACAGGAAGGCTGGATATTCTCCAGCTAGAAAAGGGGAGGCTAAATATTCTTCAGATAGGAATGTGGAGGCTCAATGTTCTCCAGCTAGGAACGGGAAGGCTGAATATTCTCCAGCTAAGAACGGGAAGGCTGAATATTCTCCAGCTTGGAACGGGGAGGCTGATATTCTCCAGCTAGGAATGTGGAGGCAGAATATTCAAATCACAAGCTATCTATACTTAACAATGATTGAGTAAATCCCGAAATCCTTCTTGGAGCTCTAGTAATACTCTCTTTACTTATCCCTGACAATGTAATACAAATATTTCACTATAGGCCGATACTAATTCTTTATTTAGTACTCTAAGCCTAAAGTACTCTAAGCTCTAAGCCTATTGTACTAGTGTATAATAATTAGTATTGCTTACCCAAGGTGTCCAAACAAAACTTTTATGATCGTATCTCAATCTTCTCTTGGTGAAAGGTCAACCTGGAGTGTTTTTCTGCCTTGCTCGCCTCTGTGTCTTTATATACTTTTCGGCGGCGGGCATGTGCAGTGGTTAAATTCGATCAGTCTATGCCCAGTGCTAAGAATATTCACATCTATAGGCCTAAAGTTCATTTCGGTAGTATTTCTCGAGCTCCCCTAGTTTTATTTATTTCTTACGGTTGAAAATCAGCCCATTACACCCCTTCTTACTTTCAAAAAAAAAATAAATAATTAAAGTGTTCTTGGTAAGCTTAACCATACAAATGATGTACCTGGTCTGTAAGAAAAAAAAATGTATAATTAAAACAAAATATAACTTTTGTCCTAGTCTTAAGGAACACTTAACAAAACCAAAATGTATTATAATAAATGATACCCTTTGGGGTTTCTTTCCCAAAAAAAAATAACACATTATTTTTCTAGGACAGGCCTATTTGAACACACCGTGGTTACAAAATAAAGCCGTTATAACAATATCTGCGTTTCTCACTCTGAAAATCAACAACAGAATGAAATAGAAATTTCTACCCCCTTTTCTTTTAACAAATCAGATTGGTGATATGGAGAGAGGGTTTAATGAAACTATTCAAAGTTTTTGTGATTTATTTTCGTCTATTAATACATTTTACTGGATTAATGTCTCCAAAGTTTCCAAAAAGGTTGTTGACTATTAATTGCTAAATGAAAATTCAGATTATAAACGGGAGAGCAATTAATCTTTGTACCCTTGGTAAATACCTTATGTACTGTAGTACTTTATGTATTGGTGAACAGCAATTAGAGGTATTTTCGTTTCACCAGGGATGAAAGGGTCAAGATACAAAATAACCAGGATTTTGTTTGTTTGTTTTAGTAGCCTAGTTACTTTGGTAGAATTTTAAATCTTCTAAATGCGATGACCCCACTGACTTTCCCTTTTCATTACACAATTTGTACATGTTAACTCCAATAGAAGATTTTATTATGAAGGGCCCTCTGTAGATTTTGATGACAACTTGACTGGGGGCTGATGATAAAATGTGACTTTGTTTCCATACTCTATCTCCAATGGCAAACGGTTATCTCTTCTCCTTAAGTTATAATATTTGGACTGGTGTACAAAGGCCTTCTTCAGGTTTTGTTGGCATTGCACTAAGATTTGTGTCATTCTTTCTTGATCTTTGTTATACAATCTAGGGTGCATTTGAATATCTTTGGCCGATTCTATTAGCTCACTGTATACAGCTAATGGGAGTCTGAGTTCTCGGCCAAAGATTAGCATTGCTGGTGTAAGTCCGGTAGAATCGTGCACTGCTGTATTCATAGCATATTATCTAAAGCCCGATAAACTATTATCCCATAGCTTATATTCCGTTTTTACATATTACGCTCTTATAGTCAGTTATATCTTTTAGTCATAACTCATAATAGTTATAACAATTATCTCATAGTCAGAACTCAGTTATATCTTTTAGTATTGAGTTGTAAGACGATGTTCTTTTTCCCAGTCATGAGCGAGATCTCAAAAAAATTTTAATATAAATTGTGTCCCATTGTCAGTAATTAGAATTTCTGGTGCACCGTAGCACAAATAAAACCAATTCCTTGAATTTTGTACTAATTGTTGCGCCATGGCATTTTTTAGAGGGGCTAACTCCACCCATTTACTAAGAGTTCTCCACGGTGGGGGGGGGGGGGCTCACGGGATCAACCAATGCTTGTCTTTTATGAAATAAATAAGAGTCGGCAATAACAGCTGTTCCATATTAACTTTCTAAATATTTAAGGTGTTTAAACTCTCCCTGGACCTCCAAGGGTGTAATTTGTAACTCTCCCGTATATCGACTTAAACTATTAGGCACTCTCATTGTGGAGCCTGGTTTATGTTTTATGTCAAAATCATATTCTACAAATTTCAAAGCCAGCCTGTTCAACCACGAACTTAAAGTTTTTACATTTTTATAATATTGTAGACTATCATGGTTGTTGAAAATAGTGAAATGTTGTTCATACAAAAAACGTCTAAAATAATTTACAGTAACTTATATACTACACTGAGCAACTCTATCCCCGAAACATTCTATCTACTCTCTGTGTCTCACCCTCCTACTAACGTACGCCACTGGCCTTAGTGTACCATCTTCCTGGTACTGAGACAGTACACCACACCTATTCCCGTCCCGACTAGCATTTCATGAAACAACAATTTTTATCCTCATAATAATAATTAGCTTAAACAGGAGGTATGGTAAAAAACATTCTCTAACCTACTAAATGCCTTGGCATGTTGCTGTGTCCACTTCAGTTTTTTATCGTCCGAATTTTCTTTTTTTGTAAGATTCATCAATGGTTTAGGAATGGCACTAAACCTGTGAACAAACTTCCTATAATAAGACGCTGCTCCCAGGAAACACCGTACATCCATTGTCTTCATAGGAGTAGAAAAATCTATTATCACCTTCAAATTCTTTTCCAATGGTCGTATTCCTTCTGCAGAAATGTATGACCTAGCATATCTATGTTGCCATTGACGAAATGATATTTTGATGTTTTCAATTTTTTTGCAGATTCAAAAACATTTCTTCTGGAAAACATTTCCTAACAACTGCAACTGCTCTTGAAATGTATTTCCATATGCCACTAAATCATCAACATAGATTATCATAGCTTGGTATAACAGACCTGCAAATAACGTACCTATTCAAACTCCTTTGAAAAGAATTGGACAAGTTATGCATACCCATAGACAATCTTGTATAACCCTCTATGCCTAACAAATGCTGTATATGGCCTATCCTCTAGGACCTTAGGCTGCTAGAAAAATGCCTGATTGATATCCATAGAAGAGAAATATGTAGCTGTGCCCAAAGTATCGAATATAGTATCTGCCCGAGGTAAAGGAAACCTACCTGGCTCATATTATCCTTAAGCTTCCGATAATTGACCACAATCCAATACTGGTCACCTGGTTTCTTTGCCAAAAATGCCGGAGCTGCTGCAAGCAATCTGTAAATCCTCTATAACCCCTGTTTTTTCCAATTGCTCTACTTGCCTATCTAACTTTATCCTTTCCAAACTACTAAGATGATATGCAGCTACAGCCACAGGTTTATCAGATTTAATATATATGCCATATGGTGGCAAAGGTAGAATTATCAAGGGGTTTGAGAGGTAGGAATAAATTACTAGGAAAGATGTTTCCTTAAGGACTAAATTATTGAATGGGGAACTATATTTTATAGTAACAGCAGATATTTCTTGTTGAAACTCCATATTCAAGGATTAAATAAAGCAATAAAGCTAAAGTTTCAAAATTATAATTTTGAAACTTTAGCTTTATTTAATCCTTGTATAACTATAGTAAAAATAACACTTCTTTTTTAGTTAAATAACGTAATAAATAAATCACTTTGACATTAGTAAAAATATGAAAAACAAAAAGCTAACATATTTAAAAGAACACTGTTATATCAATTGTAAACACAAACCGATTTTATTACACCAAAAGAATAAGCAACACAGAACACTGTATATATCCACTTTGTTAGAAACAAACGTGGTAGATATGATAGGTGTACATGTTTTGATATAAGTAGATTTCAAAATGAAATACTTTTATAAGTAAGGCTAAAACATAAGATGAGTTAGAGGATCAGATGTGAAATTCTTTGTAAAACTAACAGCTTTCAAGATATTCAACTTTAAAATGGCTGTCTTTTAATATGCAAAGTAAAATTTTTGTTTATAGTAAAACGTGTGTAACATAACAACAACAAAAAAAAAAAAAAAAAAATGGTGAATTGTGTCTAATAAAGAGGAATAAAATATTTTATTGAACATATTATATTTCTTTTTATGTGAAAATCCAAAAAAGGGTAGTCACTAAAGGTTTTTGTGACATCCAGCATACATGTACGATGAATTCAATTATTTAAAAGGTATATTTACTCAATAAATATTAGATTTAGTTATTTGTAACTGATATTTTCATTTCGTTATATACCACATATTTATAGACTATTATTGTTTGATATAATAAGGCAAACAAAAAATTGAAATAAAAAGTGATAATAGTGTAATAATTGTCGTTAAAATATAATAAATGAGTTATAATTTTGTACCATTTTCATATTTTTAGTCTCAGTTCTTAAAGGAGAGAATTTTTTTCTTCTCATAGTCTGTGAAGCAAAAAGAACAATTTATGGGATCACAGCTTTCAAAGTCCATGTTAAAACGATTGAAACCAATGTGGGCTGACACAATTTTTATATACACAAATTAGTCCTTTTAAAAAATTACAAAATAAGATTTTATAGTTGTAAATAATCAAAATAATTTATTCCAGTTCATGCTACACTGAAATGGAGAAGTAATGGCAGCCCAAACACTGACAGCATAAGAAAATTTAACCAACAGATTTCTAGAAACATAAATGCAAATACAATCCTTCCACTTTGTTTTGAGTCACTGGTTACTAGTCCCTCTAGATAAAAATCGATTAAATTTTCCATCTTTCCTATGTGGTCTCTCTTGAGCAACTCCTGTTCTCTTCCGTCCCTGATCCAGGTATTCTTAGATTTTTTGAGGGGTGTTTTTTTTATAAGGTAATGATGACCAAGAGGTTTTTCACCTATAAACGACAAGGAAGAAAAATGTTTCTCCACACCCTTACCATGTGTTAAAAAACTTACTGCCAGTTTCAATAAGTTCTATTTACATGACAAAGTGTCTAATTAACACAATTATGCTTTATCAAACATACTCAATCAAGATGCTCCTGTAACTGTATCAATAAAACGCAGAACCGCCAATATCACAGTAAACTAAGCTAAAAGAACTTGCACGTATACGGTTAAGTATGAGAACTGAGGTCACGTGCAATTGTCTCTTATTGTCATTTAATATTTGAAATAACAAGCTAATGAATCAGTATCTCTAATAAGATTTTAATTATGTTTTGGAACTAGAGAAAAAACTTAAGTCACATTTGTTTACTTTAGTATTAGGTCTCTCAAAGTACACATTTTTACAAATTATTATTACAGTAGAATCCCTCTTAACCGGTCTAGTCGGGACTGACACCCGGGCCGGTTGCCCGTTTGGCCAGTTAATCCGAGGTTCCCGTGAAAAATCGGTTTTCGTTCAAAGAAAGCTTATTTAATTGCTAAGAATTATGCAATTAAGATGTTATTGCAACTCATTTAATTGTACATAAATGTATCGTATATATTATGTTATGTATATTATACATCAAACATGAAAAAATTAAACACTACAAAGCTTTTTTACAGATTCCCCTTTGTCAAGTCTTTTGACACATTTAACCGCGTCTCAAATGAAACCAACACACGCTTCCGAAAACTGAAAAGAAATGTTATATTTTCCATAATGTATACTAAAATGATTCATGGAAAAAAAGCGCCCCATCAAACGTTTTTGTGGGTGTATGTCTGATATACCGACGGAAGCCAATGCCGCGGTGTTTTTATGCCGCCGACAATAGGATACCGCTATCGACAAAATCGTTTAACTCGCCGCGGTGTTTTTACGCCGCGGTGTTTTTACGCCGCGGTGTTTTTACGCCGCCGACAATGGGATACCGCTATCGACAAAGTCATTTGATATCGCCGCCGCTTTGGTGTTTCAATTACAATTTATTTTCGGAAACTCTCATCCAACCAGTACACTACGATATAGGCCGGTTAATCCGAGGCCGGTTAACAGAGGTTCTACTGTATATTCTATATTTCTGTTAGGATGCGTATAATTTATATGAGTAGATTCTTTTATATTCCTAGTATTGTCTTAGCTTCTGGTGACTTGTTTATGTAAATAGCTGTGAAAATGGAGTTCATCCGAAACATGTCACATACTAGGAATGTCCTGCTAGAAGAATGTACTGAAATGAACCATTTATTAAATTTAGTAATTTTTTAATTTTAAAAATATCAAAAAAAAATGAAGTTCATCTCAATGTTACCATGTTGAAAATTGTAATGAAAGATAATTTTAATTTAAGGAAATTTGGAAATTCAAAGCAAATCCCCCTCACTGTTTTAACAGTAAATTGATCAAATAAAATATAAATAAAAGTAACTTGTATAAATATACAAAGGCTACATGTATTTATGTAAAATAGATAAAAATGGTGGTTCAACAGATAAGAATATACAGGATAACTCAATGAATTCTTAACACAATTTCTATATTTCAGAGTTTAAAGTACAAAATAACTTTTATAAATTCAGTATGAAATATGAAAACACAGAATGTCAATAACAAGGTCACAATTAACTTTTCTAGTATAAAGTAGTAACTACAAATGTTTTACAGACACAAATAAAGAGGATACAAAATAATTTTAACATTTTTTGTTTTTTTTTTTTTCAAATAGCTTTAAACAGTTTACATGATACACATTATTATTTCAAATTTATTTATCATAAACATTGTTATTGTCAGTCATAATTCCCAAATGAGACAAACAGATCACAAGAAAAATAATAATGAACCCTGTTACACTACAAGAACATACCATAAGGAGTCGCAATATAATATTTACATACAGCTACTGTACAACATAGTATAATGGAGTTGTAATATTTAAAAAATCTTTTTTGAAAACAAACTAGAAAATAAGAAATATATATATTTATTTATATAAATAATGTCATTTGTCATTAACCTAAATAATTAACTACAAACTCCTGTCTTGATATGACAATTATTCAGGTTGGATTATTACACTATTAAATAAAAAGTAAATATTACTTTACATTATATATAATATATATATTTTATAGATGTGGATGTATATATTATAACAATTAATTATGTTATCACATATAAACACAAATATAAATATAATATTTTTATTGAAACTGGTGTTTTGTCTGCATAAAATATTCACAATATACAAAATTTGTTAAATTTGGTCTTTGACAAAGTTGTTAATTGCAAATAGACAACACAATATTGAAACGAAACTGAGTATTACATATTTAAACAACCTGTAAAAAAAATGCCGCATTACCTTGTATGCAATGTATATAGCCTATAACACAGTATGGATCTCTGAATTCTGTAAATTATCCATGTGCAAGAAAATCAGACTGGGGAATCTTATTCACCTTAAAGAAACACATTATAAATATTTTAAAGAAATTATCTATTTTAAGCATTTTGATGTGAATATTAAAGATTATTCATTTTCTTTCGTTAATTTGGCATAAAATATTTTAACAACCAAAATCTTATTTTTGCCTTGAAGAATAAATTGATTGCTAAAATAGTTCTGACCAAAACTAATTATCAATGACAAAAAATACCTATTGTTTGGAGATAAATTGCAATTGCAATTTAAAATGGTTATTAAATTATATTTCTTAAAACAAACAGTAAGCAATTAGAGCCAGGTAGTGAGATACTATCAATATTGTTACCCAAGTTCAAAATAAGACTAAGATTAGTGCTCCGAAAAATCAACTTTGCAAGAATAATATTGAACATTTGGAGATAGAATACAAAAGATTAAGTGAAACATTTACGAGGTACAACATAAAATATGTTTGTGGTGCAAGTAGTAGAGGTAGGAGTAGATTCGTGACAAACAGGAAAACTGGTAACTTTTTAGATATATTAATTTTTAAAGATATTAGTTCCAAAGATATAAATTTTATATAAATCATTAAAATATATTACTGCGATGGGTTGAAATATAGTCTTGTAGGGTTGTTGTAATAATAGTTTTATATTGATATATAATTGATTACTAACATTAATGTTGTTATATGAAGTTAAAAATAAAACATTCAAACAACAAAACCAAAATTGTTATCACTGAAAACCTTTGACAATACCCTGAATTACTTGTTTCTAAAGATTCTTTAGTATGCAAACATCAGAGTAAGGAACACCGTAGGTCATTTTGCTGCATAGTATTTTTTAAATTTAATTTACTATTTTAATAATAATTTGTGGATGAATTGGTTTTTTTTATTTTCAATTGTAATTAACAAATATAATAAAACAATAACAATGTAATAATTTAATAGTACAAATCAGTATAAAAATATATTTTTAAATTGACTGGAATTATTGTGTTCACATTTTTTAGTTCACGGTTGAGTTCTGGGTTTGGACAAACTAATTTATTGTATTTGCACTCGGAAAAATCTTTCCTACAATATATATATATATATATTGTTTAATTTTTTTTTCTCAAAAGAATAGTTTCTTGCCAAGGTTTGACAAGTAAAAGTGAAACAGTGAAAACATGTAGTGAAGATATGTGGCATTAACATAAGACCACATTTCCATCTTTTAAACTAAAATTTAATCAATGATAAAAAATGTTAATCTTTGTCACCACCATTTTTACAACTTATAATGAATTATTAGTATATTCAACTAATAAGTTTTTACATAATCATGTTAGCTCGAATCATTCTAGGGGCTCGAAGACATCTGATTAACACATATGTCATTCCAGTGAAGGTCATTATTCTGCCTTTCAATACTTTGATGAAAAGTTAGATTTTTTATTACTATCTGGTTCTAAGCTTATTTTGAAGAAATATATTTTAAATGTTATACATTTTGGATTTTAGGTATACACAAATATATTCCATAATGTTAGATTTGGATTTTTTAATTAAATTTTAAAATGTCTGATTAGTTTTGAAATATTTAAAAATTGTTTACAAACATGTAAACTGATATTGATAGTTATTACACTACATACAGTGTAAGCTTATTAGATTATTTCCTTTTCATGTTACTTATAAAAATGCTATGCATTTAACATTTGTTAATTTTGCTAATAACTTTGACTCTAAAAAATTAAACTGAGATTTAGAAGATATTTAGTGGTAATCAAAGTATTTAAAATTTATTTGACTTTACTGATGAAGGTTATAATAGTTTCCTTTTGATATAGACATTTTGTTCTATGTTGTAATTTAATTTCAACAGGATATGTTTGAAAGGAATTTTTAGATACTATTAATATTTACAATGTGTACAGTTATTTTTAATCAAATAAATGGAATGAATACCAACATTAAACTCTCTAGTTATAGGAAAGTCTACTTGTAGATAAAGAGTTACATAATTTAACAAAATTATATTTACACAATACTCAAAAACATATCAAATTTCCAACAGATATGGATGGTCTATTTATAGCTTGCACATGGAAACAATTAAAATACAGAATTTGTCTTCATATTTTTTTACAAAATAATTAACATAAAATACTACCCTAAAAGAAAACTATGTACAAATAGAACTTATCTATTTACAAGCCAATGTAATATTAACATAAATATTAATATATTGCCCTTTTGGCAATTTTCTTCATGTAAATATATAAAAGAAGAAACAAATTTCTATGCAATTCTTACTAAATATTTGTATAACTCATGTTGAGAAAAGGCACAATCAAGAGAGCACAAAAACATGTTTTGAGCAAATTCTGTTTCCTTTAGGTTAGATTTCCTCATTTAACCCATTACAAATATGCCTCTATTAAATAAAAAAGAAATTTATTAATAAATAAGGTAAGAGATCAAAACTCTAAGAACACTTTAACTGCCCAAAAACATAATAAGGCAGAACAAAGGCACATCTTTTTAAACTTTAACACTAATTTTCGGACATATTGATGAGTATTAACTGTGTATATCACAGCTGATGTCTGGCCAAAAGATTTGTTCAAACTATCACAAACTATACATATATATCTTTTTTGTTTTTATACTAAATAGTTCGACAATCGATCATTAAATAAATATCTAACAATACACAGGCCAGGTCGCTAAATATTGATTGCAGGTTTCAACTATGTAACACACCAATTTTATAAAAGACACAATCAAACGTAATATTAAATAACTGGCACCGGATTTCACTATAAAATGATTTGTCACTTGTAAAGTGTTCATTGTAAATATCGTCAGGACCTCGTGTTTCTCTACGAATGTTCCATCCAAGTATAACCACCAATAACAATTAAATAAATTTCAGAAACTTCAAATATAAATAGGGTCTGCTGTCTGTTTGTTATTATTAGGACTCGAGATACCTTCTGACCAATCAGAATTTGAGTGTGGGGATGATGATGACCAATAGTACGGTGACTCTGGTGAAGGTGTAGGGAAACTCTCGGGTGCTTGTAAACTTTCTGAAGGTGGCGTGAGATAGTGGTAGTATTGCTGCGCTTGATAAGGCATGGTGGGGTTATAAGACAGTTCTGAGAAATCAAACTGTATAGCTTGACCATGTTTTTGATGAGTCGCTGCCCTCATGGCTGCCATGTGTGTAGGAGATGTAGGCAAGGAAGGCCTGCTTTTTACAGGAGAGGGTGAAAGTGTTACACTATGTGGCGGAGAAGGTTCTTGAAAACCAGGTAAAGGCTGATATTGATATGCTGGCTCCATAGTAATGTTATGTAGACTCTGCATGGATACAGCATTCTTGATGGAATCTTCATATGCTGGTGGCTGAGGAAGACCAGAGTTACTATATATTGAACCAGGAGGTTCTAACCCGATAGCACCGTCTTCTAATGTTGCTGGTTTCTTATTCTTCTTTACACTAGGTTTACGCCGCACAGGCTGAGTTTGTTGCATTGAATCTGTGTCTGGACTATTTGGACTCCCAGCTCCAGACTTCGGTCGCTTCTTAGCTTTACTTCCTGGTTTACCTCCACCACCAATAACAGTTGGATGGCTTATAAGATGATGGTGATTTGGAGACCCTAAAACAGAAAATATATTTAATAATTTTTTTCTTATTTACTAAAAAGAAAGTGTGCATATTTAAATGAAATAAATAAATGTTCACCGATAATTAGCATTAGCCATAGAGATTAGTGTTTTAATATCTGAAATCATCATTACTAATATTTGAACAAAGTCATGGACCAAACTATGTTGTATTTTATTAAAACGAAGATTACAAGTAAATTAAATATCAATTTTCTATTCTTTAAAAGGTATAAATTTACTGATTCAACTTTACTGAAATTAAGATGGTTGAAGTTCAGTATTCTTTAAATAAATTAAAATAATAATGTTACACTATTTAGGCTTAATTTATGAGAATAAAAATGATATACACTTACACTTACCGATTAGGGGCCCATTGGATATAACAGACACCATCTGAGGAGAACGAGGAACATGTTCATCGAGTAAATTTACAATGTCATGATGTAACCTTTCTCCTGCTACATCTCTTGGTAGTCTGTCCATATGATCTGTGATCTCTCTATTAGCGAAATTGTCTAAAAGGGCTCTACATGCTTCAAAACTGCCTTCTCTTGCAGCAAGGAACAATGGCGTTTCATCCTAAATATTAGAAAACAAATATTAATTAATCTTAGTAACATTAACCAATTAATAGTTACTTCAAAACCAGAGACAAAGCTAACTAAGATACCAACCATATAAAATCATTGAAAAAAATAATTAATTACTTTAAAATAATTAACCCCTCAATGTAGGAGATTTTGAGGTAAGGAATAATACCTGCTACGGTACTTTTTGGAAGTGTAACTAAAACTTTTTTTTTAGTGCTTGCAACTGTTCACTCAAACATTTAATTTCATTTATAACATGAGTAATTATAAAACTTCAACATGAAAAACACTTGGGAATTACTAAAAAGCTATTAAAAGAATTATAAAGTAAAGTAATAATTACAGAACTAACCTATAAAAATATTAGCCGATAAACACATATTCACTTATCTTTTAAAAACTATAAAAACATACCAGCAAAATAAACTTTACATATAATTTAAATACAATATTTTCACTTTTATCTTTCAAAAACACAACAATAATACTATAAAAACGTGAGAAAATAGTATAAAAAATCTGTGTAAAAGACAGAAACTTGTTTGTGTTTACCACAATAGCTAAGACAGCTGATTAACAAATGGATGCATGATTTCAGAATTTATTTGAAACTAAAAAAAATGGACTAGGTTCAGGCAGACCTATTAGTCTGAACCTAGTCTTAGTCATTAGTTTTTATTAGTAATGATAAAAATAGCTTTCCTACAAACAAGTTCTATGTATTTTAGTTTCTTCTAATAGTCCCAAATATAGGTGGTAGAGATCATTAGATGATATACTACTGCCATGCGAGTAGTGCTCGGCAATTTGCCAATACAGCTGGTAAAAATCATGCAAGCTCTGGTCAGCAAACCTTGTCATTTTGCTTTCTTCTCTACTACTTGGAGCTTGAGTACTTTTAATTAGTTTAAGTATTGAAGATTATAACTATTCTTATTCAGTAATATGATCTGCATGCAAAATAATGATTAGTAAAAATTATTATTAGTTTCATATACCTGGTTGCCTGGAATAACTAAAATTTCAACTAAGTTTCCTATGTTTTTCTTTGCAAGTAAAGGGGAAGGGGAATATTGTTACAATTAATGGTCATGAAAAATATACCAAAATTTAACATAACAAGTAGGGAGAAGTTATCATAACCGTAAACTTCTGAACATTCACTTCTCTTTATTATAAGATTTTTCAGATTTAAATGAAAAAATATTTTGTCCTATATGAAATATCCTCTATAAATCCTAAACTTTTTATAAAAATTCACACATGTCACAACACATCACACATGTACGGTACCACAAAAAATGTTATCTATAATGCAGTTTTGCCCAGCTAATATATACTCTAGTGATTGAGAAAATGAACTGTGTTTACGAAATATTTCAGAACTTTAGTGTTTTATTCTATGCAATACCACGGACCCATTTCCAAGGTAACCCTATGTCTCCTATCCATACAAAAACTAAACAAAATTTTAACAATTACTTAAAAAAGGAATGAAAATTAAAACTAGAATGGCTGTTGAGAAACCATAATCGAGGAGGGAAAAAAGCTTACTAGATCTTCAAACCTAAAAGCTCTCTACTAAAGAGAGCTTTTTCCCTATGAAGTACCCATCTGATTAAAAAATCTCTGAGCTTGATATTTTTATTTAAAATAGATTAGTGACTTTTGACAAATCTACCTCCACGAAATTTTACCAAATTTAAAATGCAACCTTCTACAAATATACAACATAAAACAATATATACAAGACAACAATTTTATAATCTAAATGATACATACTTTATCATCTTGTGCATCTCTATTTGCACCATGTGCCAGTAATATGTTCACTGCATCTACGTTGTTTACAGCAGCAGCCCAGTGAAGCGCAGTTTTACCAGAATTATCAGCTGCATTAATATCAGCATCTGCATTTATTAAATCTTCAACCATTCCTTCGATAGCTAGTCTGGCTGCTAAGATTAAAGGTGTAGTTCCATCATGCATTCGAGCGTTCAGGTTTGTAGCTCGGTTGCGTAGTAAAATCTGTGAATAAAGGAAACTTTTTTTTAAAACAGTTATCATTTAATGTTCTTAGTGAAAATTTTAAAACTAATTTCCAATTTAAAATCCAAACAAACCATTTCCAAGTTTTTTTTCTTCAACTAGATTAACCTTCAAAATTGTTTTAAATTAATAGCTAGCCAGGATGAAAATATGCTGTGTTTTGTTTGTAAAATTTGTTTAAATACTGATTAAGAAAGTACTATGACATATTTTAAAAGCCAGTAGCAAAGAAAAAATATATGAGCTTTTATTTTTCGTTATTCATTTAAACAATTAATTACATTACAATTGAATTTTATGTTGTCAAACTGATTGTCGCAACTAATTAATTTTATATGAAAACAACAAGTAAAGAAACATATTGTTTTGAAATTCGTTTAAATAATTTACCTGGAAGACGCCCATAGCATCAGCAGCTACAGCAGCATGGAGTGGAGTCCGTCCAGTGTTATCCTGGGAATTTGCTTCAGCCCCTGCATCCAGAAATCTCTTAGCTGCATCAGCTCTAGCATATCTGAGAACAAAATCCATAATATGTATGTGTATTTTGAATATTTTGTAACTTCCTAAGGCTTTCTTAACCATGCAGAACTAAACATTCTAACATAATAACAATCGCCATATGTAAACCGTGAAATAGCTACTGAAATTTTGTGTACCCTTTTGGGTTAAAATATTTTAAGTTATTGAAACTCAAATTTAGTATTTGTAAACTTGAAAACTACTAATGAAACAAAAGTGTTACACCCTAAACTGGATAATTTCATCACTTGTAACATTGTAACAAAAATTTCCTGCAACAGGGGTGGTATTTACTCAGCAGTTAATCTTACTAGTTTCATCATACCAATTAGAAATATAGGTTTGAGTTTAATAGGGCACTTATCCTATTAGTTTAGATTTTGTGTAGATAGGAGACACAGGTCTACCTTGGAAAGTGGCCTTTGGTACCTAATAGTACACAAATAGGAAAACACACAAAAAAACACTAAAGTTCTGAAGGTTAATCAGTATAGAAGCTTCTTTTTATATTATCTATTGATTAAGAAAGTGAACAGTGTTTACAAAATATTTCAGAACTTTAGTGTTATTGTTTTGTTTTTTGTGTGTGCGTTTTTCTATTTGTGTACTATTAGGTAATACCAAGGACAACTTTCTAACATAAGACTGTCTCACCTATTCATACAAAATTGTTACAATTTATAAATATAACTACAGTTGACATGGTTAAGTTATGACCGCCTGAAATTTAAATTAAAACTGAAGTTTTATGTTGAACTCACAATTAAACTACACACAATGTGCAAAAAAGTTAACTCCAATCAAATTAAGTTTTAAGTACTTTATCAATGGTAAAAATAACTATTTCAGTTAAACAATTGAAATGATGAAAATTGCCATAAAATACAGATATCACACCCAAGAAAAACTTAAGATGAAACAATGAATGAACGTAATAATGCTTAAAAATAACTAATTTAGAGTTAATTTTGAAGAAGAGGACAACACAGAGAGTATTAACTTCATGGAACTAAAAATAGTTTAGATTCTGTATGGATAGGAGACACAGGCATTCCATGGAGTATGGTTCTTGGTATTAACTAGTAGAACACAAATTAGAAAACGCACAATAAAATACTAAAGTTCTGAAATAGTTTTTGTGTCTTTCCCTATTTGTGTACTATTAGGTAATACCAAGGACCACTTTCCAAGGTAATCTGTGTCCCCTATACAAAATCTAAACAAATGGTGAACATTGTTGGGTGTAAATAGTTTTTAATTTTTTTAATCTTACTAAATTTAAATTTAAAATTTGATATATTTCATTACTTTATTTTATTTGTTAATATTTGATTCACTTTATTTATTAAAACATTAAAAATTGCAAACATACCTGGCAGCAAGATGCAAAGATGTTTCACCAGTTTTATCCATAGTTGCATTAAGTTCAGCGCCCTGTGCTACAAGATCAGCTATCACCGCAGCATTGCCATCTTCTTCTTCATCTTCTCCAGTGTCTATGCCTCCTCCCTTCACAGCTGCTACCATCAGAGGTGTCATGCCACAAGGTAAACGTACTTCAACATTTTCCTGAAATTCAATAAAAATGTATTATTATTAATCTATTTTATATCTATTTTCTATCTTTTGTTGTTGTGCAGAGTTAAACATTAATAGTTTTAGTTTTGAATGTATTACTAACAAAATTTGTAGAAATGGTTAAAACTAATTTCTACAGCATATGTATCTAATTATCTTATAGAGTAATGTAAAAATACTAAATAGATAAGAAGGAAAACAAAGTATGTAAAATGATTTAAAAATATTATTACAGTACAACCTCGTTAAGTCGGCCCCCTTTAAGTCAGATCTCCGGGTAACCCGGACCGGTTTGCAATAAATAAATATAAATATAAATATAAATTAATACAAAATGTGCATTTTGGTAGCGCTATTGCTTTATACGAGTGCATAATCGTAGCGTATTGCATGCTGATCGTGTTTCCACCGAGTTCACACAACCGAGTTTGTTTGCCGTGACTGTATATCTGATGCCTAACTGTAGCGCTGCATGCCTGCGTGTTTATTGTGATGAGTAAATATTTTTAAAGTGTTTTTCTCCATAATAAAGAAAATTATTGTAATTACAGTATGTATATTTTAATATTTTTTTGTGTTTTCTGCTCTTTCCCCGGATAACACGGATTTTCGTTATGTCGGATCGGCCGCGGCCCCAGCTGTTCCGATTTAACGAGGTTGTACTGTATTAAGATCTCAAAATATTATTAAAAGGGATTTCAAAATATTTTAATAATCTATGTTCACATTTTCAAGTAAGATTCGATTATATGTTATCATACATAATCAATCAAAATGTAATGAACATAAGATGGATATGAACTGGTGCTGTACATATTCTGTCCACTGAAAAGAGCAATTATAGATTAAGCCAACTTTACAGAATTGTGGAAAATTAAACTCCAATTATATTTTATGTGTTTGCTGTTATCAGCAATGATTTTATATGTTTGTTAAATTGGTTGTTACAGTACTATGTATACCCTAAACTAAATTCAACATTTTTAAAGCTGTTTAAATCAAAACCAAAAATTACAAAAGATTTATAAAAACATCTGCTATGTATTAAAATATTTTATCAGACTTAACTTATCAAACTGAACAAAAATATTTTACTTCAGATCTTCCAAAGAATTAAATTTAATAAGATTCAATGCTTTGCCAAATTTATAAGTACATCACTAATTTTAAATCTTTCGCTCATTATCACAAAAACCAAATTAAAAAAATGAATGAATAAAACATACCATGCTAGGTGGCGTAAGTATCACGGGTCTGCTGTCCATGTGCTGTTGTCCCCACATATCTTCATAATCTGTAATAGCTGTGTGATCACTCGCATATCCATTGTCTCGAGCTCGTTTAGTTGGTGGTAACTCGCTCTCATCATCTGACCAATGACCACCATGGTTTACACTCATTGGTGGAACTTCCAAACAATTGATACTTGGCTGTTTTAGATTTCTCATCTCTTGCCCATCAGGACCTCTGCGACGTGACGTTCTTCTCTGGCCACTAAAAGGACAAAAAAACCCCGTATTTATACTCAAATGTTAATGCACTGTTCTTAGTATTTTGAAAATGAATCATATATCTATTTAGTTAATATTATAAAAACACATTTTTTTTTCAATGAACATTATTTTCCTCTTTGTATTTATTTGGCATTGAATATTCTATTAAGACATTGTTTTTTAAAGAAATTTTGTCATCTTTGAATCATCATTTATGGCTAAACTATGTTACTTATTTGTTCTTACAAAAGTTAAGTAAAATTTTACAAATAAAATTTCAATTACGTTCATTTTTGTGTCAATTGATAATCACAAGGGTAATTTATTTTAAATGAGGAAATATTTTATATTTCACTACATAACTCGACGTTTAGTAGATACAGTATAACCAAGTAAATATATGTAATAAACTGCTACAACTAATCACATGTTTTGTATCATGCCAAATTAACCTAATCGACTGTAATTATTTGCATCATTGTTAAATTATTATTGTTCAGCATGAGGCTGTTTCTAAAAAAAACAAAGTCTAATCATAGGTTGTGTTAATTTGTTTACTCCAAGTATGTATATATATATATATATATATATATATATATATATATATATATATACATACAGCCTGACTTCCATATAATGAAATTGATGGTTCCTCACAAAAAATTTGATATATAGAAACTTCTTTAACCTGTTGGCGAGTACATATGGCATATGCTGTGCTTTGATACATGCTACAAGAGAGTACACATTTTACAAAAACAAACCACAAAGAAGTAAATATTTTAAAAAAATTGTTAATGTGAAAACTTATTTATTTAAACTTAAAATAACATAATAACATATTATACAGTGTCGTTCCAATTATTTGCGAGTCTTATGGAAAAAATAAGTAAGCAAGTTTCACGGTTCTCTTTACCTGTTTAGTACGGGTAACAACCAGTAAAACTACGATAACGAAGTTGTGCAGTAGAGATAAGCTACTGTCTAGAGTGGTTGAACTGTGACCCTAATGAGCCGGAATTCGTGTTTTCTCAGTAAGAAACAAAAACAATGTAGGAAACAAAATCCTAAACTAACCTTTCACTAAATGATGTTTAACTTCCTTATTTTTTTACTTGCAATTTGCAAAGTTCAATATATAGAATTTTTTTTTTGATTTATACAAATTCTTTTCCATTGGAATTTTCATGTGATTGTAAAAAACTTCGATAAGTAGAGAATTTTGATATGATGAAATTCTAAATATGGAGGTCAGACTGTACATATATTTTTTCTTCCAATTCAATATTACCTAAATCTGTTTTAATAATATCAATCGTCTACTAAAACATGAAAGATTTAATGGAAACCCAAGCTCAGAAACTGATGTTCAGGAATAGCTTCATACTAGGCGATGAATGTAACCTATAATTAGGTTTAATCTAACTAGAAACAGGCTCATACTGAACAATAATAATTTAACATTGATACAATGACATAAGTTAATTTGGTTATGGTACAATAAATAATGTGGTGATCTTCTGACTCTTTACCATCTGTTTTGTTTGGGCAATGCGTCAACTGATGTCTCTTCTCCCATTGCATTTTCTGTCAAAGTTTCTCTATTAATTTCCGGAATGTTCTTAACATTTGGTTGCGAAAATGGGTTTTCAAAATCATTACTTTCATTACTTTTACTGCAAGGAGCTAGTTGTTTAATGGATACTGTAGATTCTTTTCCATCTGCTAATCTAACAAGTGCATAATCAGGGTTGGAAATATTGGCATATACGTCTTTTACTAAAAGATCATATTTACTTAATCTGTTGTAATTCTTCATCAACACTGGGGCTGGAGTGATTAACCAACTAGGAATAGAATTACCATGACCAATAAATGATCGTCTTTGGTATTTGAACATTCTTTCATATGATGTTTCATTAGTTGTAGTACACAATAAGGATCCGATTGTATGGCAGAGCTTCAGGCAACACCTGCTCCCATCTACTTTGTCCCCATGGGAAAATGGGTTAAAATTGGTTACAAAATTGATGATCAATACTCAATAATATTTTGAAGATTAACAAAAAAATTAATAAAAAATGGCAATACAATAGATAAAATGATTGTTTTCTAGTTTGACAAACTTTTAATATTTTTGATTTATAAAAAAATTGGACTAATTAAGAAAAAAAAATTTTCTCCAGTTATTTAACCTTTTGATGCCCGACTTATGATCAGTATAATACAAGCTCCAGCCCGGGTATTTTTCGCAAATTTGCAGACATTATTATGATAATTCATATAAAATCTAAATATGAAGCAAACCTATCAATGTAATATTTTTTTTGTTCAGAAAGAACAGGGGGATATGAAAATGGTATAAAAAGTTACATTATCTAGGCCAAATTATTATTATTTTTTACTTTATTTTTATTTTTTTTAATTTTATATTGAAATTTCAAAAGTAAAGTTATAGTAAAAATATAATTTTTTTTTTATTGTAAAATCGTTACATACATTTTGTAGGAAATTTAATTCCCTACACAAAAATGTATATATATATATGTAGACATATATCATAAAAAATATTATAACTTATATGCAAAAATGTAGACAAACGTAAAAGTAAAAAATGCAGATTTTCACACTGTTTATTGTAGCTTTTACATTAAATTAAAAAAGAACAAATATACAAGCTATATATGTTTTTAGTACATGATTTTCAGTACTCTTATATTTATTAAAATTATATATTTCACTATTTACAACACTTGGGCCGGGAATTGGATTGTCATATAGGTTAGAATGCGTCGGTGCATCGCCTGAAGGTCCAGGAACATTTTCAACTACACGATTTGAACACGTCACTACACTACGTATTATCTCGTCATTATCACTATCACTGTCTAAAAAATCACTAAAATCATCACGAGATAAATACTCCGATATTTCACCTTCACACAAATTAGACATTTTGTTTGTTTATCAAGACACAACAACAACAAAAGAAGCTACCACAGCTATACAGTGACAGCTGGCGAAATAACGAAAGTGAACCGGATATTGCAGTGATGCAGACTAAGACGCACTAAAACAAAAATTACATCTCATTTCCCTGCATTCTGCTGAACAGTTCAATACCAAATACGTCATAGCAGTATAACCGCTAACACGCAAAAAACGAGATATAAAACAGCTGACGCCAACTCGCATATATGCGGGCGTGGGCTGCTGGCAGGGCAGTCGTCTGCTCGCATATATACGGGCGTGGGCATCAAGAGGTTAATAAAATCCATAATTACTTGTCTGTAGGTTAATAAAATATGTGAATAAGGGTTTGTACTTCTAATTTTATCTCTAAGGGAGGTTTGTATTTTGTTTATTGGATCGAGATTGTCTATTTACCATCAATTAAAGCTATCTCACCTTTCCTTCTACACTGCCGTCTACTTATTGCCAATTTCAAAACAAAATATTTAGCAGAAGCTCAAAATAACTTGTGTTCTAAACGGCTTGATACAAGTTTTAAACTTGTATCTTGTTTTTAAACCTTGAACTTGTAAAAGGCTCAATTGCTTGCGTTCGATAAAAGCCTGAGTTTTGAGAACCTCGATTTACCCAAAGCTCAGCTTGAATTAAAAAACCCAGGCTTGTACATCTCTGCTTGACAACAGCTATTAATTTGAAATCGGAAAGAAGTTAAGGCAGTAGCTAAACTGGCTTTAGTAGTTAAAACTCTTCTTTCTTGAATTAATTGTTTTTAACTTGTAATTAAAGTTTTCTTTCTTGAATTAATTATTGATTTATAAAACTTTCAGAACTTCCTTTGTCTACAAGAGCATCAGTAATCATTTCATTAACTTTAAATTGAATTACAGATTTTTGTAAAGAAGGTGGTGAGACATCTCATACATTATCTAACTGAGAAAGTGATGATATCTATTTACCAAATGCCTTGGTGCAGACTTTAGGAAAATGAATTGGTTTATTTCATTTATGGAATGTTACATTTCATGCCAGGCAAATACAACGGGAATGTTTGTTCTGCCCACAAAAGAGCATTTTATTTATAGCTGTTCTTCTATAAAATTATAACTGCTATTTATAGCAGTTATAGCTGAAAGATTTGAAGTTTCTATATCATCATCAGCTAAGTTATTAGATATAATTTCATTTTTAAAGGTTTGCATTAATGGGTAGCGACTAGCGAGGATGTCTGATAACACTCAGCCTGAGTTTGTGTAATTTCAAGGCACCGAGCTTTCTGAAAACTCTCAATTAATACAAATCTTTGACGGATATAATATGACTGCAAGCCATTAATAAATATATCTCTTATATTTCCATCTCTATTTTGTTCAGCATTAACTGTTTAGAATTACAGTCTTTACTAAGTTATCCTTTAGACTAAATTAATCCAAACAATCATAGGCCTCAACCATAAGGCAAATAACATAATTTATTAATTTCTAGAAAAATCTTAACCTCACAAACAAGCAAAAAAACTTTAACTCATAAATTCTAATAAAGATTTATAATTTCAAGTTGATTTACGTAATAAACAAACCTGTTTAAATTTAACCATGTTTTTAATGAGCTTTTTTTTAAATTTGCGAGTATTTTAATTATTTTTTTTTAGTGTTTACTTTATTATGTTTTATATGTATGTAAAACATAAAACAAAAACTGTATGTAAACAGTAAAAGTATGCCACGATTTATGTATTAAATTAGTTTAGTCAGGTTTTATCACAAGTACAATAAAAATGACTACAATATATTTTCAATGCAAATAGTTAAAAATAAAAATGACTAACGTTGTATATGAATCATTGATATATTATTAGAACAAACATGGGCTAGTTTATCTTCTCTTTAATAAAGTTAGTTTATTATTAACATAAAAACTTATTGACATATAAACCAAAATATTCTATTTTAAATGGATTTACCTGTTGTTTCTAAGAAATCCTTCAGGAAACCAAGTTATACCATGAGCACGTTTCTTCTGTGCAGTTACAAGGACACTAAGCAATAGAACTGCGAGGCAGACCAGGATAATTCCAATAAAGACATATTTGCCACTTGTTGGTGGTTCAGGAATTGGTTCACCACCATCAGGAATACCATGAACTCTGTAGATAGGGAAGGATGTTGATAATGTATGTGTTGCCGCAGTAGCAGCGAGAAAATCTGCAGCATCAGTCGCAGAAGGGAAACACTCCGTCATCCCTTGACTAGGTGTAGTACACTGACGATTGTCTATTTCCAAGTAAACAATCACTCCTCGAGATCCAGCATCACCATTGGACATCTTCCAAGGATAAATCTTTTCTCTATCTTCATGATCACGTTGAATACGTACATTGGATCTTAACTCATGTCCAAGCTGCGTAACATAGATTGGCATTTGTATATAATTGTAGAAGTTAAGCAAATAATATATTGACATGATTTCCAATAACTCATTATATTATTTTCAAAAAACAGATTCTAATAAATGACTAATACTTTCATGTACACCTTTTAAAACAACTTCTCCATCTTACAACATATTTTCCCATATTTATTTCTCTACTCTTTACCCTGTCACTCATCTTCCTATATATAGTACTGTTATAAAAGTGAGTGTATGAGAAGAGTTTTCTACAATTAATTATTTTGTCAGTTGAGGCAAAAAATTAATGTGTAATTATTATTTATATAATTTCATTAATATAGAATTTTAAAGAATTTTTCTCTCGAATTTTTTCAAAATTGTTATCATAAAATTTATTTTAAACCAGTAGTAACTTTCCGATAAAATATGTCACTGATACGTTAGTCACTGCTGTATGAATATATAAAACAACTTAATTCAGGGCAGACAAGACAGTACACCCAGATGGACAACTGACATACGAAAATGAATGTACAATTTTTTGTTGATAATAGGTATCAAGACAGTATATATTTTGTATGAATACAGCTCCATGTTACCACATTTTGCACACAAGGTGTAGAGGGAGTGAGATACAGTAAAGGGATACTGCTGTACACTACAAGTTGAACAAACAAGGCAGAAGTATCGCTGTAATAACATTTATGCTTAGATTTTGTATGGATAGGAGACACAGGTTTACCTTGGAAACTGGTCTACTGATTGAGAGAGTAAACAGTGTTTATGAAATATTTCAGAACTTTAATGTTTTATTGTGTTTACCTATTTGTGTACAATTAGGTAATACCAACGACCACTTTCCACGCTATGCTTGTGTTTCCTATCCATACAAAATCTAAACATAATAGGCTACGTGCCCTATTAAACTGTAATAACATTAGTAATTTTTCTTTTATACTACTAATAATTCCAATTTTTTCATATTTGTAATATCTTTTGTATTTCTCACTGGAAAAGGTCAAGTTCAACACTTCTTCAATATGGTTAATCCGTACAATGTAATATTTCCAAAAAAAAACTTCAAAAGCGTTTTTATTAAATATAATCAAATGGTGCAAACATAACTATCTCACACAGCCTTCGACAAAATCAAATACCAATTACAATAAAAACCTTTGGCGTCATCTCAAAAATATAATTATCTTTAGGTTTTTCTTATACATATATCATACGCAAAAGAACATATTTTGTATTATTTTTTAATCGTTGTTGCATCAATTGTAATTTTTCGTTTCTTTTAAAATATAAGTAAATTTTTTAAACTGACTAGCCACGAACAACATTGTAAAATTGGGTAAACTATATATTAACTATGCCAACTGGTATTCTTCCTCCTGTTAAAATTGTAAAATTCATTTGGTCACTGTAAATATATTTACCTTGTATAAAGTTAAATAAAACAAGGTATAAAGAGATTTGTGTTTATTTGTTATTAAAGTACATATAAATTACTCTTAGCTATTTGACAATTAAACATTTAAAATCCTAATTTCTTTTCTCCTCTTCTAATTCTAGAATACATTGTTTTGATTCTACTATTCTTCTTTTTTAATGAGTATTTGTTTTACTGACTATCTTTGGAACATCAATAAAGGAATGATAACTTCCTTTATTTTTATTGAATGCTTTAGGTCTAATTGCAAAGTAATTTTAACTGACATTAACTTCATTAACCCTTTCAGAATCAAACATTTTTCGGGGGGGGGGGGATGTAAAAAGTATAAACTGATTTTGGGTGATAAGTTTTAAAAACTGCTCACTGTAATATAGACATATATTGTAAACGTTTGTTAAAAACATTACAAAATATTTATTTATAATTTTTTCTATTTTTTTAATTAAAGATAAGTAAATGGACTTTTTATGAATGAACATAAAGCCGAAATAATTTATATTTTTATTTTAAAACAGCAAAATTGGGGGGAAAATTGCATATTAAAATTTTCCTTTTCTTAAAACAAACAATAATTTTACTGTGGGGAAACTTCATTTTTATCATTTTCTATTAATCCTGAAAATTTCATAAAGATAAGTACTGGAAAAAAATATATAGCAACAAATATAACCTAACCTTTTTCCTAAATTTTACTTGTAACCTAGCTTAGACAATAGTTTGTTTATCTTTTTTAATATATTTATTAACATTATGTTTCAATAATTATTATTATATTCATTTTATTTAAAATTACATTTTTTTCTTTTGAATACATAATTTATCTGGGTAGCTGTAAATAGTTTATTGGATTATAAGCAAGACATTCTTTTGAGACAAGATACACTTGTACAAATTTATACTAATCTAAGACCTGATCATAATCTGTAATGAAAGTATGCTTACTTGTTGCAGGTAGTTTAACGATATAACTTACTAATTGATTATTAGTTTTGCAACCTATAATATAGTTTGCTCATTACTAGTTTTGCACTATTTTATTTTTAGTAAATATTATTTGTCATGACTTTTATGACAAAGCTGACCAAAACAATCAGTAGAATGATGATACAATACCATCTCATCAGGATCATTGTTGCAGGTTCTGTAAAATTCAATTTAACATTGATGTTGATTCTGGTTTCAATAAAACTTAATTTCAGTTCTGCCAAGAGTCTTAAAACCGAGATTAGAAGTATCAAATCGACTCATTTCTACCAAAGACATTTTTAATAAGGTTAAACTAAAACTGTACAACTAACCTCTCTAAGAAAAGTAACTTTCTTATTGATGAATGACTGCATATCTATCAGAATGATAGTCGCCAAAGATCCCTCGGCTAACTTGGCTGGCGTTCTAGTACAGTCCAAACCATCCCAATTACATTCAGCATTGTTACATCCATAATCACAATGTCCGTTGGCATAATGTTTCTGACAATAAGCATCATATATCGGGCTGTAAACAAAATTGTAACAATTGAAATCGGTTGGAAAAACAAAATTTACTTTTGTAAATTTAAGTTTTAATAAGGTATAATAATCAGTTTAAAACTTATTATCAAAAGAAATATTAGGAGATAAAACATAAATAGTAGAAAAAAATTAAAAACAAAATTAAATAATCAAAGAGTTTTTACTTCAATTAAAATACCATACAATATTTTTTAATTAATTTAAATGTGAACTTAAAAAAACTTATGAATATTTGTTTTGTTTTTTCCTTAATTTAAAGCTTTAATGGTTATTTTCTATACACTAAAATTCGGAAATGTTTATGAAGGATCTAAAAATTAACTCTCGACTTAATTTTTTGTCTTCCCAACAGTAGTTATCTGAGCCGTTGTAAATGTCAATTGCAATACTCACTTGCAGGGTTGCAGACTCTTTTCGCAATCTCTTCCATCGAACAGACATTGAGGGTTGTTACACATTTCATCACAGCGGCCGTTCATAAATACTTCCCAACAGTCAATAGGTGCAGTACAATTCTTCCAAGGATTAATTCCTAAGGAGCAGTCATTCCCATCAAAGTTACAAGTAAATGTATTGCATTCCTTATCGCACCTATGATTGCCAGACTTTGCATGGCAATTGTTTATAATACATTTTTCACGCTCACGTTCAAGTTCCAACTCCACAGCAGATATTGGTGGTGGTTGCTAAAAAAAATATTAAAACTTGTGAATAATAGCAGTAAAATTCCCGGAATGTTCCAACATTCTGGTCCGTCATAACACATCTGATATTCAAGAAAACAATTAAATATAACTTACTTTAACTATATTAGGTCGGCCAACTCCTCCACGAAAGTTGGGATCATAGGTATCACAATTCTTGCCAGCCCAATTAGGGGGACAGAAACATGCGTAGTCACCGACTCTGTCTTGACACACAGCTGAATGTTGACAGGGAGTTGTTGAGCACTCATTAAGTGCATCCAACTCACAATGTGTTCCAGCAGTACCTTAAACATCATAGAAATAATCTTATTATCATTACATAAGTTGTGAAGTAAAGTTTTTGTTAACATAAAAAGATTTTTTAGTTTAGACATATTGACCTTATTTTGCATTATTTTTTTTAGATCATTGAAAGAATTTAATTAGTTACTGGGAAACCCGAAACATCCAACAAATAATTGGACTTGCCTAAATACATCAGTGTTTTTGTTTTATAATGAAAATATAGTAATTAATGTTATAAAACCATTTCAGTAATAATATGGACAAACATGTTTGTTCAAGAAAATGTTTTTCTGATTTACCAAATTTAAGACAATTACTAATATGAATAACTATTATTTAGTGCAATCAAATGTATTTATACAATGCCACTCTTTATACAATGGTAACTTTTCTCTTCATAACTTTTAATGTTACAAAATGTAAAACATAACAGGCTTTTATTATTTCTGATTGAGTAATAATAATATGATCTCTTTATACTGAACAGCGTATTAATTATAATAACATACTTTTATGAAATTGAAAAATTATATAAGAACAAAGTTTTTTGAAAAACATATGACTTTAATAATTTATATTTATTTCTTAAAGGAGTTTTAGAGATTTTGGATTATAATTTACATCCATTTAAAAAAGCAAAACCTTCTTCCTGAAATTTCTAATTATAAAATTTAGTACCTGGCGGACATGCACAAGTGTAACCACCAGTGTCCATTGCATGGCATGAGCCTCCATTTTGACAAGGATCAGAATCGCAGTCGAAACCAAAGAATTCACAGTTTCTCCCAGAAAATCCTTCAGGACACAAACAAGAATGTCCCGCTTCTAAAGCAGTACATGCTCCTCCATTTTGACAAGGTCCGCTCTCACAAAAATTTACCTGAATTTTAAGAAAAGGAACAACATAAGGAAAGAAAGTTCTGAAAGTAGGAATTAAAGTTTTACTTACTATTTTATAATTCTAAAATAAATAAAAACATGTATATTGTATATACACAAGTAATTGAAAGTTTAACACCTTTGGCACTTTCTTTTTATTATTTTCTATGGCTAGTAGAAAAACCATTATCAATATCGCTCATCACCTATATTTAAAACTAGTTTTAAGATTAAATTATATTATGTTGTTATATTTTATATGAATTTAAAATGAATTCAAATCAGGGTCACCACAAGAGATATCTACTTATTCTTAGGTACTGGGGCTTCACCAATATAATTTATACTACTTTTTTTCTCCACAATCACTTATTAATTTTTGATCTCACAACTTCCATTTTATTTATTATTTTACTAGCAACTACAGCTACTTCGTTAAAAGTATACTATAATAAAAAAATTGTCTTGTTTAAAGGCAATAGAGACTTCTTGGTCATCACCTTATACATTTTTTTTTTTTTTTTTAATAGATGCTGTGTATGCATAACACAATATTCAGTACAGTAATTTAAACATATTAATGTAGACAATAATACTTACTAAACTTTATTTATTTGACTTCACTTGCATTCTCATTTTATTCTAATTTTGTTTTATAGTATGATTTTCTTACTTTGTTATTTACTTGATTTTATTTATTATTGCTTAATTTAAAAAAAAATCATACCTAACTATTTTGTTGTTAATTATATATGTGTGTGTGTGTGTAACTTATGATATAAGAGGAAGGGGACAAGTGGTACCCTATAAAGAAGCATAAAGGTGAAGTTTCTCAACAAAAACTAATGACATAAACTGACTTAATATCTGTCCATCTATCAAGATATAGTTAATCTTAATTAATTCTAATGAAATTTTGATATTGTAGATATAAAACCGTATTCATTGGGTAGCACAATTAAACCAAAACATATATATGTTAGTAAAAATATGGATAGTAAAACTAAAGTTGTAGTATTAAAAATTGAGCTAGACATTCTATCCAGAAAAAAAGCTATATATTCTTCACATTTAAAAATTCTTTCAGTCAACATTTTAACAAGAAAAATACATTTCAGAATTTATTATTTTTAGATTTATTTATTTTTCCATATTTATTTCTTGGTTTATTTTGAACTATACATTGACTGGTTAAGAAAAATTAACTGCTAGAATAAAAAGATCATTGTGTCAAAAATAAATTAAGGATATCTTGGAAGTTAAAAATTAAAGCTTTCAATTAAAACAAATAAATAGACAAATGAACTTCAAGAAATATTAATAAATACTCTTCCGAGAAAAAACTATAAATTCTATTAAAAATTGTCTAATTTTATGGCTACATATCGATGAAACTGAAATTACCTTGACTTCACAATGTCTTCCCATGTACCCTGGCTTACAATTACAATGATAGTTGTTGACAAGTTGAACACAATCCTGAGTCCCTGGTCCAGCACAGGGATTAGATAAACATTCATTAATATCACCTTCGCATCGAGGACCTACAAAACCTGGTGGGCAATGGCACTCGAAACCTCCGACACGATCAAGACATGTTCCATTGTTGTGGCAGGATCCAGATACACAATCATCCACGTTGATTTCACAAATAATTCCGAGAGTTCCTACAATAAACATAACAGAGTTTAATAAATATATATATATATATATATATATATATATATATATTTATATATAAGAAATATTTCATGTTAAAACTATGTTTTGGGATATTTACACATTGAAGAGCTACTGAGCGATACTTTAAAATACATTTACTTGTTCAATGAATAGCAAACATATGTTCTGTAACTATGTGCTGTAATGCTCATTAAGTGTTGCGTACTCCAAGACTTTCAAATTGTGAAAATAAAAACAAAGTAAAAGCTTCTATTATCATTAAATATTTTTACCTGTTACAAACAAAATATAAGGTTTCTTTGAGGTGTCACAATAGTCTTACAGAGATATAAAACCAATTAAGATAAACCTTATATTTGTTTTGTTTAACTAATTTTTTTTCCTTGTTTAAAGGCAAAAAAACTCTCAGTCAATATGAAAAAAAGGAAGAAAAGAACATAAAATAAAGACCACTAATCTTGAATACAGTATTAGCATCAGGTTGGGAAAATAACAAGAGTTGGTCAATGGAGACCTGATAGGGAAGAAGAACACTAGTGATCTAACCCAAGACTACATGAAAAAAAGTGTAGATCCAGCTAGGTTCACTTGGGATTGACAAGCCTAAACTCACTAAAGTGGGATCCTGAGTATTTAACTAAATATCCAAATATTAGAGAGATTATAGTAAATAATCAATGATACTATTATTAATTTGAAAGTAGTATAATAATAGTAAAAGTAGTATAATAATATATAAGTAGTCTAGGTCAAAAGTTTTAAAGACTTTTCTTAATTCTGAAGGTTAATGTTCTATCAATGGTTTATCAATAAAATAATGAACAGTTTGAAGGTTGGATAGGTGATAGATATAGTTTGGTTTCAGTGGTTTGACAGAAACAATTCCCAAATATATATATATATATATATATATAGCCTAAACAATTCGAATATATAGCCTAATGTATTATGTTGATTTTATATAATCAGTATTAACAAATTTTAATAATTAATTATATTTAAAATAGGTTTATGATTAAATTAAATCTATTACAGTTCTGTTAGAACTGGTAATTATACTGTATAATGAGTACAACTTTATCCCATTTTTAACATTATCACAAAAAAATTTCAGCTGATATGTTTTGGAGTGTTTCTGTATTATCAACATTTTCCATGAACTGCATCCAATTTCTAAAAAATGCAAGCAGTACAGAAAATTTTGATGATCGAATTACTTCAAACAATGTATTTTTATTTTTTTTTTTTTTATTTTGATGTCTTCCTTAAACATTGATGACTTAACTAAACAGGTTTTATATGTAATTATTCAATTAATGATGGATATAATTTCAATATAAATCACAATCATTTAATAAATTAAATTAGTTCTTTTAAGAAATATAATTTTAAGGATAAATAATATGAATAATTCACCTGGAGGGCATGAACAACTGAAATTATTGACTAGATCATGGCACGTTCCTCCATTCTGGCAAGGGTTAGGTCGGCAATCGTCCACATTCAGTTCACAATTTTGTCCTTGAAAACCTTTAGCGCACTGACACATGTAAGAGCCAACAAGATCGTGACAAGTTGCACCATTATGGCAAGGTGCAGATTCACACTCGTTGATTTCTATGCTACAGTAACTTCCTGTATAGCCATCTATACAATGACAACGATGACTGTTCCCAATGTCTTCACATGTCCCATTGTTGCAAAGTGTGTCATGATTTACACCTGGGACAACATATTTTTGTATAATACAAGAAATTACAGATTTTATTAGCATTAAATGAATATTATTTTCAAAAGTATGAATTGAATAAAATACCAAGTTATTTTTCTAATATATAAATAAATTGATAGAGGATAAATTGAACTCACAAATTCAAATTATTGAATCTGTTATATTGCTAAACTTTAGTGAACACTGATTTCATTGCTTTTCGATTATTTCAAATAAAAACTCATCCATTTTAGATATTACAATTATTATGTGAGTGTCCCCATAGCAGGATTAAATTTTGACAAAATCATGAAAAAGCTGGGGGTGAAGGTGAAACATGATTGTCAAGCTATCTAAAGAATGTGCACTCTTAACAGATTCAAAATTTTGCAGTTTGGTGCAAGGTCCAATTTTGATCAAAATCATATTTTTAAGCACAGAGATGGAAATGACATATACCAGGTAATACTTACCTCCAAAAGTACATAATATATCTAAAACATTCCATATTCAGATTTTAATGAAACTTATAATATTTATGTTTTATAAGCCTCTAACTGCCAACTGAAAGTCAGACCATTTAGCTCCTTTTTAATTCTTTTTTTTTTTTAAATTCATAAAATAATAGTAATTATGCAAAACACAACTTTTATATATCATTTTTCTCAGAAAAGTGCATAGAATTCATTTTTAAAATGAAAAAAATTAAGGGTGTAAAGGTTTTGGAATAAGTATGTTAGGAATCAAAAATTAATTGAAAATGCCACAGAAAAGCCTATATATACCATAGAACAAAGTCTAATTAAAATTGTTTTCAAGATGTACAAAAGTTTTGTAATATAGTTGTGAATAAATGTGGGTAAAAACAAAAATCAATTTATAAAATTTTCATTAGAAAAAATAAATTGTTATGTAAAAAGTGCAAAATAGCTAAACAAGTAGGGTATATTTTTAAAATTCACCAAAAATAGTAATATTATGGAAAACGCAGCTTGTTAAATATCTTTTTTCTCAAAAAGTGCATAGAATTTATATGTGTAATGACAAAAATTTTAGATGTAAAAAATTTGGTGTTACTATGTCAGGAATCAAAAAAATCGTGCAGTAACTAATGCAAAAATGCCATAAAGAATCATTGTATACAAACCATATAACAATTTTTTTTTTTAATTTCAAGATATAGTAAAGTTGTGTAATGTAGTTGTGAATAAATGTTGATAAAAAAAATAATCATTAGAATAAATAAATGTTTATGTAAAAAGTGGAAATTAGCTTAAAATTTAGGACCTATTTTGAAAATTCCCCCAAAATAGCAATAATGTCCAAAACACAAGTTGTAATATACTATTAATATAAATAAATGAACTTGTAAATAAATGTGCAAAAAATTAAACTGTTATTTTAGAAGTTTAAAGAAATATATAGACATTAGACACTTACAAAGATGGCACAAAAGAGAATGTGGTAGGTGGCATTAATTGTGTTTAATGAAACGGAATTTGGACAACCCAGTGCTTGCCTAATGTTAGGCCTTGACATGTTGGTTTGTATATCATCAAATTTCATCTTTCTAACGATATACAGATTTTTTGAAAAATATCAATATTAAGATCAATTTTTCACGGTTCGTTAGGGACTATAAAAAACAAACAGAGTGGTTCATCTTTGTAACAGTAGGTAGAACGTATATTTCTCATAAACTATGAGAGCTATCGTAATTTTGAATATGTGGTTCAAATGAGGAAGAAAAATACTATAAAATATTGCCATCTTGTGTTATTTAGACAAGTATTAACATTTATATATAAGCACCTACTCAAATTATACTTTAAATAAAGTCCTAACATTAATTAATAGAAAAATGAATGTTGTATATTTTACATTAACAATTATATTTATTTTCGTAACAAACAATATAGAGTAACATAAATTATGAAAGCACTAACCTTTTCTAATTGCTGCATCTTTGCACGAAACCATTTCAACATCACAAACTTTTCCTGTCCATCCAGGAGCACATAGACATTGATAAGAGTTATCTTTCTGTCTACATTGTGCATTATTCATACAAGGTTCTGTTGCACACCAATCTACGTAGGCATCACAATGTTTGCCTGTATAGCCATAAGGACAATGACATGTATAGTCCTGGATGTGGTCATTGCAAGTTGCCCCATTTGCACAAGGCGCTGAATCGCATTCATTAATGCGAGACTGGCAGTTAGTTCCAGTGTAACTGCAATCAAAAACAAAACAGTTAATAAATTTGTTTATAATTTTAAAATTATTAAATCAAATTTGTAACATCTTCTTTCTTTTATTGTACGTGTTTTTGCAGACATCATTAATAAAGGACATAAATAGGTTTACTTGTGTCTATGCAAAATTAGAAAGAAAAACAATATTAGAAATGTACAACTACTAAATTTCTATAAAGTTTTTTTTATTATTTGGGAGTTTTTTTAATTGTTCAGAGCTGGGAATAGTAAATAATTCACACAAAAAGGCTCTTTAAAATTATCCATATAATACATAAACTTTAACTGTAACAGCAGTAACTACTTGTTGAAACTCCATAATAAGGATAAAATAAGCACTAGGCTATAGTTTCAAATGTATTTAATTAAGCTAATTAAGTTATTAAATACATTTGAAACTATAGCCTAGTGCTTATTTTATCCTTAATACATAAACATTCATCGCTTTTAATGGTTAAATAAAGTTTGTCGCAACAATTGGTTTTTAAAACTTAATCAACAATATAATAGCAACAAATTGTTACATACAACCTGAGGTTAACATACACCTTCTACTTCCTTACTTTCATACAGAACAAATTTCCATACTTAAGAAATCTTATGTTATAGAACAAAATCAACCCTTTGGCCAGTGATGGGATGAAAAAGTATGTGAATTGTTGGGAGAAGAGAGATATTTTCTTTATATTTCTCTAAATATAAGCTATGAATATAGGCTACACCATTTTTCTTAGCCAATAATAGCAGTACAGTATCTTGCCTAATGTAATAGTATAACAAGTTTGACTTCAAAAGTATATTAAAGTTAATCTAATAATATTACCACAGTTAAAGGTAATCAAAACAATATTATATAATTAAATAAAATAAATTAATTTGAAAAGCGTTTCCAATCCCTTGGTTTTAAATTTGAGCTGTGCTCGAGCCAAGATTAAGTCGTCATTATTTTGAATTGTTTCTCGGCTCGAGATATTATTTTAAGCTTTCGCCTTTATTATTTTTTTAATCCGATTTTTTTCATACTCTATAGATTGATAATATTTTAATAAATTGATTATTAAAAATTAGGGTTATATTATCTCTATTTAGATAAAACCACAACCTTAATAGTTGATAAATTATTTATTGTAAATTAATTTTAACTCCACCTGGAAAATTAAAAACTTAATACCATGTCTAAAATTTGAACCAAGCTCGAGCCTTATGTTGAAAATTTTCTTATACAAACTTATAATGTGCATTCATTAATTACTGTAATATAACTTATGTCTTGCTTACCCAGCTTGACAAATGCATGTGTAATTATTTATTCCATCTATACATTTTCCACTGTTCATACAGGAAGATTCTGTACAGTCTTCGTCATTAGTTTGACAATTGATTCCAGAAAATCCCAAAGGACATGTACAAGTATAAGAATCTACATATTGTGTACAAGTAGCACCGTTAAGACAGGGCTGTGATAAACATTCATCTACGTCTACTTCACAATGTTTACCAGTGAAACCATCAACACAGAGACATTCGTAGTCGCCAACTTCATCCAAACATGTCCCTCCATTCTGGCATGGTGCTGAAAAAACACAAATAGTTTTATTAAGTGATTTACTTAATATTAAGTGATTATTAAGCAAATATACTAATAAATAGAATACTAATTAAAAACTGAAATGCATTAAGAAACTACAGACAAATTTGTTACCTTTACATAAATTCAAGTAATATTAAAGTTTTGTATATTTTTTAATATTGTCAATCCGACTATTGACAATAATTAAATTATCGTCATAATAGTCAATACTGATTTTTTCTCTTCACCACAACCCTTTTGGCTATTCAGTTACTATCAAATTATGCTAGAATTTGTCTGTTGTCATAAATTATAAATTTTAAAAAACACTTAGGCCTATATATTGTAGTACATATCAATGAAATAAATATTTAAGCATATGTGTCAAAAATTAGAAACATTAAATCCTCTGATCCTTCCAACCCTGTAGACAGAGAGATAGTTTATTACAAATAACAACTGAAGAAAAAAAAACACTTATATGTTCTGGCTTTCAGAGTTACAAAATAATAATAAAATAATTATACAATCAAAATTTATTCTTCCATTAACAATAATTTGTATCATCTAATTATTGCTTAATGTTTAAATAAATATATTTGTATGTTTTAAATTATCTATGAAATGACTATGTAACTACTTTCATATAATGTAATTAAAAACTTACATGAAGCACAGTCATCTGTATTGATAAGACAGTCTCTACCTTCATACCCATGAGCACAAATACATTGATAAGAACCATTAGTATTCTGGCAAGTTGCTCCGTTTCTACATGGAGAAGACACAACACATTCATCAACATCTTCTTGGCATAATCTTCCAGTGTAGCCAATACTACAGGCACAAGCAAAGTCAAGGAAGTTGGATGAAGGTGAACATCTAGCGTTGTGACGACATCTGCAAATATAAACTAAAGGTTTTACAACTATAATTTTGTGTGTGTTTTTACTCTCATAGATTAACATAATAATAGTATTGATGAAATGTATATGTCTAATTGACCAAATTATCGAATTTTATGTGACACTATTGTTTCAATCTTTACTTAAAACTTTATACACGTGGAACTTGGAACATATTAGGTGTTCTATTACGATTTATATCATATTAATAAAATAAGAAACAAATAAATCAAATTTATATCAGTTGCCCTGGCAATTTAAAACAAATGTTCTTTACATATAGTTGTGGAAACAGGTTGAATAATCTTTGCTTACCTCTTACACGATATTCAATTGTCTATTATCTTACTGATCATACCACAGCTTGATATACAAAATGATTCAAAAGATTTTTTTGGAGGGGAGGAGGAGCGAGGCACACAGGCTTTTCTGTGGAGACCCTTATGGGTATATTGTGGAAGTTAGAACATGTTTAATGATAAAACTTAAGAAATAGTCTTAATTTTATAAAAACTAAATATTGTCTTTGTAACAGGAGAGTTAGAGTTAGCATTAGAATAATGTTGTCAAAGTATCAGGTAAAATAATTTTAATATTTATAAACAACATGACGGAGAATAAACTCATACTGGGTTTTATAAATTGTACTGGGTACATAAATTGTACTGGGTTTTAAACAAAAGTTTGTTGTTCATCCCCAGTTTTTTCTCTTCCCCCCCCCCAGACATATAGTCTACCCCTCATGAAGAACAAACTATTCAATGATGAAAGAATTTTCCTAACAAAAACTTTTTTATTTATAATATTACTATAATTAATACTTATTGGGTCCTTCACTGCATGTCTGCTGAACAGAAGGCTGAACATTGCAACATTACTAAATCACAAATCTGAAGGTCCTGAATCAAATTGTTCTTATTGAAGAAACATAGGTTAAAGAATTAAACCACAAATAAATTGCACTCAAATGAATGGAGACACCAAAAAATTTCCACGAACAAAGGAAAAAGTAAAAAAATTATTATCTTTGCTTATGACTTCCGTGAACTCAACATGGCAGATAGAATTCAGTGGGGACAGTAATTGTTATTGTGATGACATAGAATAATGTGCAAAAACAGAGCTGATTTGCTTGAGAAAGTAGTAATTTTTCACATAAAAAAATACTGTGACAATTACTTTATAAATACAGATAGGAATTGTTACCTCTCACACCAGATATGAGTTCATGAAACTTCAACTTATTCCCAAAGTTGAAAGAGCCCATGTGGGGGACACAGTTGTTCCTCCTTGGAAGACCATTCCACAACCGTTATCATTCTCTACCAAGAGAACTGAACATAAGTTGAAATAGAAAAACTTTAAAATATTTAAACAAGCTCGCTGAGAAACAGGGGAATTATATGACTGTAAAGGGATACTGCCTAATATAAAAGATAGTCATTACCTATTAGGTGTACATGGGTCCAACTTTTCCTGGCAATCTCTTCCTGTATATGGCAGTTCACAAACACATTTGTAAGCATTGACAAGATCAATACAGGAACCTCCATGACGGCAAGGATTAACAGCGCAGTCATCAATGTTAGTTTCACAGTTAGTTCCAGTAAAGCCAGGTAAACACTGGCATGTGTATGCATTTAAGTGATCTGTACATTGGCCTCCATGTTGGCAAGGATTTAGCCCACATTCATCAATGTCGAACTCACAACGTTTACCTGCAAAAGAATATAATAGAGATTAACAAACTATTATACAATATTACATTCTGTATATCATAATTTTGGCAGGCTGGCATCATAGTAATGGTTCAAAACAAGGATTTTAAGATTCATTTTAAATGAGTTTAACTTTTAATTTGTATTAAACTTCATTTAAAATGTGTTTATTGGTTCCATTTTTAATCATAAGCCATTCCCCAAACTGTTGTTTCATATCAACACATTTACTTTGAAAGCGGTCTAGAAAACACTCTAGTAAAATTCTTGAAGTTCAAAAGTTTTGCCTTGTAAAGTTGCTAAAATTTTACTAAAATTAAAATATAAACATAAAGTAGACTTTTTAAACTGGACATTATAAGTAGACAAAAAAAGTGAAAACAATATCACTGAAATTAATAAATTTGTCTTAACGGAAATACCATTTTTAACATTAAAAAAATAGAAAGAAAAATTTCAACATTTCCTAACTGAAACGTAATAATTTATTTTCAATTGAATAGTAAATTTTTTATCCAAAATATATTTTTTCTACCTAAAATATTTGTAATCATAATAGACTTGTTAAGTTACACAAAAGGGATAATACATCAGAGAAATTTATACATAGACATTTGATAATCCAGCCTATTTCATAATCCATAACTGTCTAAGACTAGAGAATGTTGAGTTATCGGACTTTTACTGTAATATTAATCAAATGGATACAAATACCACTGCTGATGAAGAATCTCCAAAATACAAACAATTGTGCATTTAATACTAAGGTATAAATTTGTAGGCGAGATTTTTCTTTAAGGATCACTTTTCTTTTGTAAAATCGACATTTAAATAAGTTAAATTTTGTATGGATAAAAAGTTTAGTAAAGAGTATAAAAAGATTCTTTTGATTAAGAATGTGAACAGTGTTTACAAAATATTTCAGAAATTTATTGTTTTTTTTTGTGAGTTTTCCTATTTGTGTACTACTAAGTAATACCAAGGACCATTTTCCAACACAAGACTGTGTCTCCTATCCATACAAAATCTAAACTAATATGCTATTTGCCCTATTAAAGTTTAACGTAAAACTGGACACTTAATTAATTAATTTTAATATCAACAAAACAAATATCTCAACAGTTTTTATGTACAATTTTAAAGGTATTTTTATATGCGATGGAAATACAACATATTTCAATAACACTGTGAGGAGTATATAAATAAAAATATTTAATACCATGTATAAATAATAATTGTTAAAACAAATGATAGAGTCATACCTCCGTATCCAGGTCTACAATGACAGATAAACTGATTCAATCCATCTTCACACGTAGCACCATTGAGACAAGGGTCACTAGCACATTCATCTACATCACTTAAACATCTTGCATCATAATACCCTCTAGGACATTCACAGCGAAAACCATTTACTAAGTCTATACATATTCCACCATTAGCACAAGGATTACTAGCACATTCATTAATATTTGTCTCGCAATGTAAACCTGTAAATCCTGCCAAGCACTCGCACGAATATCTGAAACAGAAAAACAAGAGTATAGAAAGTTAGTTAAAAAACACTCTGTATATAATTCTCTAAATGTGTAACACTATCTTTAAGACAATGATTTGAATAATAACAAAGGTAATATGTTACTACTTTAATATGTTACTTTACTTTTTACTAATATTAACATTAAATTTTGCCAACCAAGGGTCAAACGAAAAGCTTCAGTAAGGAAGAATATATTGAGTCCAGTCACTATAATTTGACTTACTACCACAATTTACTACCATGGCAATTTCCCAACTTTCTCATGAAACTAGAACTTCACCATAACTTTATTAGCTGGGCCTCTCATTCATCAAGTAAGATCATAACCCAGTAGATCAACTAGGAACTCGATAATTTTCTGAAGTTTAATTTTTTTTTCAATTTTTATATTATAATTTCTAACAAAAACATATTTGTTCATGAGGTAAAAGACTATTGTTTAATAATAATGTTGTTTTTATTCTTATCTATTAAGAACAATTTTGTTTTCATCCACTAACATTATCAGAATACAATGAAAAGGGTTAAAAATAATTTAATTTTTGCCTTTAAGATACTAATTTTAGAGACTTTTCTGATCGACTTGCAACTAGTCTTCTTTCCCGACATAAAATATAAAAATTGTGTAGTATTTTTGGGATACATGAGGAGTTTACAAGTCAAAATTATAATGTTCTTATTGGAGCTTTGTTAAAAATATGTATATGTTTATGAGAAAGAAATTATACTACAATTATTAAACAAAATAATCATATAAATTTGTTTATCTTTAAATCTAAATGTTCATGGCTTTAAAACACAAATACGGATTCCAGTTTACACTGTGTTTTTATAAAATTTTACAAGAACAAAAAAGTAACACTAACTAACATTATTCATTGATAATTATAATTACCTGTTAATACCATCTATACATTTTGCACCATTCCTACAAGGATTACTGTAGCATTCATTGACGTTGATTTCACAGTTAGGCCCAGAAGTACCAGGTCTACAGCGACATTGATAACCATTAATAAGGTCTTCACAATGGCCACCAAACTGACAAGGATTGCTGGCGCATTCGTCCATCTGTGTCTGGCATAAGTAACCTGTAAAGCCAGGATGACACTGGCAAGTGAAAGAATTCTCTCCATCTATACATTCACCATGCTGACATGGGGAACTTTGGCAATCATTGATGTTAGTCTCACAGCTTACGCCTGTTAAAAAAATTGTATATGTATGAGATACAGAAATGCATGAAACTAATATTATGAAAATTAAACTATACTTAAGCATAAATTTTTTTGTCTAAGTGTTTATCAACAGTTTAACCCTCAAATATCTAAAATTTAAAAGACACCACGTGTAGGGTTAGGAAAATTTAATTTCTTACTATAATTTTAATATGAAATTGTATTTATTCTTCAAAAAGTCGGAAATATTCCTTTTAAAAGACATGGGTAGATAATACAACTATTTATATATAAATAATTACTATGAGAACAGCATAACAAAGTTAGCACAATGTGAATCAAAGTATGATTTCTCTAAACAGGTTATCTGAATTATAAACATTAAATGTGAAGTAATATTTACAACAGTCCTTTAAACTAATGTCAGAATTTCCAGCTAGTATTTAATAATAACTTTGATTACTTGATAATTACTTTGTTAATTACTGATCTATAACATTAATAGAATCAATTAATAACTGAATTGTTAATTAAAGTATATGCCTGCTGGATATCCTCTCAGTACAACTCCACCCAAACTCAATTCACAATTGTCTATTAACTGTATTGTGATACACCACTGCCTGTTATCTCTCAATACATGGGATGAAATGAGAACCTTTGCCTATAAATTTGTTGTAATTGTTTATATGTGAGAAATATATAAAACTAATATCTATAGACTTGAAACTGCATATATCCTTTCTTAAAATAATATACTTCATATTAATTTATTTTGATATTAAAAAATGAAAGTAGTTGATTTGTTTGTTTCATATTTAAAACTTAGTTTGAATCTGAAATATTTTAGCACAAAAACATATTACAAAATGAATTCTACTTATACATTGGCTACAAAAGATAAAGTCTGAACTTTTAATTTCGCAGACAAATAAAAAGATAGAAATCAATTTAAAAAATTTGAAAGCGCATTCAATGTTTTTAAAGATGTGTGAGAGTGACTTTTTGAGGACAGAAAATTTCCAATCAAAACTATTTTAAATTTTAGTACATAATTTAAGAAGAGAAAAAGAAGAATTTCTTGCGATGAGAACAATAACAAGCGTAAGAATTATCACTTACAGATTTAATTAATTATCAACAAATATAAGAGTAATCACTGTAATGATTAGTTAAAAATACTCTTGATTGTAAATAAATTTTAATATTAATCTGATCTAAGCTTAACTTATTATATAGCAAAGTAAAATATAGATAACTGATATTAGTTAACCCAATGGTATAGCTCCATTTGTTGTTCCTCATCTAAAAAATGTAAATACAGTATGGAGACTGAGGTTTTTTATGATCTGTTCAAAATTGCAGTGGTTATACCAATTTTTAAAAAGGTGATCATGAAAATGTAAGCAAGTACAAGTCAATTTCCTTGTTATCTATTTTCACAAAAATGTTTGAACAGATAATTAAAGCTATATTTGTTTCCTTTTTAATAATTTGTTTCTTTTTATAAAGTTACTCAATTTTACAGAAAATCAATTTGGGTTTATGTTTCATATGCATTCCAAAAACTCTGTGGATGAATTATACCAGAAATTGGCTGGTGATAGGGATTTTTATTGATATCATGAAAAACTTTTGACACGCAAGACAATGATTTACTTTTGAGGAAATTAAATACACCAAAGACAAAAAGTTCGCGATTCAGTTGTTCCATATTTACTTGTTGAGTAGGCCACAAAATAAGGATATTAGATTATCTCAGTTATAGTATTGTCATTAATTGCGTAGTTCCGTAAGGATCTGTTCTGGGTCCAATCTTTTTTTTGTATATATGTTAACTATTTATGTAATGGAAAATTAAACGGTAAATTGACAGCTTTTGCCGAAAACACTGTTTTGCTGCACATAGTAATCTGCTCTATTTCGAAATAAAAGAGGATCTTGATGCAGTACACTATTGGTTTTTACGTAATAAATTGGCCTTCGTGCTCAAACAAAATATATGACATTCTCTCTTCAATTGGTGTTTGAAATCCCTTTTAAAATCATTACTTGAAAAAAAAATTAATAAAAGGTATTGATTTAATATTGTTTTTAACTATGTGCTCTTAATTTTGATGAAAGATTTGTAAGTGTTCTGTATAAAAACATTGTTATCTTTGTATGTTAGTTATATGTTTCTTTTTAATCTTGCTTGAGGTACACTCTTATTTTTCATGTGTAAATTGTTTATCTTTGAGCTTAATTGCGTATTATTCTGTTTTTATTGTATAACTTTGTCTACAATTACAGTATCAGATGTCAGTTTATTAGTTTTTCTATTTCTTGTCTAGTGATTAGCGCTCTTCCTTTATGAGAGAGCGATGAAAGGTTCAATCCTCATGGTGACTCAAACAGAGTTGACCCAACTTCATGAAGAAACCTGTAAAGCTAAAATTAGTACTAAACTCTGGTTAAGAAGGTTAGAACTACAATGAAGGAAATTTCTATCATGACTGTGTTGGTTTTTCACCTTTAAACCAAAAAAATTGATGTGCTAACCATACATTATCTGACTAAAAAGCTGTTTAGCTCTTCACCACAAGTGTTGCACCACGGAGGAAGAAAACCCACCTAATACAGACAGGTTAACCTCGGGGAACCTATACTTTTTCTTTCCTATTTATATATTTTTTATAAGAATGTTTTATTTACAGTCTAATTTTTAAATTACTACTAAAGATTTTAATAATGTAAAATATAAACATAAAATTATATATATTCAATTCAGATGCATTCTTCATAACTACACTAAAATTTAAAAACATGAATTCTTAATACAGTCATCTTAAATTTACCAGTAAATCCAGGAGGACATTCACAAGTATATCCAGCGATGGAGTCTCGACATATTCCTCCATTTCTACAAGGGTTGCTAACACAATCATCTATGTTGGTTTGACATCTTGATCCAGTAAATCCAATAGGACAAGTACATCGGAAGGTGTTGATTAGATCGTTGCATATTCCTCCGTTCAGACAAGGATTGATCTGACATTCGTCAATGTCGATTTCACATTGTGTTCCTGTAAAACCTGTAACATACAAACACAATTGTATTTCTGCTCATATAATTTTCAATTTTCTTTGTAGACTGTAATGATAACTGAATGCTATGGTACAATTTTATTTACTAGTAAGCAGATTAATTGCTCTGATGAGAGAAGTTTTTCTATAAAGTTCTACAGATAGACAAATGTTTCTACATAGAATGTATTCTATCTAGTCAATATATGTAATTAAATTCATTAAACATAATTCCATAAACTACATTTTGGCGATAAATGTTCAAAGATTTCCTGTGGGAAGCTTTGAAACTCTCAGACCCCCTTGTTCTGAGATTCTATGTCCTTAAATACCCCTATCCCTCTCCTCTACTCACTCTACATAGGAAAAGTATGTGTCCTCCTTTTTTTGTAAATATATCCTCCATTTTATAAACAAATACTCTCCCATAAAATTATTTTATCTGGCAACTCTACCTATAAGTCTTCTTTAATGTCTCATTTGTTACTAAAAACCTAATCAGAACTGTGATAACAGAATAGGAGAACATTGGATTATTGTATTTTGTTTCAAGTGATGCACTTTGATTTAAAATTTGTAACATAATGCAACTATTGAATTTTTAAGTTGAAATATAAAGTAAATACTGTAAATAAATTTGATAACAACAGTTTTTGAAATGGTGAAACATTTTGATAATCGTTTGGCTTTCAAATTTTCAATCATTGAGTTTGTTTCAAGAATATACAACCTAAGGATTTTTCGTATATACAGTATATACTTTTTGCTTATTATTTTGTAACTAAATTTCAAACATTTAGAGTGTAAAATCATTAGCCAATAAACCTAAATGAAAATTTGTAAATTCAATTAATTCCTAGCATCCTTAAAATACAGTGAATTAGGGGGGAGGGGCGAGAGAGAGAGAGAGAGAGAGAGAGAGAGAGAGAGAGAGAGAGAGAGAGAAAACAAAGTATTATTTCTATGTAATAATGAAACTGTGAATAATTTTTGAATTAGGAAAATAGCATATAGTTATCCTAAATTTAATTTAGTCCAGCGCAAATACCTTAATTTTTATTAAATGAAGGTATTAATAAAAATACTTTCCCCCAATGAAACAAACAGAGCGAATAATGAATGCAGTTCTCTTTAAAACTGAAAACTTCTTAAAGTAATTCACAGTATACTGTAAGATCCTCAAAACAATGGAGTAGATATAAGATCTGTGTTTGATAAAAATTAAGGAAACATAGGCTCATTGTGGACTGAACAGGTCAATAGTAGTCATAAACAAATATATAAAAAAATATTTATGATGCCATAAACTCTCATCCACTAAACCTGAAAATAATAAAAAAACTTATATAATAATTCAAGGTTTACATATATAATATTGTAATTTGATTAAATAAATTAATTTAAACGAATGACTCTTGAGTATTCTCTTCGCTGGACTCTGTAAAACCCCTACTTCAGCAGAAACATATGATTACTTCATTCAGATACAGGCAAGTGTCAGACGTAATGTAATGGCCTTGCCTCAATTTGACAAGTTCAATGTGGACAGTTTCCCAGGACGTGATACAATAAATCAAGGCAAGGAAAAGTGTTAGTGTAGTGTTAGTTTACACAAACCTATCTACAAGTGAATATCTTCGCTAACTGACACGACCCGTACATAAATAACTGCCGAAACAATCGGTGCATGACTCACGAAATTAGCTATCTAATATTGATACACATTACTGTTGTCGTCCTTTCACTCTAAAAACGACGCCATCACTTTGAGATAGCCGCGCTTCCTCGTCACTTTTTTGTCTGTCTATTTATCTGACAAGCCAAAGTTTTCTCTTTCTTCGTCCTGTTTTTTTTTTTTTTTTTAATGTTCTATTTTATAATGTTGTATTCAGAGAGATTGTTTGTAAATTGAAAAAAAAAAAAAAACACACACACAATGGATACGACTCCAACAAAAACAAGAGGAAGTCGCCATCTTTGTTGTAAAATATACACAAACCCTTACCTTTGAAACGAAATACTGTGTTCAATTTAAATGTAGAATTTAGTTAAGCAGTCAAATTATTCACAGATCAAGAAGAGAGAGAAGGAGAGATCTATAAATTTATAAAATAAAGCTAAGGGAAAGTGTGAATAAACTACATTAAATTGAATCATTGAATAGTGCAAAATATAATGGTATAAAGCTTATATTGTAACTAGTTCGCGAATGTCAAATATTCAAAATCAAAACTGTGTAATTGGTTAACGTTTCTCCTCTAATGTAATTTGTAAACAGAGTGGGATCGTTATATACACAATGAAATATTTGTAATACAATCTCAATTTGTAAGGTTAAATAATCCAGTGCACTATCAAATTTAATCCAAAACTAGTTCATAAATAAAATAAAAACACCAAAAGAGAAAAAAAGGTGTTTATGTATGCCTGTTAGGTGTTATTATAATATAACCTAACCTAACCTAACCTAATTGTAATTGTAGCCTACAACTCAGTAAGTCATTGCCTCCTTTGTCACCTCTGAACTCTTTTCTTCTTCGTATTTGTTAGTTATTAACATTAAATCATTATTGTTCACATCTTTTTTGTACGTTTAATGTTAGCTATAAGTTAATTGCATTGTCAAAATCATTTAATTAGAGAGATCCGGCGCACAAATGAACAGTTGTTTGTTGGGTTATACAAAATAACACACAGAATGACTTCGTGACATTTAAAGCCATTAAAGAATTTTTAATACTAACTTGGCTTTTTATTTGCTATAAACGGAATTGAAGCATCAAAAAGCTTGTGTCACTGAAACTGTCAAAGATTTACAAGGAATTTGCGGAGGGGATTACTAACTCCAAAAATGAATACAAATATTGTGAAATTAACCCGATTCTGAATCTATTAAAGAACTAAATACAGCCAGAACCGTAATTATCAGAGAAACCGGTTCATCGAGTTTCGTATAACTTTTTTTAAATCACATGTTTGCGTAATTAAGCAGAGGGATCATGGCAATTAGGTCGGAAACACAACTTTACTTGGAGGAGGTAATTATTTGGCCGTAGTCGAGACAGGATCAGCTGATATCTTTGACATTTTCCGGCAGACGAATGGAAAGGATAATATCTATCACTGCTTTCTAAATACGGCGTACAGATATAAAATATAACCGCAATGTAACGTGTCCAAAGCCAAGATAAATCTTCAGCCTTCACTGCTATCTATATCTTGACAAAGGATTGTTCCTCTTGTCGACTCCAACGATCTAGAAGGCGATGACATTAACGTGTAACGTGCAATTAATATTTGACAGGCGTTGGAAATTTTGAAACCTCGAAATTATTTACTGGAATATAAACAATAATAAGTTGAAATACTCGTTTAGGGCCTAATTGTAAGTTACGTCGTGAAATGTGTATAATTGTAATGACAATAAAGATTTGTGTCGAGTAAAAAGAGCGTTAAACATATCCATAAAAAGGAAATGCTAGTAGATAACGCGCCTATCAAACTTTGTGGGTATATTTTATTATTGAAATATGATTTGTTTTAATTTCATCCCGGAAATTTTAATTCTGAATATTTGTCTAATATGAACAAACTGTTCTCTCAATCTGCTCATAACTTAGTTTTGATCACTATTATAGTTGTGTTGTAGCCTACCAAATAACACCACCTGCTATAGGAGTTTTGAATCATTCTACAGGTAGACCTATCAGATTTGGAGGACTTTAATAGAGTATGTAGTTTCGCAAGCTTGACAAAAAAGAAACTCTGTTTAAAAAAGTGTTTACATCAATTAAGCCTAACATTAAATGTTTACTGTTCATTTAAGCCAACGGATTACTAAATATTAATAATAACTTATAAATACTTTGCATACATGTTTCGTCTCTACATTGGCGTTGATGTTTAAGTCTTTTCTATTATTTCTTTCTTTTCTTGATCTTTAAAGATGAGCTATCGTGACGACGCTGTCAGGATAACGGCGAAACATTTTGTGTTAAAAATTAAACAAAATTTTAATTTTGGTGACTATAGACATCAGTGCATCAATTTATTATTACGAGTATTTTTTTTTTTTTTTTTTTTTTTTTTTTTTTACTGAACGTCTCTTATACTCCACCGTTAAAATCTCCCTGTTTCAAAAGAGTTTCAACAGTGACAAAACATGTCACATGCAGTTATGTACACACGAATTACAAACAAAAAACAAGTAAAAAGAACTTCAGAATTTCCTTTTTTACGTATGCTTGCAAATTTCTATTAAAAATGTAGCTATTTTAAACTGTAGCCTACTTTGGTCTTCACCAAAACTGAAATACAGGAGAAAGAACCCCCCCCCCCCCCAATGACAATGTTTAGATATCCTGAGAACTCAATGATGGAATTAGAAAATATCTATTATTAGGCTACATAATTAATATAGCGCTCTAACATAAGGGAGAATTTTTACTCAATTTGGTTCCGTATAAGTTCTTTATCTACTAAAATCGGAAGTAAGATTGGTTTAACTATAGTGCTATGTTTTTGTAACAATTAATTTAATGAAAACTCATAAGAAACTTGTTTTCATGTTTTTGTAAAACTATGATAAATTTCATTATTTTTAACAGGCTATATTCAAATTTTTATATTTCTTATTTTTTGATAAAAATCATACAAGTGTAGATTCTGCTACCAAGACAACAATTTATGATTTTTTAATTAAAATACTGTTTTTTACACGCCATTTTAAAATCGACGATATTGTACTACGTATGGTGAAAATTAAACAAAAATTCCGATGAATACAATATAATATGTTATTATTATAAATGGTTTACATAAAGTAATAAATAGAACAAAAAATAGTATTACTGCCAATTCAAATTTTATTATTTCCCGTGTCACAGGGTTTGAAGTATGACAAAACAATTTTTTTTTAAACATTGTTAGTTTTACTCAAAAATGATCTAATATAACGAAAATCTATAACATGAAAAATAAATAAAATTTTACGAAAAGAAATTATTTATAATTTAGTAATATATTTTTGAAGCCAATTCTAGACTAAATAAATCACAATTAATGTAAATTAATCACCGACCAGTAACTAAAAATGGTAAAGTACAACGAAAGACATCCACGACAATTGTTGTACCGACACAGTACATTTACCTTCCTGCGGGTTTGGACTTTTTAAAACATCAGGTTATTGGAGTTCAAACAGGGCAATGTGGTGCAATTACTACAAGAACGGGTCCTATGTACAGAATTCGGCGCACAGATTCACAGATAGATAAATATGTTAGCTATGCGGATCTGTGTAGATTAATGCTATTGTCGCCCTGGTGGGAATTACATGAAACTTCACTCTCTTATCTGCCGGATTGTAAGTATGAGGTGGTGCTTTAAGAAATGCTTTTAGTTGACAATTAATTTAGCTATAAAACGAATTTATATGATTACGAGAATGATTAATTATTGTTATTTTTAAGTATTTCGTTAATAATTTTATTACTTTATTAAAATCTATTTTACTGTGCTTGGATCGGCAGGCGTTTTTTGAAACCAGTTAAAATGTTTATGTAAAATTGAATTTTTACAAAATCTAAACGTGTCCAGATAATTTTGTGAAAAGTTGTAGCTGTAAAAAAGGTTGTAAAAAGCTGTAAAAAAGGTTGTATAAAAAGGTCTCCTCGTATTAAACTCATACCGCCAAGTACTGTATTTTCGGTTCCTTAGTTTTCTAAATAAAATTTAAAATGGTAAAAGTTCATCAAAATGTACTTTCTATGTTATTCTACTGCTCTTTCCGATGGTGAAAACAAAATAGCCATTATGTCAAAATACTTATAAATTATTCGTAAATATTTCGAACGGCAGTCATTTATCCGATTTTCCTACAAGTTCGGAATACAGAGGTCTTTAGGGCGTAGGAAATAAAAATATATACCTAGGCCTATAAGTACACGTGGTTTTAAATTATAAATTTCAATTCACTGGGAATCTATAGCAACATAAAATTAGGTTTTTAACTATTTGCAAATGTTGGCTAAGATGTAAATTTTATATGAAAAATTAAAAATTCATTTTACTGTTTATGTTTTTAGTCAGTGTTTGTTGTACTGTGTTAAACATTTTAATATAGGCCCTAATTATTGTAGTCGATGTCGAATTGAAAATACACCCTTAATTCTAGATTGATAGTTCTAGGACACATATTACCGGTTTCATAAAAACCTTTAAATGCTATACTTCAAAACAAACAAATTGAATATGAAAAACACGAATTTGTTTTACAAAAACACTAGATTAGCAACTCCTGAAGGAGTGTTGATAAAACCCATAGTTTTATTTTCTGATGGTGCTATAAGACTTTAATGCAGTAAAAAATAACGACTTATTGTTTACCTGTCACCCATTTTTTATTAACATAAACTACAAAGCTACATTGCAAAATATCTGTCACTAACCGCGGGAATCTACAAAAAACAATGAAGCACAACAAAATGTATGCTCATCTTATGTAATCCCTACATCTTAACGTCTCTGTATAGAAATACTCACACGACTAAAACAACTTAAAAATACAAGTACATGAGCAAGTTCAATGTAATGTAGGCCTAGATAAACCTGTCAGCGAGCACATGTTGTGTTTACGCACGAGTAAATCCTCTTCAGTGCGTCTGTGCACCCTACTTACTGAACATCCTGTATATAAATATTTAAAACACACTCGCGAACAAAAACATTATTTCTATTTTTTAATAAATTCAGTTTTCTTCCTTAAATTAGTTTTATAAATACTATGCTTCTACCAAGGAACTGACATGGTCGCAATAATTACCACTATTTACTGCTTAATGGTACTCATAAAACTTAATTGCACTTTTTTACGGAAGTATATAAATATAAATGTGACAGTTACGAAAAGAAAAACAATCTCAGCGCGCAACCTACATACCGCTCAAGCATACTTCCTACTTGAAGAAAAAATTGTTGTGAATGTCCAAACTGAAAACTCAGTCAATTACCTTAGTTTTATATTTGTATTTAAAACAAGTATTTAGTTGTTGAAGTATTTAATCGCGGTATCACCGGCGTAAGCTCAATGTTTTAGAAAGATGGAATAAATCTGATTAACAAACTATCAGACTAATGGTAACCAAAAACATTAGATACAGATATCCGAATGAGAACAAAAATATATGCTCTATACTATGGTAAAATACATACATTACAGGGAAGTAAACAGCTGACATAAAGTTTCTCCATATTTTCGTGTAAAGTAGGTGTGAAATTTATTTGCAGACAAAACTAAAGTTGTACTACGACAACGTTGTTCTGATATTCCAAGACAAGACATCCGTTGTCCTGCTATTCCAAGACAAGACATCCGTTGTCCTGCTATTCCAAGACAAGTCATCCGTTGTCCTGATGTTCCAAGACAAGTCATCCGTTGTCCTGATATTCCAAGACAAGTCATCCGTTTTCCTGATATTCCAAGACAAGTCATCCGTTGTCCCAATAATCCAAGACAAGACACCCGGTGTCCTGCTATTCCAAGACGTCATCCGTTGTCCTGATATTCCAAGACAAGTTATCCGTTGTCCTGCTATTCCAAGACAAGACATCCGTTGTCCTGCTATTCCAAGACAAGTCATCCGTTGTCCTGATGTTCCAAGACAAGTCATCCGTTGTCCTGATATTCCAAGACAAGTCATCCGTTTTCCTGATATTCCAAGACAAGTCATTCGTTGTCCCAATAATCCAAGACAAGACATCCGGTGTCCTGCTATTCCAAGACGTCATCCGTTGTCCTGATATTCCAAGACAAGTCATCCGTTGTCCTAATATTCAAAGACAAGTCATCCGTTGCCCTGTTATTCCAAGACAAGTCATCCGTTGTCCTGATATTCCAAGACAAGTCATCCGTTGTCCCAATATTCCAAGACAAGTCATCCGTTGTCCTGATATTCCAAGACAAGTCATCCGTTGTCCTGATATTCCAAGACAGGTCATCCGTTGTCCTGATATTCCAAGACAAGACATCCGTTGTCCTGATATTCCAAGACAAGTCATCCGTTGTCCTGATATTCCAAGACAAGACATCCGTTGTCCTGCTATTCCAAGACAAGTCATTCGTTGTCCTGACATTCTAAGACAAGTCTACCGTTTTCCGATTACCATCGCTAAATATTCAACAAAATTACATCAAGTTACCATTTTGAACTCTATCCAGTCTGTAAGCGGTATCAAGTAATAAATCTGGAGTTGTTTTCGGGAGCTGTAATAAAATAAAAAGAAAGGAGAAACCCAAGTAAGATTATTTCAGTAAAGTTATGACGTTTAAAGCCAAGTTTATGGCAGATGTGACGGAATGTTTAAAACAAGTTCTGTTCCCATAGAAACACGTTTACAAAAATGTCACTTTAGAGACTGGTAAGTCTGGTCCACGTGTAGCCAGTGGTTTCTGTTGTTAAATTTGGTTTTGTTGGTTTATTATAGCTAGCTTCTACAATCGTACAGCTTGAAATATAACAAAAATAGTTCTTACAACATTGTTTGTTAAGACGCAAATAATCGAAAAACACAATCATTATTATTTAATTCCCTTAAATACTTTCATGTAGATGTAAGTACACAGTTATCATCATCACGAGAATTTATGTTTTTTTATTAAACTCGTAGAATAATAAGACGTTCAACTCAACATTAAATATTGTCAACACAGTTTATACAACGCTATCTAGTGATAGTACGGCCAACATAGAAACGATGAAAAACCTGCAAAAAATAACTGTCGTTTTACCCTCTGTTTACCAAAGATAACTAGGAGCTTCAAAGATGGAACTTCCATATTTTTAAAAGATGATCTTATCTGATTTACTAATGCAATACATAAATTGAATATACCCAATATAACATGAATACAGAATGTGTAAAGTTCTTTTTCGACATTAGCAAACTCGTGAAAATAGTTGAGTTTTCAATCAGTATTTATATATACGTGGGTATATTTTGACTACATTTTCATTTTTGGCTATTTTTTCAATAACTGGAAAATTGGATAACCTACCATAAGACAAAAACACAAGATTATTTTCGTAAAATTAGCTCAAAAGTATCAAACATATTTATCACCATTCTGGAGTTATCGCTAAAAAAAAATAGCCATGAAACTTACAAAACATGTATTCTATCAAACAATTTCGTTCATATTTTATGTAAATGTGAAAATTAATGACACAAAACAGTGTGCAGAATAGCAAGTACATTTTTGTTTTTCTTCGTTGGTTAAAAGTGAAAAACCATCATCGCCTAATACAAAAATGAAGGAAAGAACATAAAATAAAACCCCATAGTTCTCGAATATTCTAATAGTGTCAGGGTCGGAAAAGAACAAAACTTGGTCAATAAAGAACTGATAAGAAATATGAAAGAGAGGGATTTAACCCAAGACTACATAAAAAAGGTGTAGATCCAGCTAGGTCTCCTCGGCATTACTAAAGTGAGCCACTGAGGATTCACAAGAATATACTTAAGGAATAATTGACAAAAAAAAATCTTCACCACCGGTCATTATAAGTCACAGTAATTGAGTGAAGATCATAATTAGATTTGTTAATCCAAACTATGTTCAACCCATCTCGCTTTTAATAGCTGAATTATACAATAAATTAAAAATATGTTTGGTAAAAACAAATATGTAAAACTTGGTAAATTCGCCTTTATTGTGGGATCTCTGACAGCAAACATTCAGGCCAATACAATCTGCACAACAATTACCAAACAACATGTTACACGCTAAACAATTTCCGGCATTCATGTCCAAGGCGGTGGAATTGTTTGAACTGGCAGCAAAATCCGGCATTTTTATGTAAATGTTTGACTAAGAAGTTGTTTTAATGGAAGCGGGACTTGCTATAAATTCGGATGACATCTGGTCGTATATTTCCACGGTTTATTGTCTTATTAGGCCATATGTTAAAAGATGAAAACATTCTTCTTTGTTAAAAACAATTCGTAGGTCAACGGGCGATGACGCAATACAGTTGTGTGATAGCCTACAGTTGCAGTTTCATCTTTCATGAATGATACGACAATTAAGCCGCCATCTTTTTTTTATACCAGGTTTATTCCTCACACAATGAAGTTTCACGTTGTATGAATAAAAGAAAAAACTGCGGGTGCCAGACTATTCCTTATAAAGAATAGTTTTGGATTTTTACAATTTTTTTACACCACAAAATTTTGCAATGTCTTCACATCAAAAGAAAATACTTTCTATAAAGGTAAACTTGTATTATAAATCAAAAATAAGATTGGACCCAATATAAACGTTTGTCAGATACTCTGCACAATGTTGGCCTAAGATGTAAAATAAACCCTAGTTAGACCAGTAACATGTGAACTACAGTCAACTTTAATATTGCTAGTTTACTAAGAAACCATTTATGGTTCAGATTTTCTAATAGATTAGAGAAATCAAAAACTATTTCTTATGGACAATAAGGCTTAACAGCTTGTAACTTATCCATATGTAGCAGACACTTGATAATTTTGTGAAAAAACCAAACTGTATGTTAGTTTTTATGGTTTCTTCTCATATAGAAAAATTGATCGTGAAAATTAAACAACAATGTGCAAGGTGAACGTATAAAAATCAATAAAGGAGCATTTCCCAGTTCAAAATAATTTATTAAATTTATCTATCAAAGGCTATTTCCTGTTAATTTCACGGATTATTTTAATCTTGTGCTACAAGGATCTTCATATCCTTGATGAACGACACAACAGCTTCTTTAACCCTCAAGGGCTTACTTGTGAATACGGGTGAGACGAACCCGAGCGATTCTATTTCATCCTCCCTATCAGGTCTCTCTTGACCAACTCTTATTCTTTTCCGACCAACATACTATTAGAGTATTCGAGAGCTGGGGGTCTATATTTTATACTATTTTTTCTAAGGCTATGATGACGGAGAAATTTTAGATAACCTATGACAGCAAGGGGGAAAATAGTTTCTTTATATCCAACTATTCAATATATATAATAAAAGAAAAGAGAATAGAAAATGTGTTCGTTAATATCCCGTTTATTAAAAACGGATATTAAAAAATGGATATAAAAGATAATTTATGCAAAAATAAAAATTTGTACACACATAAAAATCGAATAAAAACTGTAAACTAAGACACTGAAAGAAATCTACAAACTAAAGATGAGTTTAGATAATTAAATTCTTGCTAAAAGTTTCTGATTCAGATTTTTTTCCCCTTTTCATAAAATGTAGCATCTCTTATTGCTACGAATAAGTTTTTAATATTAGCGAAAACATTGCCTATACTCTTTCTTTACTTTTTCTTTAATGTATATATACAAGAAAGAATTTTAAATACGAGATATTTATAAAGATATATTTATTTAAATTAAGTTTTTCGCTGCAAAATTGAATTGTTTTATTATATTATATACTCTAAGAATTTTAAAAATATTATTTAAATTAATGATGGAGTGGAGTTAAAATTCTTTCTATTTCTATTAAATGTAAATTACAAATGAGTATAAAACCAAGATGATGAAAACCACACATAAAACTCAACTTCGACTGAAAGCTATAAAACCGAAGATGACTTTACATAATTAAACTCGTGAAACATAAAATTAGTTCCACGAGTTTCAGATTCACAAAATTAAACTAGTTTTTGTCCAGGGCAATCTTAGCTGTACAATTGAAGACATTTAAATGAGCATTGAAACAAAAACAAAACGTGCAAGAGATGTCCAATCATTGTGGGTGTTCTTGACAACTAGCGAGTAAGAAATAAGCCACCTTGGAAACAACTAACCTATAAAAAAGAGGCTTAATTTCCTTAACCTATTATTTAAATGCATCCAACTTATTGTTAAAAACCATAAATTATTTTGACAAATTTACGCAAAGTAGGCCTACATATTTTAAACATGAAGGCCTATCATGTTATACATAATTCATAAGTTATTTTGAAAACATTTGTAATAAAATCGCACGCAAAAAGAAGTACAATTTAAAAATGATTGATGTGGCAATATTTTCAAGTAAGTAAGTAATGTGGCTAAGTTATAAAGTAAATTCCACATGTAGGCTATGTTCACAATAACAATAGTCATGAGTAGGTTCCATTAATACATAGGCTATATTGAAACGTTATTTTAATTTCTTTATTTTTCACCGTGAATCAACTTTATGCGGAGTGGTTATTGGTTTTGGGGTTTAGAAACAAAACGCTAAGGGAGAGATTAGTGAAAACAGCATAAAGATCAATTTAGGTGGTTGAACCGATATTGACGGATATCCTGAATTTATTTTCTAGTGTAGAGTCATAGATAATAGATATGTTTAAAATGGAAATTTCTATTCCTCCAATCGATAGACTGCTGATTTTTAGGTTTTTTTACTGATAACTTTACGAAACGGAAGTTTAGAAATATGTTTTGCTTCGCTCCTTAGACGGTACACGTGAGCAAATGTGATAAAAATCGATTTTAAGAAAATCGCAATTTTGTGTTTTTATGACAACTAACTACCGGCTAATTATGAGTTATCGAAGTATTGAACATAAGAGTTCTGAAATATGGCCAAAATAAGCCCACATACTAAATTTTATTAAATCATGTCCAAGCGTTTCGGCTGTACATATCATTTCAAAATCCTTGAGATGGTAAAATTGCATTAAATGTGTGCATGACTCTTGAAACAGGCGTGTAGAGTGTGACACACAACTTAAAGGATGTATCTGATGAAATACATTTGGTTATAGATAGGAAATGTTAACAGACAGTAGGGGATAGAACATCGTATTGAATGTAAATGGGACAGAATTTGATGTGCACGTACTGGGGGATAATTCTAAATGACTGTACGAAATGGTAAATTATAAGTCGGAAGGTAATCGTGACAAAGTAGAATGGCCTCATTAGAGACAACGTGAAATGAAGAGTTTTAGAAAAACTTAAGACAAGAAAGTTGTCGAGCCTCACGACCGGTAGGCCTATCATCGTCCTCAACATTGTGATTTATTAGGGTACATGATTGTTGATTGTTGGTTATCTTAATTTTGTCATTTTTATTTTAACAATAGGATATTCTATAAAAGCAGTATTAACGAAATATTTAGTAAATTTATTAATCGATTATTAATAAGATCGATTTTAACTAATTTTTATATTTTAGAAATTCTGGTTAGGCCTACTGATACCGTCAAAGAAACTCACACATTTCAAAATATTAGAAAATATATAAAGTAGTAGTTTTAAATAACTGTTTATCAGCAACTTCTCCTGCGTCCTTAAGTAGGTCCATAGCTCTAAAAGAGAATAACTCTGCAACCAATGATCTCCATATTTGGTTTCTTCTTTACGATAAAAAAAACCAAGTTATTATTAAAAACTATAATTTTTAACTATTTAACCTCCAAATTAAAAATATCTGTACTAACCGAAATAAGCTAGAATTTAATCGGAGTTCAGTTAATTTTGGCAAGTAAAGTATGATACTTTACACGATAAGAATCAACACTTCTACCATTTCAAACACTGATGTCGTGTTTCTAATAAATTCCATGTTCAAAGCTGTATACGCCCTTCCTCCCTAGAACGAGTAGAGAGTTTAAAACGAATAATTTGACTGACGCGAATAGTCTTTAAATAAACAAACAATGAATTGCGAGCACAACAAAAAGATGAATGAATATACTTTACGTAAGGTTGACAACTGATAAAGCGAAGAAGTCTACAATTTCCAGTACGTTCATTCATACAAGAGTTATTATACTCGGCAGGTTCTGTCTTTATTTCGATGTTTATTATAGTCCAATAAAATTGTTGAAAGTCGTGATTGATGAATAAAATGAGGAATTCAACACTTTTATTGTAGGCAGGAGTGGTAATTTAAAAAAAAAAATGGAGAATAAGTTAACTAGAACATATTAACCCTAGAATGGTAATGCCTGGTCTGTCAGGCGACGGTTCCTGCAAAACCGATCTGAGAAACTGAGTAGGGAGATTGGGAGCGCCCCATCCCTAATACTTTCCCCTCCTCTCTCAAGGCCAATATTAGTCCCAAATAACAACTGTTTTTTCCTCTATATTAGTTCCAGTGAGATAATCGTCATGTGATAGACTATGCGTTATCAATTACGGTAGTTTTTTGTCTTGTGCAATAGTTGCTTTGTGTTTTATATTTTATTTTATTTTTTGCATATTTAAATCTGTGCAGTTTCCCAAATTAAAATATATAAAAAAGTAGTGTTTATTTTATATTTTATTAGTTTTAGTGGCACGATTTCAGAACTAAAACCATAAAAAACATATTTGTTTGGAACACCGAGGAATGATATGTGTAGACTGTACCAAAAAATTGTAAATAAACATACACGACTTATATATGTCTACAGCAATATAATCTAATTTATTTATATATATAATTTTTTTTTTTAATTTATATCTGTTTTTATTAATCTTTTCTCATGAGTAGTCTGAGAGACTATGCGTTACCATTATGTATGTAAAAAGGAGTTACCATTCTAGGGTTAAGATAGAACTAGAAAAGACTAAGATTTGAAGAACAAGTTACATGGATTTAGAAGAAAGAAATACTTATAAAGTTAGATGTGTTAGATGTATAAAGTTAGATGTGGGCATCTGGGTACATGAAGCTGGAGGAGATTGGTAAATGATGGAGACATGTAATTAATTATGAACACTCAGGACTACAGCTGTAATATAAAGCATTAGATTGTAAAATTTTCAAAATGATTAGAGATCAATTATTTATAAAAATTCTAGCACATCCAACTATTCATATACTGTACTGTATATGGAAAACATGATATATTTTCAAAACCGAAAAGAAGAATGAATTAAAGTAATGTAAAAATAAACAAAAAATACATGGTCAAATTAAAGACTGATAAAAATGGACAATGCAGGGAGGGACCAAATCGAAGTATAGACAACAATAGTGAATTTCCCATGGAGTGAACAGTAGTAGTACAACAAATACAATAGGTTTGGAGATAGAAGAAAACACACAAAGGATGTTCAATAAAATGACTTTCAAATATTTATTTTTACTTGAGGAATGAAAAAAATTGTAAAATTCTAAAGTATCTTAATTAGGTGTTGTGAAGTATTTTGAACCAGTCTCATACAGTAAGTTATCACCAGTTTATATTAAATAATCAATACAGTCAGCAAGTGGAATCCCAGTTACGTAAAAGTCAATGTTAAAAAATATCACTGCTTTAAAAACATAATTGTTACAAGTGTCCTCCAAATCAGTCAATAATAAACAATTCACAATTTATTCTTCATTTTGGAATTTTGAGACAAAATACTGAATAGATGACAAAATTAAACATTCAAAAATACACAAAAATTTACGGTAAAAAGTTACATTGTTGAGCCAACATCTTGAGTATGAAGATAAGATTGGTTAGTGGATTCTAGAATTAAGGTGACAGTAACTCAATGTGCTATCCACACAATAACCTATTTATAAACCGCCTAACTGGCTTTCACAGAAATGTGACGAAATATTATTTAATTGCCATACTATGGGCTTACCACTGTTTTCGCCCCCAAACTTAAACATTTGGTTTCATTACACTACCAGTTCTTGTAAAGACCCCCATTGCGGCAAGTTTTAACCGGAATGAGATCACTTCTGATCAAAAATCGTAACTTCTTATCCCTGTCCTTATCAATTGCACTACATAACAAATAGAAATTATAGACAACAAAAAACTGTAAGTACCATTAATCAAAAGTAATAATTAAAATGTGCGATGATTACAGTCATCATCTGAACATAAAATTGTTTCAAAGAAATTCTGGAGAATTGAAACTTGTTCACACCATCACAACACTTTTATTACAGCCTAATTAGAAAGTAAAACTTAAATTTGGTAATGGAGGTTCGTTTAATAAACAATGATTCTGCACTATGTTTACTTTCTTTTGTAGATTAGTCAACTCCTCGTCTTCTCTATAATGGCGTTTATCAAATTTGGAATAATCTGAAATGGGCACGATTATATGAAGGATTAAGTGTTTCGGTTTAGATCAAATAAAAAGCATCTGAGTGAACACGTACAAAGGTTTAAGTACGAAGAATAACTTGACATTCCAGGTGACGCCAAGACTCAGATGGGAGTACAGTGTCACATGGAGCTTCAGTGTCCAAGAACTTCATAGTAGGAACTGGAAAAGGAAGGTGGGAAATCGTCATGAATGTCCCTACTTTGATTTTGGTTCGTTCAGGAATAATTTTTTTCTCCTTCATTATACACATTGGAGACCATAGAGTACGAGGAACGATCGGATCTCTACATACATACAACAACACATTAAATCTCTATAAAATATTTTTAATACTTTAAAATTTGTAAAATATAAAATCAATCATAAAAATAGTAGGTTATAAACAAAATTTTGGTATAAATTTACTCAGACAAAACTTGGACCACTACAGAGGTAAACTAATGGGAATAAATTAATGAAATATATATGCACCATCCCTGGTAAAGGTTGTCTCACTCAAAAACATTACCTCATGAAGAAAGTTGGTGACAACAATGGATTTTATTATTATTATTATTATTAAAAAACATCATATTACAAAAATATTTTCGTTGTAGACAATTATCAAGACATTATTTGTCAGTTTTTTTACAATAACTCTGTTATCCTTTAAGTTAAAATAAAATACAAGAAAATCATTTTTTTTTCAAAAGGAAACATTATAAAATTTAGAGTTTTCAAAATATTCAAAGTAAAAATTTTTAAACAGCTGCCATTTTAAAAATACAAAACAAGTTTATTTTTTTGGTATATTGATAAAAGTTCATAAAACATTATTAAACCAAATGTTGACTTGATATCTAACTATTTACAAAAATATGTTTGTTGTACAAAAGAGAAAATGACAGACAGATAGACAACTAAAACCATTTCAAACAAATGAATGCTGTGATTAATTCAACCCTAGGAACAATCCCCTAAAATATCCGACAATAGTTCTGAAACACTCTGTATATAAAATAAAACTGAACATGCTCTCGGATCTAGATTTTGTAATGGCATCCAGCTGGAACAGCGATTTTCTAACATTATAGATATGACAAATGATTTTTTAATAAAGCAAATTACAAGCAGTTTTGGATACACCTAGGAAAGCAGCATCGTCAACTGAGATGTAAAACACTAGAATTCATGAATATAACGTCAGGACATGTCACGTCTATAGCAATATAATGTCATTGAGAAATTTACATCCAGTGATAAAGAGAGAGACTTACCAGGCATGCAGACACAACGAAACGTTCCTGGGTCGTCCAAACATGATCCATCGTTTTGGCAAGGATGTGATTCGCATTCGTTGACATTAGTTTCACAGCGTGGTCCAGTAAATCCCTGAGTACAGTTGCAGGCAAAGGATCCAGGAGTATTGACACAGATCCCATCATGCTCACAAGGAGAACCTGAAAACCAAAATTACAGTAATGTATAAAATTTAATAAAAAGTGCATATATTATCAGGCAGCTGATCTGTAATTTCTAATGAGATAAAGGTTCAAAGTTGTATTCCTGTAAAATAAATAAATTTACAAGTTTTGGTCTTATAGGTTTTAGATTTAGAATTTTCTTATAGCTACAAGAATTGTATTAATTATTAAGCAAACTACAGCACAGTTCAACCTGTAAATTATGGTTCAATAAAGCTAAATAATGTATTTCACATTTGAGTATAAGTTGTTTATTTCTTTTTCCCATGGTGTTATTTTTAACATACAAGATTGAAAAGAAGTAGCCTAGACTAATCGAGATTGAGACGTTTACAAGACGACACGGAGCAACACCTTGTGGAATGTAGAATCACCAAATAAACAAATTTATAGATTTTAAAAAAATGTCGGCAAAACATTTCAATAACTAAGTCACCGTCCTCATTTGTTTTATCTTTGTACTAAGCTAATTGCCCCAATATATATTTGACTTGTTTGGTTATATTTGGTCTTGTGATTTTAGGGTTTCGTACAAGTTTTTTTTGGTTTGTGGTATTCGTAAATAATAATTGATAATGAACAATAATAAATAATGAATGAACAAACAGTTGCAATACTTTTTTAATTTGTTTATTTCAAGGTGTACTATAAATGTACAATGAATGAAATATGATGAATGCAAATCAATTATAAACACAAGCAGAACAACAAACAACAACAAATTATTGTTCGATTGATACGTTTCTTCAAATTGACGGTTATACAATCTTGTAATAGATTCTAAACAGCATCTCTGTATATTTTAAAAAAGCTAATCAAGAACGCAAATAAAATCTCAACACCAAAACCCGCATACTACAGAGAAGCTGGTATTCTGTCAATAGCTACCTCGGCCGTGACGAATCCCAAGATAAACATATCAATTTCACGGCACAAAGGAGAACATTCCTCTGAGAAGATGACCAACGCTACGGCCTCAGCTTCGCTTCTATTCAGACTCCGAAGTTAATGATATGGACACACAATACCATCACAACCCGAGTTTAGCAAATTATGGAAGAAATTCTCACGGCTTGGTGTGATTAATGAAGAGACCGGAGTAATTGTTGACCTCATTCGACAGATTTGTGAGTGACCGGCAGCTATTGTAACCAAAAATAATTAATTACTTCATAAATAAGGCATTCAACACCATTCATCGGATGTTTCTTTCAAACATGATAAAGTCAGAACTACAGTACGTCATACACAAATCTACTGACTATACATCAGTAATAGTGAGCCGCCGAAAAATATGTCACGCAGTGATGTACTAAATAGATTTCAATAAATTGTATATCTGTTACAAATTATGCGCTATTATAGTCCTTATGTAAGACGACACTATCAAAAAGGCATTAAAACGTCCGCCAATTAAAACTTTTGTGATTATTTGGTATTTATATTCAATTGAATAGTAAACCTTAGCTTACATGCTAAATGTGGCTAAAATTTAGTTGACTGTTGAATTATTATTGGTATTTTGAGGTTATGTTTTAAACAATTGTTTAACAATGATTATTTTATCGTTCAAACCATGATTAGGTACAGATTTTAAAACAGCACACAATCAGCTAATGGGGGACGTTAGCGAAAATCCATCACGGTCATCATCGCCTAAATAAAAACCAAGAAATCGAAACAAAAATCAAACAACAATAACATACAAATTTTAACTTCACCGACGGGTACTGGGTAATCTAATCAAATTAATCTTCCTTTCCCCAATTAATCACAAATTGGAGAGATAAGAAAAGAGACTCCTAGTCCTCGAATACTATTAATAGCGTTAGGGTCAGGAGATAACAAAATTTGGTCAAAAGAGATCAAAGAGAAGGATACAACCCAAGACTAAATCTAGCTAACAGTATCTCGGGAACAACACATCCGCAGAGGCATTATTTTAAATAGGGGGGGGGGGGAGGATATTTAAAATCGGCAATCATTTTGAAATTTATTATCCCGTTAGTTTCGGATGTTGGCGTTTCCATAAAAGGGAAATTGTAATAGATAGAATTTATATATACACAATCTTACCGCCCCCTCAAATTAAAAAAAATATATATTTGAGATGTTTGAATTCTGCTTGGGTCAATCTCTTTAGGTGAGAGGAGCAATCTAAAAAAAACAAATGTTTGTTTTTTTAATTGTGGGGAGGGGGTTACTCAAAATTTCTAATGACACATACACGCTTGTGATACCTCATTTTTAAACGACTCTGTGAGACAAGAAAAATGACATCCAAGAAAATTAAATTCCCACCACAGAAAAGAAAATGGCAACAAAAGAGTTACTGTATTTATTTACGAAGCTAAAATAGTACGGTATATACATTAATTTGTTTTAACTTCATATTAAATATCCAAGTTGTTCTCCCTGTACCTACATGCAGTAGTACACTCATTGTTTAAAAGTGTTTTCAAAAGTTTCTTTAGGTTATGTTATGTTAGGTTAGGTGGTGATTTAAAAGGTTTTGTATTTGAAGCAGAGAACCAACATTTAGAAAAATCGATTGATTTTCCTTCCGAGTCGATCATCCCTATTAACTCAAGTCTAAGTCTAGCTTCATAAATAAAATAACTCTTTTGGCCGTCATTTTGTTTTGGGCAGTTAGAATTTAATTTCCTTTGTCATTTTTTTTTTGTTTCACAGACCCGTTAAAAATAATGTAGCCTATATTAACTTAAGTCAAGCTTCATAAATAAAATAACTCTTTTGGCCGCCATTTTGTTTTGGACGGTCAGAATTTAATTGTCTTTATGTCATTTTCTTGTCTCATGGACCCATTTAAAATGATGTACCACAAGCCCATTCGTGGCATTTGAAATTTTTTAGCAATCCTCCACCCCCCACAATTAAAATAACCTTAACCTTTGTTTTTCTAGGTTGCGCCTCTCACCTATTAGATTGCCGCAAACAGTATTCAAATATTAAAAAATAAATTAAAGGAGTGGTACTTTCTTTTCAGTCACCCTGTATATTTAACCCAAGGAGTGGACAGGATTTTGTTACAAAAATTTCTTTAGAGAAGAATAGGTTAAAATGGTTATCTTCCCGAACCTTCGGAAAAAGTCTAATGACAGAGATATTATAAACAAAATACATAATTATGCTTTTCCTTTTATCCTTTTCAACAATCCAATCATCTTCCCAGATTTATAAAATATAGTCACAAGAAAACTAATTGCATATTCTACAAATTACATTAGTATGAAGCATTTACAAATTCTAATACATTGCGGCGCAAATAGAAGGCCCTGTAATAAATTACCCAAACACAAATTGCGTGCGATAAAAAAATCCACTATTCATGACCTCGATATCGACTTTCCTTGATTTAACTCAAATTGTGCCTCTCATTAGATACGTGACAAGTCGTGCTACCGCCAGCTGCGGTAGTACAGTCGGGTGTTTACAGATGTTATCCGCACGCTTCGACCAAAGGTCAGTTTTATCTAGCCAATTAATTGTTACTGTACATGTGCGCAACTGTATACTACAGTACTTTAATTGCACTACCAGAGCATCATTATCAGTGGTAAACGAAACATTATAAATCTTGGTGTTTGGAAGGCCTAGGTCTGGAATGCCCGATGTGTCTATTCCGGTATTTAAAGTAACGAAATTTACATTCATTATCTCTATTTTTCATTATGTAAAAAGACAAAGATAGGTGAATGTGTGTGTAAAAGAGTCATCAAAAGCAAGAGTAAAACAGGAGAAGGAATTTGTGTCTTCAGTAAGTAATATTTTCACATAAGTGTTACGTCTAGTCCGAAGAAATATTAGCATAAAGACGTGCGTCTCTGGAGCCTTCACTGAGACTGTTTTCGACAAAAATCATCATGAAGAATAGTATAATCTGAGTGGGCAGACTTCCGTAAGGGGCGTACCACACTGTCGAGAGCCTGGAGATGGATCTACCGAGATGAGATGACCGAACAGAAAAAGGATTTCCCTATTCCGGTTTTGCTTTGCTTCAGGATAAGATCTCTCTTTCATTTTCTCGTCTTCCTATTCTTTCTCCCCGTCTCCTGTAGGTTGGAGTATAAAAGACCTGGTAACCCGAGCTCGATCATCTTACAACAAACATGTATGAATATGAAGGCTTTGTGTAGTATTTGTTTCTTGTTGTTTAAACCTCTCAATCATCATTGCTTTATAAAAAAAAGTAACAACTAAAGACCCTCTAGCCTTCGAATAATGTCAGGGGTAAGGAGATAACAAGAATTGGCCAAGGAGAAAATGAACAAGAGTTGTTAAGTAAGATAAGAAGAGAAAGATCTAATCCAAGACTAGATGAAAATGTGGATCCATCTAGAATCGTAATGAATAATACAAACAAAACAAAATCCAACACGATCACAAAACCGGAAATGAAATTAAACATAAATACAACCATTTCCTTATAATCTTAATAAATAGGAAACGTGATTTCAATCAACACTGGCATATTCAGTGTTCCTGTTAGCACGGTTTATCAGTAAACAGGGCTAAATTCATAATTTCTAAATCAATGCCGGGTACATCCAGAGCACTTTCTCTAATCGGTATTTGCATTGAGCTTTATTTGTCAGAAAGTGTTAATAGTAAAACTCGTGAGCTCAAGTTTATAGACTCCGAACTCACGATATGAGATAAGCAACGTTACAACTTCGTGGTAGATCCTCTATCAGCTGATTTTTATGTTCTTTTTGCACAATTACAGATACAGGTTGCGGGGCAATCGTGCCTATGCTCGACATTCTCCGGGACCTCTCCAAGATCGTATGAAAAGGTAACGGAAAAAGTACAAAGACTTGGTTAATTATAGCAGATTTTGTCGTTTTGTTTACACACGTTGGCACGAAGTTTAAAGATTTGATGAAGTGTCGTCCCAAGTCCAATGATGGTGAACGCAGGTTTTGTAATATATAATTTTTTTTAAATTATTAAAAGTAGGATTTCATTTCGAAAGGAATTATATGGAAACATGCAACTTACTGTTAATACAGTTGGGAATAGTCGCGAATTTCAATTGTTTCTCAAGGTATCCTTCGAACACATTTGCCGAGTGTATGGAATTAGGAAAGCTCTAATATTGTATAAGTCTCAAATTGTTCTACTTCATAAATATAAAACAAAAGAAAAAACAATTTTTCTACACAGAGAAAGTAGTAAAATCGGCGAAAACAGGGGAAAAAATTCTTTATATTTTTTTTCTTTTGCTAATAAACCTGTTGAAGCCACTGTAAAATTAAAGTTTCAACAAATTCCACACTCGGAAACTTGGGGCGAAAGTGACGAGTACTTTTGAATTTTTTTTATACATTTTTTACAAAAACAAGTACAAATAATTTATATGGTCAGCATATGTATTTTTAAAATACTCCCAAATGAATTTGAATTCCTCTCTAAATTTTACTCTATTATTTCTATAGACTAAATATACAAAGTGTACAAATACATAATACTTTACGAAATTTTAAAGATAAATAATCAATGGCATTGCAACATTATAAAACTTTGTTTTTTAATTTTAATGCATATAGGCTAAATATATTTCTTTAAATATGAAATTTTATTGTAAAATAATTATTTTGTTTCACTATATTTACATACATTTATCAAATTCAAAACAACATTAAACATATAATCTTTGTTTGTTTGTTTAGGTTTTAACTAATGATCTTTTAGTTTGTTTTCACACTTTTAAACTGTTTGATTAAAAATGATCTTTGTTTGTCATCATCAACTTATAAAAAAGGAAAGAAAAAGCATACAATAATTAAAATATGCTTCTAGCTCCTCTTAAAAATCGACTCTTCCGAGGACTAGAAACGCATTGATTTCAAAAAGGTTTTGTACACTTTAAATATTTTTTTGAAAAGCTATTTTATTATGTATCTCCTACCTCTACTCACATCCTACTATATTGCTAAATTTTAAATCACTAGCTCCAACCATTCTTCTAAAATTTGTGCGTCTTCCTAACAATCTACTGATTGTTTCTGGAATAACATTGGACATTTTGGCTACCATCTTGAGGCAATATTGATGATAATCCCTTTTCAATTTGCTAGCAATTTAGCACCCACGCGTAAAGGGATTTAAACCAAATCTACTCATTTTATAGAAAACATCCCCGCATCAAACATAAAAATAATTGCATTACCTAGTTTTTGAGATGGTAGACGAAAATGTTACGCTTACAAATAATGAATGACCTAAATTTATTTCCAAAAATTAAAATAATAAACGTCAAGAACAGTCGTAGTGATCTTTTTATATCCGATACTATCACACATTACATTTTCTTAATAATAATAAAGTAATGAAAAAACAACCCGAAATAAAAAAAACTGTAAGGAAAAAAGTATTTTTACATGTTACAGTGAGTTGTACCCTGATGAAATAAAAGAGGAAGACAAAACTCAAAACTGAAAAAGGAGTAATCGTTGGCTGAATATCACAAAAGGTTAAAAACATGTCTTCAGGCGGCAGTCGACACATAAAGGAAAGATACATATAAGTGGAAGAGAAAGAGAGAGGAGCTGTAAAAAGGGAGGAGATACTGGAAATATTGCAATCTGTCTTGTTCAAAACCAATTGTAAAGCATTATACTAAGAATTCAGATGCGAGAAAAGCCTCATATTTTCTTAGAGCCACAAAGTATATTCCGACTCCATATGTCATATTCCATTTATATTTATGTAATTTTAATATCCGACATATTTCAATTAAACAGATTAGGCTTATTTTACATGAAACGAGGATTACTGTTTCATAACATAAGGGGAGAGTTGAGTTGTTACCACATACAAGTTGTTAGTTTTAGTGTGGATGTCGAGGCATTCGGACGTGAACAGAAATGTAATATAGATGGGTGTGGAGAGGGGAGGGGAGGGGGGGAATGCCCAGGGCTTGTGGTCAATCAGGCAGACCTCTTCTCCAAGTACTTCAGCTCATAATTCATTCTGCATACACAGATCTCCGCCTGTTTAGAATAAGGATGTATTATCACATCGTGTCTTAGCGTGATAAAACAAAAGCTTCTTTCACAGTAAATACAAACAGCTTTGATCAGTAGAACTAAAGCATTGTAGGGGATCTACAAAAGTCAATTAATAACGAATTGACTTGTCTTTCTTTCTGTCACACATCCAATCTTCCTACTGGTTTATGAGGAAACTATTAGTCTATTTATGTATTACAGGTTATGAATGTGAACTGCCAAGAACGTAAAGTCGCTTCTCTTATATAATTTTAATAACTGTTTCTTTCACACATCCAATCTAACTGCTCGGTTTATCGGAATATCATTAGTTTCTTTTTACATTAAGGTAATTTTGTATAACAGGTTATTTGAACGGCCAATCATAAAATCGTTTCTATTTCTTCTTATATACATGACACGTCTTTTTATAGGACAGACCAATGGAACACTTAACATTTTAAGGTTATAGGTAATACATTTGATAGTATTACGCAGAAACTAATGGATGATAAACAACGTATATATAATAAAAAAAATTATATCTATAAGAATTTTATTTCAACAATAAGACGTTTCAACTACGCCGTCATCTTCAATTGAACACTACTTAAACAACTTACAGAAACAAACCTGTTACAGGGGCCCAAAAAGTTAATAATCTCTCTAGTAATAGCAGGTGTTTATAAAGCTGTCACAACTGATGAATTTGTGAATAAGTAAAGAAGACTATTCATGTTTGAAACTTTGTCTTGATATCTACTGTGAAAATGTCTGCTTATTGATAAGTTTAAAAACATGGCCTCTATAATGGCTAATACTTTCGCTTCACATTTGATAGGCTCCAGGTTCTATCTCCGTGGGGGCTCAAACATTTACGGTGTTGACCCGGCATCGTGAGTTAATTGTGGAGCTTTTGTGGTAACGAACTCTAGGTGGGGGTATTGGGAATTAGTAAACATATTACCCAACTGAAAAACTGTCCAACAGTCTAAGCTCTTGAAAGGTTATTGTGTCATGGAGTTTAGCGTTTTTTAGTTCCTATTAGCGACTTTTGGAAATAATTTTAATAAAACTCGGTATTTTTTCGTTTGCTGAATATTCAAAAAAGATTGAACCTATTTTAATACAATTTTCGCCCCTTTTCCACTTTTTCATTACTAAGCCTTTTTTTTTAATTTCAACAACAAAGTGTTTCTTTAAAAATCTGTTATTCGGTTAAAACACTCTGTCCTTTCGATAACTAAAACGACAAAAGCTATTTTCATGGAATGTTCAATAATTAGTAGCGAGATTTTTTTAATTTTGACTTTTTGTATTAAAATTAACTTGTAGGCCCTACTATGCAAGTTCTGTAGAGTTTTTTCATTAATAAACTTTTTATGAATGCGAGTTATACAACATTATTTATCATTTAACATGGTTAAAATTTAAAATTAAAGTTACAATTTTAGTACGATATTTATACAAATGCACAATTTTCATTTCCCAAAATGACGCCGTTAACTTTCTTCTATACTCAGTTCCTCCATTTGACGTTGAGTGTGAATTTATGACTAGTGAGTTTCTGTAATAAATTGGCCAAAAACTAAACTTTTCAAAATGGTCTTCCTTAATTTAAACCATGAACGTATTGAAGAATAAGCACTCCCGTCATAATCTGCCTAGGTACAAATTGTCCTAAATCTCGTATATGATTTTGTTCTTATTAAAATTTAATTTTTCAAGAGGAATGTCCTCTACCGCGTGCGTCATAGACTCCAGTTGTCCAGTAGTAGTGATGGAAAATAGCGCTACTTTGTGATAACGCGTTATAACGTTATTGGACACATTGGTAATAGGTGATAGTCACCTATTATTTCAATCACCTATTACCGGGATGCAGACAGCTAGCTATATCGTCGTGCGACTATTTCATTAGTTGACTGTTACGTTAAAGTTATGTTAGATGTTTAAAAGGTTGGTCCCACGACTGACTATTGTCGTAATTAATAATTATAATAATATTATAATTATTATTATAATATTATAATTATATTATAATATAATTATAATATTTATTTACACACTATATACAAAACACTAATACAAAACATACTATAAACAAAACACTATTATAAGATAATACACTACACATATATATACTGAAACTACGGTTTACGGTATAAAATAAGGTTAGTAATCGTAACACAACTTATTCTCACACAGTTTAAAAACGATATAAGAAGTAGTCCCTGAAGTAGGATCATTTCCAGGAAATGGTCTGGATCATTTCCTGTGTTGCTTAACTTGAACAAATATTGTAGCAGCATAGGCCTAGAAAGAAGAATCACGTAGGTATTAGTTTTGATGACAGTGAGCGGAAGTGAAAAATTATTCTCAGACGTTATAACGCTACATACGGTGATCACTCTATCAATCACCTATTACCATATTGCCAGTGACCAGCAGTTAGTCACGTCTTGATCACTTTATTTTGTTTGTGACGTAGTTGATTTCAGTCCAGAGTGGCGATCCAGTGATCGTTAGCGTTACTATAGTAATAGGGTGTTTCCAGTAACGTATTACCGTGATCACTCTTTCTACTTGGTAATAGTGTTATTTATCCTAATACGTGATATAACGCCCATCCCTATCCAGTAGTCTAACCCCTCACCGGCACCGGCAAGGTTGCATAATGATCGGTGAGTCAATTAGCCGACGTCATGAGATAGCCATCCAGTAATTATGACGAGAGTCAAGTTAATGAATAATGGAAACCGAAGAATAGACAGAGACGACCAGGCACCTCGTCCTGAGAACCGGAACTCAACGTCCGCTAAACCGAAACCAATACTGGCTGTCATTGTCCAAGAAATTGTTCCAAATTAGTCAACCAATACCATAACATAAGATGGAGTCTTCGAGGTCAACCACTAAGAGTTAACCTGTCTTCTGTCCATCCATCTCGTGTGTTCCCGTTTCCTTCAAACTGTGATGAGTTTATACACAGTAGATAACTACTTTTCTTTTCTTTTTTCCGTGTTGTATATAATTTAATGTTTTTCAATGAAACTCAAAGTTTAAATAAAAACAGTTTAATAAACAAAACATGACCTGGTAGTCGGTACACCCAGGTTCCATTTTGGAATTTAATCCCACAATAATAATATTTAAAAATGAACTTAATACTTCCTGTCAGAAAATTATAATTCTTACGGATAAAATCTTCCAGAGTATCGGTAATTTACGTTTATGAAAACCATAAAACATCACTTGTAAACTTAATAAAATATCCATTCCGGCATTAATTTATTGCTATTATAATAGATAACGAGTTTGACAAATTATTCCTCCACGTGCAAATATAATCTGTTTTCTTAGTTCTATTCAATTTTTAAATTTACATATATAGATTATTCAAAAAGAATAGCATAAGCGAACATAAGTCCTCAAAATACTCATGACCGAAAATGAACATTTTTTCTGTTTTATTTATAAATAGGCCTTCACATCGAAACAATTTTTGGGTTTTTATAGGACATTGTAAAATACAATATAGGTGTTATATTTTGAGGAAAAGGCAAGAGTGAAAAATCAAATTTAATGGAAACGTTAGAAAGCTATTCGAAAAAAAATAGTATCTTCTACAAATTTAGTGAAAATACGGTTCACAGTTTCCATCTCTTGATCTCCCATGCATGACAAAGGCTGCAATATTTAGATTATATTTCTGAAAAAAAGGGGGGGAAAATTAATTAAAAAAAACATGAGAGTGTAGGCCTAAGTTAAATCTCGACATTTGTGCCACCAACACACTGAGCAGGTATCCCGTATAATCTGTTAAAACTATTTAATTTTTAATTTTATCCAACTAATTAAAAATAAACTAATTGATTTTCAAACTAATTAATGACTATGAGCCTGGCGTATTGCAATCATTGTATTGAGAGTTCAAAATAAAACATCTTTATGTTTTACTCGAAATATTAAAACCCCTTCATCTTTTACTGCGCAATAAAATAATATCATATTAAACAGTTGACAGATGATGCCGCAATTGTAGCTCATTTATATTATTAAAACATTTTGAAACTTTAAGCTTTATTTTATCCTTGAATATGGAGTTTCAACAAGAAATATCTGCTATTACATTAAAATAAAAAAAAAATAATAATAATATCATATTAATACAATCTACATTTAGAATCTGTTTCTGTAATATAAAGTACATCTCTTCTTATCACGCGTTCAAGTCTTTCTTACTACTGTATCATGTATCCCAATCTACCTGCTCAGTTCATCGAGAAACTATTAGGTAATTATGTATTGCACGTTATGTGAATAGTTTTACTGTGGTTTCTTCCACTTCTTACATAACGTTAAATGGCAATAGCTTAGATTTTTAATTTCAAGTTCGATGCATTTGTAAAAGGTTCCAATATTTTGTAACTTCAGTTGAAGAAACAAGTGCAAAAGATAAACCGTAAATTGTTATTTATAACTAATGATAATTTCGACAATACCGGAAAATCATATTAACCGTTTGGGTTGTGGAAAATGTGCATGTTTTAGTGAAAACACACTTTTTATTCATTTTTTGCCAAATTCAAAAATCGTGCAAGTACACAAGGTCCACTAAAGAAAGAGATTAGTAAAACAAATATATTGATGTAGGAGACATAGTTTATTTGCGAGAGGTTTTTTTTAATTGTCTGTTATGAAGAGAAGGGAAAAAAAAATTTTTTTTTTAATAAATAAAAAAATAAAAAATTATAGTCATTTAAAAATTTAAGCGTATACAAAAACCCCCTCTTAAAATGTAAAGATATAAAAAGGAACAAATTATGTTTTACACATAATTATTTCAATTATCTTAAATAAGTTGTAACTATTTGTTAAAATAGTGATACTTTTTTCACATTAAAACTGAAAATTGACTTTATAAAACTAACCAAAAAACACTTCCATGAATTAGAGTGGATAATTGCCATCAGCAGCTCACTATAGTGGATAATTGGTAATCCTGAGGGAACGTAGTTGGATCTTTGGTTAGATCCCTATCTTTCCTCTCAGGTCTCTCTTGACCAACTCTTGTTCTCATTCGACACTATTAGAGTAGTCGAGTTCAAGTGGTGTTTATTTTATATTCTTTTTTTCGGCAACGATGGCCGAAAGGTTTTCGCCACTGAACGACATGAAAAAATATTACAGTGGATAAATGACTACTGGAGATTATCGTAGGAAACAAATTGGCAAAGGTGGAAGAACAATCGAAGGTAAAGAAACCAGCATTACCTGACTAGAATGATTGGAGTTGATTTTTTCTTGAACCTCTATGTGAATAAATTTGTTCCACAGTAAAACAGTAATAATTTGTTCCATAGTAAACATTATACACTATTTAAAATGGATTTTTATTTTACAAACAAACAATTATTTTCGTAAGTATAGAATTGGCATATTATGTCTTGAAAAGGAGAACATGTCTTTGTCCTCTGATCAGCAGACATTTTGTAGTAAATGTCAGTTATTATTCGGCATTTTGACTAACAAATAGATGCAATTAATTAGTTCTGCATGTCTGTTCCAAACATCCACACAAAGTGTTGATATCTGGATGTTTCAAGATTGCACACTTACGCGGAAATTTTCCGTCGATGTTCTTCCGCTAAAATAATTTTGAATGCTCTATAGCATCTATTATATCCTATTCAAACTAACTTGTAATTAAGCAGGTTAGCGTCAAACTATATGCAAAGATCTATAAACAGAAAATCCATTACCTACGAGGCTATTATACATTTTAAATGTAAACCATCATTTAATCACACTTTTGGCTTTAATTTCTTGAAGGAGGATTCCCCAAATCTCTGTCGGATCTCGATGTTTCTAGTTTGATTGCACACCTCTTAACGCCTCTCTCCCCAATAAAACCCTTACTCTTAATTTTCCCACATATGGAAAAAATTGCCCTTATATATTTCTTGTAAAATATCCATCATTCTATAAGCAAATTCTCTCTGTTGAATTTATTTTATGTTGTCAACCTAGTAAAGTACAAAAAATATGTATAAGTTCTGTGAATTATGATTAGTTATCATATAAACTACCATTTGCATTTTATCTCTTGCACTTGTTATTTAATGAATATGTTCTATCCCCCCCCCCCCCCTAGAATTCACATCTAAAAGAGTTTACAAACAACATGGAACTTAAACTAAAAAGCTAAGATATTGCCATTGAAAGTTATGTCAGAAGAAAAAAAACTACTTTACGTTCTTTACGTAAACAGTAAAACCTTTCACATAACGTGTAATACATAATTACCTTAACTAATAGTTTCTCGATGAACTGAGCAGGTAGATTGGATATATGATAATAAGAAAGACTTGAATGCGTGATAAGAAGAGATGTTTATAACCGGAACAGATTACAAAGGTAGATTGTGTTAATATGATCTTATTTTATTACTCAGTAATAATGAAACCATGTTTATTTTTTTCAAGAAAAAATTTTACCCCAGTATTATAAAAAAAGTACGGAGTTTTTTCTGGGTAAAAACCCATGTATGATCAACTTGATCAACTATGAAAATGTATGCCTCCAATACTATTACAAAATAGTCAAAATTTAAAAATCTAGCTTTGCAGCGTACACATATTTTATACCATTTTTTTATAGGCTCAGAGGTACTCGAAACGTACATTTCCGAAAAAATATTTACTTTCACTATAAGTGAATTTGAAGAGAGCCTAAATATAAGAATTTAGTATTTAAAAAAGAAACCTAATTTCATTTACAATAATTAAATTTAAAAGAAGAATGTGGAAATATTAATCATGATTTGTGGCAAGGTTCTACTACATATAATTTAGTTAAGAAACTATCACAATTTGCTGAAAGTCTGAAATAGAAGTAAAACAATTTGTCATTACAGTAAAAATGCTTCATAACTGTAGAGAAGTAGAGAAGGTAAAGCTAGAGTGTACATGTTTCTACTATAGATGATTTCATAAGCAAAGCACCGCCCAACTGAGAAATGACATCAGAAGCTCACGTATTGTTTATCAAGAAGGCGCTTTTTTTGTCGCCCGTGGGTTGTATTGTTTCACACGACCAAATATGGCCCTACCCTTCTACCACTGTCTAATTTCAAACTACTCTTAAGACAAAATTAATTATCGACACGCTTCAAATTTATAAAACCTCTAAGTGAGGTCAGGTATTACTCAAGTCTAACAGTAGGAATGGGGAAAACAAAAGAGAATTTCTCGATAGCAACTATTACCCAGAGAAATGAACCACCATCCGCAGCTGGTGTAAATGATATCCGACTTCAACAGGGCTAGGTTGTATTTACGCAATTCAAGACAACTCTGTGCGTATAAGCAATGACTACATAAATACTATAAGACACGACATAGGATAGGGAAATAGTCTACGCTTTACGGGACACAAGTTTGACACACAGCTATCAGAAAGCGCTAGCAGCAGGTGCTTGACTGTACGCATCCCACTTGGTTGAGACTGTACAACTGTTGACCTCTCTCTCACAAACCTTCTCACTTACTTCCGTCAGCATAGTCGAGCGATTCTCGACCTTCCCTCGCATCTCTGGTCCCATATGTGGCATCAGTGCGTTTTCTCTTACCCGCCTGAAACATTGTTTGACCGTAGAGCCACCTAGCGCCAGTCACATCAACTTCAGATTCTCTAACAGAGCGACCTAGCGGGTATTGGACAACTCAAGAATAAGCGTAGAATATTTAACATGGCCATGTCGTGTCTTATAGTATTTATGTAGTCATTGGTATAAGTTACATAGGATAAGGAAAGATCGATTGTGAAGTCGTAAAGGATTGAATCACGACCTGATAGAATTATTGTTATAACTTTTGTTTGTCTAAAACTGTCGACTGGGATTATAAATTAAGTACATTGCATACTGTTCGCTGTTTCTTGGCGACTATAAATTTGTAAAATGAAAACAATTTGGAGGGGGGGACTTTCTCAGCCCTTATGGGAGGGAAGGAATTAAACAAAATATGGCGAAATTAATTATTACAAAATAAACTTATCGATATATGACCGTATTTAAAATATCAATTGATAACAGTCGATGAAGAATTTATATCCAAGTATTGAGTAAAAACTTGCCGGGGGAAGATAAGTCCAGTTTATCTACTGTTTGTGTAGACCGTCAAACGCCTTTAAAAATCGTAATAACATTAAATTTAGGAATAGGGATCTTCCTACAAAAATGTATAAATTAGATCAAAATGTATGTACAATGTTTTTTATTTAAAATAATAGCCACTAAACAGCAATACACGATTCCAAAGGTGATACAACTAAAAATACAACCAGTATGCAAAGTTTAATTACAACTGTTTGTAATACTTTCCCGCAGGCCGTTTTTACTTATTTCCCAACAAATACACTGTTTTGTTCCTCTGATTTCCCTCCAAAACCTAATAACATTTTCACATATAACTTGTACGTATATTTACGTCAACTAATTTAGTCGAATCATTTAAGCTTCCACGAGAAACGAAGACTGCCAATTGCATAATGATCATGAAAAGTATTATTATAAGCGTATCAATTATTGGGGTGACGATTGTTCTACTATATGATAGAACGGTAGGCTTATATATCCAGAATAACCCTAGGTAATAAAACATACTTCTAGTTTTAAAAATTCCCATCTAGGCCTTCAACATATCTAACAAACGTAACCATTATGGGAGTTTTACATAAAACATATTGACGAATTGTACCTTCTGTTAGTAACAATAAATTAAAAGACAAAACAAATAGATGTTATATTATAGAGTTAAGTACCTTGTTCGCATTCGTCAATATCTTCAGAACAGTCGATGCCCTTATACCCACTGGCACAAGAACAGGCGTAGGATCCGTTGATAGGACTCGTATCACAAATAGCATCAGCATGGCAAGGGTTAGAAGTACACGCGTCATCCAAGTGGCACAGGAGTCCTAGAAAATGAAATTAAATATAACATAGTTTACTATTTGTCACAGCATGACTCTTGTAACTTTAAATATAAGTAACTGACATGTAAGTGACACATAAGTAGGAAATATAAAAACTCGAATAATGTATAAAAACTAATAAATCGAAATATAACATATTTTACAATTTGTCATATGACAGCATGGCAATCAACACAAATAATTAATTGCTAAATTACACTAGACACAATGAAACTGCCGTTAAACTATAATTAAAAGCAATTACTAATAAATTGCATCCAAGTGAAGTCAATTATCTAGGAACCAGTATAGCATTGTTGGCGGACAGACAAAAACCTTGCTTCTGAACACAGTGACAGCTGTAAGCACTGCCTTCTGAATATAACAGTGTAACAGTGTTCACATACTAAGTAGTTGGCATACCACTTTTTGCCTTTATATCAACATTACAATTCGAGGTTCAAGAAATTGTTATCGATGGCCGAGTACGACATGGGTTCAATTCTCGTAACGAAATGAATTGTTTGAAAAGAAAAACAATGTTTTACTAATCTGTTCACAGTTTTTCAAACAGAAAGTACATTGTGTTTTGTTTTAGTACGTCAATGTCTTCTTCGACAGCTTACTGTTAGAACGATCGATCCTGACTGTTTTAAAAAGGAACAAATATTTGGATTAAAAACACAATAGATAGAAACTTTTTAAAATTACACATCGATTGTAGCTACAAATAGTAACTCTTTGTTTAAATACAAGAATCATGAGATATTTCAAGCTCTTTTTATGTATGTCTTTTTAAGCGATCGAAGTAAGGTCCTGTTTTAACTCCACCATTTGACATTTCGTCTGTGAGTGTGTTATGACCAAACGCGTCTCCAATCATTATGAAAGTTATTTTCCCCGTTTTAAAATGGCGCTAATTTAAAACAGTACAGCACTGTTCCAAGGTACTGACGTGAGTGTTGTGAAATTTTAACTGTTTTCAAAAACTTTTCCACAGAATGATTTTCATATGACCAACAAATTAAAATTTCTAGGGTTACTACTTTTTTCGTGTTTTCATTTACTGGAATGAAAATCTGTTTTCGAGTTTTAAAGGGTTACAAAAATAGTGAGGTTAGGGATTTATTGGAGTTCAAACGCTTGGATTGGGAAAATAGAAAAATTGTAAAATTGATTATTTACATGACCGATACACGTTTAGCTACACGTGATTTGCTTCAAAATTTGATATCACTTTCATGTAACTTGTGTACATACATCAGCAAGTTAGAGTAAAAATAAACAATAGTCAGATTGTTTACGCTTTCAACGAATATCGATATCTACTAGAACCACTAGTATGGAGACGAAATTTGAAACTAAGACGCATCTCGGGTACAAACAGAAAGAAGTAGTCGTAGAGGGAACTGAGTTTGAGATATTTTCTATATTCTATAGAACGCTAAAACTTAAAACCGTTACAGAAAATTGAATTTATTAAAAACAATGTGTTAAATGTTTTAAAACAGCATGATATTGTTTTAATAAAAGTCCTTTACGATCGACCATATTTTAAACTTATAATGATCTGTTAACCTTCAAGAAAACTTTGCTTCAAATAATCAAACACAAATCACACAACAAAACTTTTAGTGATTTAAAAACATGTATTAACCATAAACGACGTCATCTTCAGTAAAATTAAATTGTTAACTAACTTTAGTATATTTAACAAATTTATAAATTCTAATTATTTGAATCATTCTCATAAAATCTCCCCTGATCCCCTACACATAAGAGTAATTTGACACCAATGTTTTCAAATTATATATATAATTGTAGATCTGTGTATGTTACTAACAACAAAACGTTACAGTTTTAATGGAAATTGCCCAAATTTGCCGTTTAACTTATTTTGTCCATAATAACTATAAAAAACCTCATTCTGTATATAGGACAAAAAACAGAATCTAATAACCAGAACTTTAATTAATTTTTTGTAAAGTATCCCATATAAGCAATGTTTTACTATTAATTGAACATGATTGTAAAAAGTTAGAGTCGTCATTACGGTAATTACCAAGGCCCAATCATACAGTGTAATTAGAAGCAGGTCCTCTAAATGTAATGCCCAAAGTTGGTCTCTGGGCCTTGTAGGAAATGTTAAGATCAAGGAGTTTTGCAGTGTATGTAGTACAGAATATTTAGGTAAGATTGTTTCAAACCGTTGTTACACAGGTTTTCTGAACCTCGTAATTGTGTATAACACTTATTTTATTGACGTCAACTTGGCCTTAAAATGCAACTTAGATGTGTATATATAAAACAGTGTACAATCGCTTCGCTTTTGTGGTTGGTACCATAACATGCAGAATTAAAATCTGCATTTTCTTTATCTTAGTGTGTTGGAAGTTGAATAATGAATATAAACAAAAAAAAAACAGGTTAAATGGCAGTTATTTTAAGATTTTTTTTATTCGATTTTTCTAAATTCAATAGACTTCTATATTATATGCATAGTATAGTCGCCTAAACCAATAATTTCAAGTTCCTATCTTCATTTTTTGGTCGCTATTTTGTCATTTTGAGCAATATGACAACTGGGGATGGACGTCGCCCAAAATCACTTTTTCTCTTTCCTGAAGTCATGAAATGTAAAAAATATCAGTCAAGAAATTGAAAAAAAATTTACAATTTGTGAAAAGGTTGACAAAATTCAAAATTGTACTCCTTCGAAACGGTTTTTTGGTAATTCTTATCTAGATCCTTCTAATAATAAGCCCTTAGCGATCTTTATAATAAGACCAAGTTGCCAAGAGGTGCACAAAACACAGAAAAACATTCGCGTACTTTCATATCAACTGTAAGCCAACAACTAAGTTTTGTCTTTCTTGCAAGTCAAACTTTTTCTACAAGTTCTCAAGTATATCTAAACGTATGCCTTCTATCTTATATCTGACCCCACATGAATAACCGTTACTTTATAACAATATGTCCATAGGTGGTGAACATCATTTTATGTGCCATATTCATCAATTCAAAACAAAGAAAGCTCCGGTTTGACCTGTGAAAGATAAATCCACTTCAGGTCAGGTAACAAAGTTGCTACTCTCAGGTAGTGTTTGGAACAGGTCTGAACGTGTCTGTTTTTTCTGAACAATAACTAACGTTTGAAAACATTAAAAATTCGTTTTGAATAAAATGAAACTGACACCACGGTAAGGATATATATGAAAAAACATAAACAAAATTTTAAAACTTGATTAATATAGTAGTTTTATGACATAGTTAATACAAAATGTATTTGTTACATGAACAACTTGTTTAGAAAGCTACCATTACAGTGGAATTACAACTTCGCAATGATTTCACTGGTGAACAATCACACGGTATCACAACTATTTCGTAAAAAGTTATAAACTAGGCAAATAAATGTTTATTTCACGGTGATAATTTAAAAACTTGTAACTTTGTATTGTTTACAATGATGACCGACGGTACTTGATAGAATTCCATTTTAACAAATAAAACACAAATTTTCTTTTGTAAAATTCTATAATTTATTTGGTCTAGCCGACCATGGTTTCGCCAGTTACGGCATTGACGAGGCTCTTACAAGACTTAAAAAAAATAATAATAATAATAAAAATAATAATAAAAAAAAAAAATAATAATAATAATAATAAAGAGCAAGCGTATATAAGTAACAAGCAAACAAATTTTGATTACAAGAACAGAAAGATGGATTTTTGTCTTCTCACCAGAGTTCAATCTCATTTACTCTAAAAGGCATGGACCATGGATGAAGAATCCCAAAATTTGGAAAAACATATCGTTAATGATGATTTAACAAATTTATAATGCTATCTGTACCCCCCTCCTTAATAACTCACTTGATTTTAGATTTTATTTAGTGACTTTAAAATTATAGTTAAATTTAAAAGGATTGCAGTGCTCTGCATAAAGTGTTTTGAGTAGTTCTGATCGAAATTGTTCTTATCCAGACATACAAGAGTTAAATGGACTATTTGCCCTCTTGAACATTTGGGAGTGAAGTATCAATATAATAAGCTATAATGACATTGGCATGTCCAAATCTAAACTTGATATTTTGATTATTTCATGTCTGCTCAAACTGGATTTTCAGAACCAGGCTCAATTGTCTTTTGTTGAATGTTGTATTTTTTTAAAGCATTGTTAGAAAATAACTTTATAGCTGCTGTTAAATCTTCCCAACTTTTCAATCATCAATGGTTAAACAGGTTCGAACCCGGTTGATGCCGTCGGATTTTTCTGTGTGTAACACTACTCCCCAGTTTTCAGTATTCAAACAGACATAAACTGAGATATTTACGACCAATAATTTGGTTTAAGCGTTATAAATAAAAAGCTGATTAACTGTCTCATAATGAAAGAATTAATGGCCACAGAAAAAAAAATACAAATACATAACTTTTGGTAAATTGCAAGATATTCATTTCATGAATACAAATATAAAAAAGTTTCATTTCTATTTTTAGTTGCGTTTTGCGTTCTGTTTCTTTACGATTTATTCTGATATTAAAGAATCTGTTAAAAAATTATTTATATTTTTCTTATTAATAAGTTTTCTTCGCTTCAACGTTTTGTATCTTTAATTTAAAATACTATGTTTAAAATGAAACCGAAAAATATAAACAAATCTTGAACTTATACTTCTGCTTCGATTGTGATAAAATAGAGAAATAAAATAAGCAGCGCAAGACAGAAAGTACGGCAACAAAAAATAATAAACTCGAATGTTGTATCAGTAAAAATAAACCAAAGAAGGGATCCAGACCTCACGCAAAGAACCATATATCCTTATCACAATGCTAAGTGCTAAAACCTGTGTCATTCATCCGGCCCGGTCGAAGCCGAAATTCCTTAGACTTAAGACGTAAACAAGTAACGTACAAAAGCACCGAAAACAATGTACTGTGTATTCTTATCACGCACTGCTGCCAACCTGTTCACAAGAATGTTTATAACATGAGGCTAGTTTCTTCCCCTTTTACCCAACGCAATGGAGGAAGAATTTTAAATGGAAAGTCCATATAGAGAATCAGGTATTTTAACGCGATCTCGTCATAGTAGTTCAACTATTATTTCTACATTCTATAAACCATGTAAGGACGGCTAATGTTTCGACTGTTGACAACCCAAAACGTAAATAGCCTATTTTGACCATGTTCGTAATTATAGGGCAAAAACAAGCGAATTAATTCTAATATCCTTTAAAGTGTGTTTAGCTAATGGTTCTTTCTATCTGGGTAAGGATATACGACATTTTAATTGGTCTCCGTATGTACTAAGTCCCTATTACGAGAGTCTATCAAAACGTTTTGGTTTCGTACTAGAGTCGAGTAAAAAGTTTTATCTCGTACAAGAACTTTGCAAAAAATCTTCGTAAATCTCGTAAATAGTGGGCTAATAAAATATCTCTGTCTCATACAAGTGTCTAGTAGAAGGTCTCAATCTCATATTGTAGTCTAGAAAAGTCTCAGCATCGTAGGAGAACCTGGTAATAAATCTCGTATTGAAGTCTAGCAAAAAGTCACGGTCTCGAACGAGAGTCTAGCGCCAAGTATCGGTCTCATACAAGTGTCTAGTAAAAGGTCACGGTCTCGAACGAGAGTCTAGCGCCAAGTATCGGTCTCATACAAGTATCTAGTAAAAGGTCACGGTCTCGAACGAGAGTCTAGCGCCAAGTATCGGTCTCATACAAGTGTCTAGTAAAAGGTCACGGTCTCGAACGAGAGTCTAGCGCCAAGTATCGGTCTCATACAAGTGTCTAGTAAAAGGTCACGGTCTCGAACGAGAGTCTAGCGCCAAGTATCGGTCTCATACAAGTATCTAGTAAAAGGTCACGGTCTCGAACGAGAGTCTAGCGCCAAGTATCGGTCTCATACAAGTATCTAGTAAAAAGTCACGGTCTCGAACGAGAGTCTAGCGCCAAGTATCGGTCTCATACAAGTATCTAGTAAAAGGTCACGGTCTCGAACGAGAGTCTAGTGCCAAGTATCGGTCTCATACAAGTGTCTAGTAAAAAGTCACGGTCTCGTATCAAGACCATGTCTAGACAAGTCTCGGTCTCACACGATAGTCTAGCACCAAGTATCGGTGTCATACAAGTGTCTAGTAAAAAGTCTCGGTCTCGTATAGTAGTCTAGACAAGTCTCGGTCTCACACGTTAGTCTAGCACCAAGTTTCGGTTTCATACAAGTATCTGATAAAAGGTCTCGGTTTTATACGAGAGTCTAGCACCAAGTCTCGGTCTCATACAAGTATCTAGTAAAAGGTCTCGGTCTTATACGAGAGTCTAGCACCAAGTCTCGGTCTCATACACGTATCTAGTAAAAGGTCTCGGTCTTATACGAGAGTCTAGCACCAAGTATCGGTCTCATACAAGTATCTAGTAAAAGATCTCGGTCTTATACGAGAGTTAGCACCAAGTATCGGTCTCATACAAGTATCTAGTAAAAGGTCTCGGTCTCGTATTGTAGTTTAGAAAAGTCTCGGTCTCACACGAGAGTCTAACACCAAGTTTCGGTTTCATACAAGTATTTAGTAAAAGGTCTCGGTCTTATACAAGTATCTAGTAAAAGGTCTCGGTCTCGTATTGTAGTTTAGAAAAGTCTCGGTCTCATACAAGTATCTAGTAAAAGATCTCGGTCTCGTATTGTAGTTTAGAAAGGTCTCGGTCTCATACCAGAGTCTAGCACCAAGTATCAGTCTCAAACAAGTGTCTAGTAAAAGGTCTCGGTCTCGTATTGTAGTTTAGAAAAGTCTCGGTCTCATACCAGAGTCTAGCACCAAGTATCAGTCTCAAACAAGTGTCTAGTAAAAGGTCTCGGTCTCGTATTGTAGTTTAGAAAAGTCTCGGTCTCATACCAGAGTCTAGCACCAAGTATCAGTCTCAAACAAGTGTCTAGTAAAAGGTCTCGGTCTCGTATTGTAGTTTAGAAAAGTCTCGGTCTCATACCAGAGTCTAGCACCAAGTATCAGTCTCAAACAAGTGTCTAGTAAAAGGTCTCGGTCTCGTATTGTAGTTTAGAAAAGTTTCGGTCTCATACCAGAGTCTAGCACCAAGTATCAGTCTCAAACAAGTGTCTAGTAAAAGGTCTCGGTCTCGTATTGTAGTTTAGAAAAGTCTCGGTTTCATACCAGAGTCTAGCACCAAGTATCAGTCTCAAACAAGTGTCTAGTAAAAGGTCTCGGTCTCGTATTGTAGTTTAGAAAAGTCTCGGTCTCATACCAGAGTCTAGCACCAAGTATCAGTCTTAAACAAGTGTCTAGTAAAAGGTCTCGGTCTCGTATTGTAGTTTAGAAAAGTTTCGGTCTCATACCAGAGTCTAGCACCAAGTATCAGTCTCAAACAAGTGTCTAGTAAAAGGTCTCGGTCTCGTATTGTAGTTTAGAAAAGTCTCGGTCTCATACCAGAGTCTAGCACCAAGTATCAGTCTCAAACAAGTGTCTAGTAAAAGGTCTCGGTCTCGTATTGTAGTTTAGAAAAGTCTCGGTCTCATACCAGAGTCTAGCACCAAGTATCAGTCTCAAACAAGTGTCTAGTAAAAGGTCTCGGTCTCGTATTGTAGTTTAGAAAAGTCTCGGTCTCATACCAGAGTCTAGCACCAAGTATCAGTCTTAAACAAGTGTCTAGTAAAAGGTCTCGGTCTAGTATTGTAGTTTAGAAAAGTCTCGGTCTCATACCAGAGTCTAGCACCAAGTATAAGTCTTAAACAAGTGTCTAGTAAAAGGTCTCGGTCTCGTATTGTAGTTTAGAAAAGTCTCGGTCTCATACCAGAGTCTAGCACCAAGTATAAGTCTTAAACAAGTGTCTAGTAAAAGGTCTCGGTCTCGTATTGTAGTTTAGAAAAGTCTCGGTCTCATACCAGAGTCTAGCACCAAGTATAAGTCTTAAACAAGTGTCTAGTAAAAGGTCTCGGTCTCGTATTGTAGTTTAGAAAAGTCTCGGTCTCATACCAGAGTCTAGCACCAAGTATAAGTCTTAAACAAGTGTCTAGTAAAAGGTCTCGGTCTCGTATTGTAGTTTAGAAAAGTCTCGGTCTCATACCAGAGTCTAGCACCAAGTATAAGTCTTAAACAAGTGTCTAGTAAAAGGTCTCGGTCTCGTATTGTAGTTTAGAAAAGTCTCGGTCTCATACCAGAGTCTAGCACCAAGTATAAGTCTTAAACAAGTGTCTAGTAAAAGGTCTCGGTCTCGTATTGTAGTTTAGAAAAGTCTCGGTCTCATACCAGAGTCTAGCACCAAGTATAAGTCTTAAACAAGTGTCTAGTAAAAGGTCTCGGTCTCGTATTGTAGTTTAGAAAAGTCTCGGTCTCATACCAGAGTCTAGCACCAAGTATCAGTCTTAAACAAGTGTCTAGTAAAAGGTCTCGGTCTCGTATTGTAGTTTAGAAAAGTTTCGGTTAAAGAAATGAAAGTCTCTCTACACATAATAATAAAATGATTCAACTTCAACACCATTAATATTATTTGATATTCTAAATAATAAAACAAAAAATCTAAGAAACAGTATTAAAACTACTAGACTAGTAAATACTTCACGCAGTAAAAATAAATTCTTTTGAACTCAGCTGATTTCTTTTTAATTACATAGACTGCTAGTGCTAGTTCGTCCAATCTTACATAGAAATTCAATCGTAGCAGTCAATCGTTATTCGGATGCATAGGAATAGGAGGTACCAAAACTAAGGGTTGTCGACCGAATCTGTCGAACCCAATGAATGCAAAAGCAGTTGATTGTCTTATCACGAACTAAAACAGTAATGGTTAAATCATAGATCAGATAGACTGAGAAAAATGAGTAAACATAATACATCCGACAAGAGAAGGAAGTGTAGCTGTTTTCAGTTTCCTGTTTCACACATAAGAGTAACGCTGCCAAAACGAGTTCGTTATAGAATAATTTTAATAGGAAATGACTATTGAGGAAGTTCAGGTATAATCTTTATTTGTGAATATTAGATGTTAGTGTGACTGCGCGTGAGAAATGACAAAACTTTGTAACAGTACTGTTAGTCTCGTCAGTTTTGTCTCAATCTTGTTTGCTGGATCAAGTCTCGATTTCGTTTCCATAATGTAGTCGGTATAAATTTTAAAATATCCCCGTGTTGTTAACAGAAATATTCAATCTAATATGCGCTTTTAATGTTGGCCTCATACACTCTTGGACTATGAGGATCGATTGTTGTTGGAATTTTTGAGAATCAGATCGGTCCCCCGCTTTGCGTTATATTAATGTACATCATAACCGAATTTAAAGAAAGGAGAGAAAAAAAACAAACAAATGTTTTAAAATTTTAATTTTTTAAAATTTATTTAACCGTTGTGTGATATGACGAAAAACCAGAAACCGAAGTCCACGCTGATTTAAACGGGATTTTATAATACAAAAATAATATAAACATAAAACTCAAATCACAATGTATGCCTAGAAAGTGTGTTACAAATAATCGGTTTTGAAAAGTAAAGAGTATATAAAAAACGTTGTAAAATTAAAAAGTAATAGGTATTTCTGAAATATTTTTTTAAATGAAACAAAATGGCGGATAAACAGGTAATTGTGTTTTTGGGCCTATGTTTACATGAACTTTGTTCTTTACTTTTACCAACCAGAAAGTTGAGTCGGTCTGTATAGCACAAAAAATTCCCGTCCAATTAGGTGAGCGTTATCAGTTACATCTCGAGTGGTTTTAAGAATTAATTATAAAATGTTAATAAACAACGTAAATTATAATTTCTATTCATCTTTTCAAATGATTCAGAACCACTTCTAGTCTGGAGCAGATATTTTAATTAAATTTACCGTGTGAGTCATTAAACTATCTTACTATAATATATGCTTGACACTGTATTTAAATATTTAACTGAAACAATATATTATTGTATTTAAATATAAAAGACAATAGGACTGGATAATTAAACGTGTTACAGTCCATTTCTTCGTCCTCAATTGACCACACAAAGGACCATTAATTATCAGTCCCAATCAATTGACTCGGTCACGTGACAGCGACTGAACTGACCTCTGACAGTCTTGTCTTAACTTTATTAATTAGATGTAATTAAAAAGGCTCCGCTTCATCCGTGCACACTTATAATGAATAGGCCTCTGATTTATTACATTAAATTATTTCTTGTAATTGATAATATAATGTTAAGCTCAGATTCTTACAAGAAATAAGTCCAATTGAGATAGTTTTTAAGCAGTTGTCTACATATGTAGTAGACTAAGCATGTGTATGTGTGTGTATTTTAATCTCTATTTACTAATTTGATTATGCAAATTTTTATTAAAAATTCTCAACTACTTACTAAAACAACTTCATTTTGTTTTTACAGTTTATTATGTCCCCGAAAACCCTTCGCTTTCCGTTTGTCTGTATTATTCACACAATTCCGTTCCTTAAGGGAATTATATTTTTTTTAATGGATTAGAAATTTAGTACAGATATGGTAAAAGGATTTTTTACGTAACTTTTTACAAGTATACCAAAAACAAAGACTTTTTTACAATTTTCAAAATAGCGAACGTACACAATGTATTGCTCTTTATTGGTAAACATGCAGATATTTTCTTTTTTTAAGGCAAAGGATAACCAAGTTATTGATAAACAAAAGTATGATAATTGATAACAGAATTACAAGATACCTGAGAAAAAATGAAGGAAATATAATAATTTTGGAACTAGAATGGAGAGGGAAATTAAAGCCATCACTTTATCGATTCTACGTACTTTATGAAATCAAATTTATTGCTGTTTTATGAGGTCAAGTATAGAGTAAATAAACACATTACTAATTTTCATAAGATTTGAAATTGGAATAAAATTTCAAAATCCCAAAGTGCTGTTATACATAGCTAATGTTTTGAAATTTCAAAAACTGTGGATGTTTTATGGCGTATTCAAGTATATACTTAATACATAGAAAGTATTCCTGTTTGTAGTAAAGTAATGGAAGTAGCTCACACGTTCTTATTCATGATCCGAAGAAGATCGAATAGAGTATCACGTCGAGGAAGAAGTGAAATACAGATACGAAGAGTAATGGAGTAATGCAATCAGTTATTGAGATGATAGAGTCATGTATGAAGGGCAAAACATAATTCCATAGCTTGGGAAATACAGAAGACAACGACCTGGTCACAATATGTGGCAGATTCGATGGAAAGATATTGGTTGAACTAACAGACATATTGGAGGAATCCAATACAGAATAATAATATTTTAGACAATTTGAACAAGTATTATTTGGATAGAGAGAAACCTCAGTGTAGAGGTACATTTTCGATTAAATATATATATTGGCGTTGTTTTATAATTAAAACTTTTATAATATGCGTAAGCACAACATATTGAAAAAAACTTTATATGTAGAAAAATAATGTCAACAATTAATTATCTGTAGAGTAAACAAATAAAAACTGCCTACGTAGATACGGCAAAAATATTAATTTGATTAAAAATACAATTCTAGAAATTATTTTTTAAACCAGACGTCTCAAAATGGTAATTTCAATGAAAAACATGACTTTCTCTAAAAATGTGAACAAATATTCTCTTATCTGCCCCCCCATACTTTCTCCACAGTTTATGTCACATTAATTTCTGACTAAATGTAGCTTGTGTATAATTATATAATTATTTACATTACGTATAGAGATAATGGCACAATGGTGTTTTTATACTTGATTTAACATCGTTTTTCAACTCTCAGTTCAGTGTTATAAATATGTTTTTTATATATCTCTCACCTATCTCCAGTTATTGACGAAAACCCACAAGATATTTATGAAACTTAACTTTGTCGAATACTGTACATTAATGTTTTAACTGCGCGAGACCTAAGTTACTACACTCGACTTTGATTTTCATCTCAATGTACTTAATTTATCATTATTTTAAAGAGCGTCTCGGTTTCTTACTTATAAAGCAGTTTGCAACCATTCTAAAGTTGTTTCATGATTATCATGAGTTGTATGATGTTCCACTGAAGGGAAAATCAAATTAAAGTGCGGTAACATACAATTGAAACATTAAATGTGTAGTATTCAATAAAAATCAAATTAAAGTGCGGTAACATACAATTGAAACATTAAATGTGTAGTATTCGATAAAAATCAAATTAAAGTGCGGTAACATACAATTGAAACATTAAATGTGTAGTATTCGATAAAAATCAAATTAAAGTGCGGTAACATACAATTGAAACATTAAATGTGTAGTATTCGATAAAAATCAAATTAAAGTGCGGTAACATACAATTGAAACATTAAATGTGTAGTATTCGATAAAAATCAAATTAAAGTGCGGTAACATACAATTGAAACATTAAATGTGTAGTATTCAATAAAAATCAAATTAAAGTGCGGTAACATACAATTGAAACATTAAATGTGTAGTATTCGATAAAAATCAAATTAAAGTGCGGTAACATACAATTGAAACATTAAATGTGTAGTATTCAATAAAAATCAAATTAAAGTGCGGTAACATACAATTGAAACATTAAATGTGTAGTATTCGATAAAAATCAAATTAAAGTGCGGTAACATACAATTGAAACATTAAATGTGTAGTATTCGATAAAAATCAAATTAAAGTGCGGTAACATACAATTGAAACATTAAATGTGTAGTATTCGATAAAAATCAAATTAAAGTGCGGTAACATACAATTGAAACATTAAATGTGTAGTATTCAATAAAAATCAAATTAAAGTGCGGTAACATACAATTGAAACATTAAATGTGTAGTATTCGATAAAAATCAAATTAAAGTGCGGTAACATACAATTGAAACATTAAATGTGTAGTATTCGATAAAAATCAAATTAGAGTGCGGTAACATACAATTGAAACATTAAATGTGTAGTATTCGATAAAAATCAAATTAAAGTGCGGTAACATACAATTGAAACATTAAATGTGTAGTATTCGATAAAAATCAAATTAAAGTGCGGTAACATACAATTGAAACATTAAATGTGTAGTATTCGATAAAAATCAAATTAAAGTGCGGTAACATACAATTGAAACATTAAATGTGTAGTATTCGATAAAAATCAAATTAAAGTGCGGTAACATACAATTGAAACATTAAATGTGTAGTATTCGATAAAAATCAAATTAAAGTGCGGTAACATACAATTGAAACATTAAATGTGTAGTATTCAATAAAAATCAAATTAAAGTGCGGTAACATACAATTGAAACATTAAATGTGTAGTATTCAATAAAAATCAAATTAAAGTGCGGTAACATACAATTGAAACATTAAATGTGTAGTATTCGATAAAAATCAAATTAAAGTGCGGTAACATACAATTGAAACATTAAATGTGTAGTATTCGATAAAAATCAAATTAAAGTGCGGTAACATACAATTGAAACATTAAATGTGTAGTATTCGATAAAAATCAAATTAAAGTGCGGTAACATACAATTGAAACATTAAATGTGTAGTATTCAATAAAAATCAAATTAAAGTGCGGTAACATACAATTGAAACATTAAATGTGTAGTATTCAATAAAAATCAAATTAAAGTGCGGTAACATACAATTGAAACATTAAATGTGCAGTATTCGATAAAAGTAAAATTCCATGCATTTCTCCTGAAGTTTTTGTGAATACAGTAACTGAAGAATAGATATCAAAAACATATTTATACCACTGAACTCAGGTTTGAAAAACAAACGATGTATCAAAACAACATTTAGCTTTTTTTTTAAATTGACTCAAATCCAATATGGCACATTCAAGATGGCAGCCGAAATTTTAACATATCACAAATCATAGTAAAGTAAATTATACACACACTTCAATTAGTCCGAAATCAATATAATAAAACTGTGGGGAAAAGCAGGGGGGAGGGGGACTCTTTACATGAGTATGTATAAATTCATCATATATGTAGATGTACTGAATACATATATGGACATAAAAAGTAACTATTTTTTTGTATTTAAATGAAGAAAAATAAAATAATGTGCATTTTAAAGAGTGAAAATTTTATAGCTCCTTATTAATTACAATTAACGCAACTGATGACAACTTTAAAATTTAAATTACAGTATTTCAATTTATCTTCATCTAACAAATGTAATGTTTGGTGACACGCGTGTAACGACGCTGGACAACTATAACGGAGATAACCGAACTGTCGAATCACCGTCACGTGAAGCGTGTCCGCAAATAACGGAGATGAGAAAGTTCATGCGAATAAATTGTTTATGAAAAATGCTCGTGAGAAAAGAATAACGAGCATGCGCTATTTATTTACATTAATCATGGCGTCGATTTAAATAAATGTAATGTGAGCATTAGAATCTTACGTTGTATTGTATTGTATAGATTTATTTGTTAAAGTTTATTTCATTTTCCAAATTTACTCCTCTAGTATTTACTACGTTGTTTGGAACATTAATCTCCACATTTTATCAAAATTTGAAAACTACATTTGGAACCATTTTGATACATATGGTCATATTTACCGGTAAAAAGTAATCAACACGTTTTATTTAGGTCTTAATAAGTTAATCTAATTTTTTTTTAAAGTCAATCTCGAGCGGCATTTATTACTGATATTCGTCGCATTAAGTTTTAAGTATAGATTCTGAATTTCGTATTTCCAGTCTTACTACTTGATTTTATATTTTGGGTCTATTAAAGCTAGATTGATCTTAGATTTTAAAAAATTAAAAAACTCGACACACAAGATCTCACAAAAATTACGTTTATTTAATCAAACGCGTTTCAACGACAAAGTCGCCATACTCATTGACAAAACTATAACTGTTTATAACTGAGTTATTGTAGCTCATGTATCACTGAGGACGGCGACTTTGCCGTTGAAACGCGTTTGATTGAATAAACGTAATTTTTGTGAGATCTTGTGTTCCAGCTTTTTTTTATCTAATATTATCTCACAAGTCAAGCTCAATATTTATTTATAGGTTGATCTTTATTGACGGCATCTTTTAAGATAGAAAATGCGTTCTACAAAAACAATTACATACTAATAGGTTAAGTCGTTGTCGTTTTCAAGTCTTAAAAAGATATGTTTCAAATTTCAGATATGGTTGATATTTATCTTAAAATCAATTAGAATAATTTACGTAATGTGGTATGGTATTTACACATACACGTTATTTTGTTAAAAATCTGAAATTAAATGTTTAGGCACCCGATTCAGTTAATTTGAATATTCTTCCATCTTTTAGTTAACTCACAAAAATAACTAGACTATATTAAGATACAATCTTGTTGAGCACTGTGGTGAAATTCACAATAATGATTCGAATTTGCCCCTAACCTAATTCTAAAATTAGTAGATATGTAAGTTTAGATTTAGTTTATAAGCAAGACCCTCCGATGATGATAACCACGTTATCGAAATGTACATCAGGGCATTTAGTGGAAATAAATTAATAAAGAACAATTAATCAGATAATTGTGTTTTATTTTTAAGTTTCTAGTGATTGTGGTTAGGGGCAAATTCGAATCATTATAGACTATATTATCTATAAATTATTGCAGAACATCTCCTAATCAGACTCACCAGTTTTTCCTGTGGTACACTGACAGTAGAAGCTTCCGACACGGTCAATACAAGTGGCACCGTTAAAACACGCTGCACCCGCACAGTCGTCAATGTTAGTCGAACAATCAGGTCCTGTCCATCCGTTAACACAGATACACGAGAACCCTCCGTTGGAGTTTGTACAAGTCGCTCCATTATGACAGACGTTAGGCCGGAGGGAACATTCATCTACATCGTGCTCGCAGAACTCTCCTGTGTACGTCGGAGGACATTGGCAGTCGTAACGGTTGATGAGATCAACACAGGTGGCTCCGTTCTGACATAAGTTACCAGGGCAATCGTCGATGTTCTCCTCGCAGTTCTTCCCTCTATAACCTATAAAACAAGAAAACTTTGGTTAATCAAACAGTCATGATTAACAAACATGGATATAGATGGTTAAAGTAAGAAAGGTAGATCCTGTAGATTAATGCATCTCTTTACCATCTGTGGGACAAAAGTTTGATTAAACAACCGTAACAAATGGAGATATAGCTTTACAAATCAACTACCGATGTTCTTCTGAAAGTTCTTTTCTTTGTAATAATCGCTTATGAGATAAATCAACAAAAGCTGAATAAAAATTTAAAATAGATTAAATAATAGAGTTGCGTTTGATCAGAGTCATAAATCCTACGCTATAAATAGTAGAAGTATTCTACACTATTGGATTTAATGCCGGAGTAGTGCAGTACCATTGACTTTATAACACCTAATACGTGACAAAAGGGAATGTTTCATTCGAAAGAGTTTTTAGTTTACCCAGGAGAGTAATAACGATCATAAAATTTAAACTTGTAAAACTAAACCGTCTCTCGTAGTCTTGGGGAGCATACTCTCAGATCAAAGGCCTCGAAAAATTTGCCGACAATGGTTTCGCAAATTACAGCATTTACGTGGCAGCATAAAACAGACTATACAATGGTCGATAAGACTCAATAAATTGTAGAATTTTACTAAATATTGTGTTTCATGTAACATAGAGTTCTACCAAGTACCTATAGGCATTAGTATACAATCGTACTACTGTATTTGAATAAATCGTTTTAAAAAATAAAATTATTTCGAAAATTGTTAAGTAATGAATGATATATAGAGTAATTGAAATAAGTGTGACCGCTGTTTTATTCAATAAGTACAAAAGCTACAAAAATTTGGTTAATCCCAGGATTTCTGAGTTAAAACTATAGGTATTACCAATTTTTGTATGTCACCCGCCATTTTTCCAATATGGTGATTAACTCTAATTTTCGTAGAGAATTTATTTATTATGGCAATTTTGGATAAAACATATTATTTAGACACTATTTGATTCTTATAAAAAAATTTTGACTGAATATAGAAATATTCTCTAACCGTTTAGAAGAAAAAAGCACGTAAATGTTTCAAAAATTCGCAAATTCAAGCTATTTTTAGAGACTTTCATTTTTTTGAAGTCAAATTCAGATGAACTTTTTTGAAACTAGAGCTAAGGTAAAAGATACAATAATAGTATTGTTGTTTTTATTTGTTCTGAAGGCTGAGTATCAGAGTTATCGATAGAAAACAAAAATTAATTTTCTGGTAAAGAACTAAAACATCCACTGGCTTACACCAGATATTTATTAAACCTTGTGAATTAAGAACTTATAAAGCACTGTTAATACATTTATTATTTCGATTGTAAATATCCTATTCACAAGGTCTAATACATCCAGCAATAATTAAAAACTGGAGTAAGCCAATAGGTGTTCACAAAATCGAATGTCGAGACATTTTTAAGAGACTTCTTTTTATTGAATTTTTGAAAATTTTGCATAACAGCTATTTTAGGGAATAAATAATATCAATTAACTACCTGGTATTTACAAAGTGTATTCCCAACATTATTTTTATCCAGAAAAATGATTACAGTCTATATATATTTCAATTTTAAATTCAGTTCAACTCTTTTAGATACCAAAAAATGGACCCGTGTAAACGCCTAGAATTATCGAAACTTTGGACGCTTATTGCTCCTAAACAGTTAAAGAAACCCATGAATAAAAAAAATCTTAAAATAATCTGTTTTATCCAAAATCGCATGGATTTCCATAAGAAACTTCAGAGCTGACCGCCATATGGCAAAAGTGACGAGTGAAGTGCAAAAATCTGATATAAGCTCTAGTTTTAACTCAAAAAGTTACCTTTTAAAGCTTTTTAGTAACTTTTGTACTTATCGAATTAAACAGCGAAGACACCTTTTTCAATCCCCCAATATAGAAGACAATGTAACAAACAATTTTATTCAATGTAAAAACTAGTATCGTAAAACTAACTGTAGATATATGAACATGAATTTGTATTCCTGTTTTACAGGTCCTAAAACATGAAGAAAACCTCGTCCCGGGCCAAACTGCTGAGTCCTACGTGACTAAGTTCTTTATTTCTAGAAAGGAATTAATATTGTTAAGTGTTGTGTTTTACAATCAGATTTGCGGTGTATAAAAAGTGATAAAAATTTAATGAGGGGTGTAATAGTTATATTATATAGCAATTTCACAACTAGTAAAAAAAAATCTATTTTGTTTAATCTCTACATCACTGCAATTTTACTTTATCACATCGTAGTAGAGCAAGTTGTTTAGGTAAAAGAATTGATATGCTTTTTGAAGTCACCTGAGTTTAAAAATAAAAAGAAGTTTTTTGGAATAATGTCAACTCTCTATCGTCAATGTCTACAGCCAAAACGCGAGAACCGATTTTAATCAAATTTATATGTAGGAATATTTTTGAAAATTTGGTGGTAGCTGTTATGAAAAAAAAAAAAAAATAACACAAAATAACGATTTTCCTGAAATGATCTCCACCGATTTGTTCCAAATTTCCTGAAGTGTAGCCTCTAAGGACCCAAACAAAACGTATTGGCCGCTATATCTGAACAAAAATTGCCGGTTTGCGAATTGTCGGAAAACAAAATATCGATTTCATTCTGTTCTACCTGTTTCGTTCAAATTTTAGTGAAAGAAAAGGTTGAACCTCGTGTACAAAATAGCAACTACAAAAATATTTCGGAAATGAACGTTGATCGCTGTCAATTTTACGCTGAAGACGCAAGTTTAGCTATTTAGAAATATAAATATTTGTTCAGACAAATCATCAATGGTTAGGTTAGGTTAAATTAAAAATTTTCACTTTTCAACTAACAACTACTGAATTGAATTTTTTGGTGACGAACAGTTTCGATTGATTAATTATCATTTGGTTTTGGAGATGGGCTAGCGAAAAAGTTAATGCAATAGCACAGTTTATTATAAAACACGCCCCTATTATTTCTCACTTTATCAAAGCTATAGTTTCGTAATAGAGTAAACCTAAGAATTTTTAAATACTAAAATAAGCACAGGAAAGAGAGTTAGCAGCTTTAAAAACCAGTTACGAAATACAAAATTATTAAAGTCTGGTTAACTGCATTGTCTGGGAATTTACGACTCAATTTGAAACGTGTGGATAATTGAGTAAATATGCCACGTTCAGTTGTGAGTGCTGACGAGGTAGATGAAGCGGACAGGTATTGTAAAGCTGGCATGGGAAGTGAATGTGCCGGGGAGATCACTTTCTCTCTCACACCGGTATTACAGATGCAACTATATCATAGGTACGTCTAGCTCTAGATGATGAGATTGCAAATTTTCAACGCCATATGAACATTACTTAAATGAACAAACGGATTTTAGATGAGTAGGAAGAAATGTAAAAGATGTTAACACCAAAATTACCAAACTGTTGATTAGGTAATGAATTTGAATTGCAAAATTTAATTACACGTGTTACGAGAACTTCAGAGTCTACCTGAATCACACAATTAGAACACTCACCTTTCTCCAAAACCAAACAAAACCAAAAATGTCAGTTTAATTTGTTTAATTTGTCAGTCAAAAAGTGAAGGGGGAAAACAGGGTCACCTTCTTTGAATTTTTTTCAACAATTTAAATAGCGTCTAAAGTTTCTTCTAAAAAAAATGCAACCTCGGCGTAGATCATCATTCCATTAAAATCAAGCTTCTAATTATTTTTAAAAAGCCCTACCCTCAGAGAAGGAAAAGAACAAGAGTTGGTCAAGATAGACATGAATAGAAAACCGAGAGAGAGATCTAACCCAAGACTAGCTGAAAGTTATAGATACAGCTAGGTACCTTAAGATTGCTAATTAACATTCATGACATCGCAAACTCATTAAAAGTGAGGAGAGCTTTAAATGAAGGTTTAGAAGAGATATTGCAATAACTCACGGTTCAATATTTATAAAGATGGTGTCCAATACATTTATCTGAGTCTTTAAATGGTATAATTTAATAAAAAGTGTATCGTTTTGAAAAAAATCATAATTTAGTGTTTATACAAATTTTGTTTTAATATACCGAATTATGACCAAAGATATACCAAACGGCTACAGGCGACAGGCAAACAACAAGAAAAATAAATCTTTCTAGCACTGGGAAACGTATCCGCAAAATAATTCTACATCAATTTTTTGATACAATTTTCTCATACTATGTAGTATATGTGACAATGAAAATTAAAAAATTCACTACTAATATTCAAAAATATGTGTGAAATCACATATGATACACAGCAAACAATAATATAAACTTACATACTGTATTACCAAATGCCATACAACTAAACGTATCGTTTTGCGCAATGAGTATGAATTCAAAGTTAGACCAATAACAAATTGAGAACAGCTGATAAGAAAAATCATATGATAAAAATAACATTGTGCTAAGTTTTGTTCTATCGGTTGTTAATCACTACACACAAAAATGGGAGATTTTCAAATTTTATATTGAAATGTATATTTTTTGAAAATAGTTGAGAATTAGATGCAACGTTCTAAATGTACGTACAATTTCGAAAAAATTTGTCAAAACCTTTCAGTGCTTTCGTAGCCTTGCCGTTTTACACAAAACGTCCAGTAATTGCACATTTTTACAAAATCGATGCTTAAAAGGTAAATTGCTCGAAATGGTTATCTAAATTATTATCTTCTCCTAGATGGTATGTATACCGTCGAACATACAAACCAATTCCAAAATTATTAATTTTGTAAACTCTCAAATTTCCATTTAAATGTAAAATTGTTTAAGTTAGATGTTATGTTGTGATTATCGAACACTTTCCATCTATTTGGAAGAAATATATCAAATCTAAAGTCTCGACAAATGTTACAATCTATCTAAAGTCTCCGCAGAAAAATTTTGTTCTCGTGTTATTACAGAGTTAAAACGTTAAGCACTTTATTTGAAAACTAATTGTAGACTCAACTCCCATAGCTCAGGTGAAACATAGAAAGTTTGTATTCCCGCAAAATACAAGAACACGCCCGCCTAAAGGCATGTGCTCGCTGTTTGCGTGCTCCATATGAACTCGCGTGCACGACAGAGTTTTCTAGAAGAATTCGACGTTATATAATTATAAATTTCAACAAAATATAAAAAATTTAAAAATTCCTGGTAAAAGTTTAAGATTGTATTTTAGTTTTGGAGATACTTTAATATTAAAACTAATGTATCTACATCTTAATAATTAGTGATGTTAATAGGTTTTCTCTACGATACAATTTTATTTTCTGAAAACAAATGTTACAAAACTTGCTTTCATTTTAAGCAAGAAGCAAATCTAGTTGAAATGAGGCATTTTGCTTGAGCTTTAATATTTTTCATTTACTATTTCTACTTTTACATAAAGTGATGCTCAATAAAATGTAAGTGTTTAAATTGTTGGTGACTCTTCTGGATTTATTGTTGTCGAAGTAAAAGCCTCACCTCCTCCGGAGCTGATGTGCAATAACACTGTCGATCCAATAAACCTTACAGAAACTGTCTATGTAGTACACGGCATGTTTAGGGCCAAAAGACATGCAAGTACCGGTGCATGTTCAGGCATGATTCATCAAACAATCCATTGTACTTTCACTCGAAAACTCGATTCCAGTAAACTTCAATACTATCAACCGATCACAAAGTTGTGTGTTGTATTCGAACTGGTGTCGCCAACTAGAACATGGTTGACGAAAAGTGCGAAGTAAAAGAGGTTTCATGAAGGAAGAGAGAACTAGGTACGAAGAAGTTCGAATGTTATAATATTATATTATAATGGTTAAAAAACAGCCGCAGAAACTGTTCCATGGACAGCAAGTAAACGCGGTAACTAGGATATTCTTTGAAGTATTATTTCGGGAGAACTTCCAAAAAAGAAGAAGAAGAAGAAGAAGAAGAAGAAGAAGAAGAAGAAGAAGAAGAAGGAGAAGAAGAAGAAGAAGAAGAAGAAGAAGAAGAAGAAGAAGAAGAAGAAGAAGAAGGAGAAGGAGAAGGAGAAGAAGAAGAAGAAGAAGAAGAAGAAGAAGAAGAAGAAGAAGAAGAAGAAGAAGAAGAAGAAGAAGGAGGAGGAGGAGGAGGAGGAGGAGGAGGAGGAGGAGGAGGAGAAGAAGAAGAAGAAGAAGAAGAAGAAGAAGAAGAAGAAGAAGAAGAAGAAGAAGAAGAAGAAGAAGAAGGGGAAGGAGAAGAAGAAGAAGAAGGGGAAGGAGAAGGAGAAGGAGGAGGAGGAGAAGAAGAAGAAGAAGAAGAAGAAGAAGAAGAAGAAGAATATAACAGGAACAATATCCGTTAGAAAATGTAAATAGTTCAAGTTGGAAACAGATTTTACAAAAGAGAAAGATCTTTGACACTTGATACCAAAACGTAGCGATATTGAAAAAACGCTACAGAAAACAAAACTATATAAATTTTGGAACGAAAGGGTCTACATAATTAAGGGAAATTTTGATGTTCCAAAACAGTGCATCACGTTATTAAAACAATATATTAAAGCACATGTAAAGTTTTCTACTTTTCTTTTATAAAACCTTTTAAAAAATTGTTTTAGAATTTCTGTTAGTGAAAAATAATAAAAGCTGAGCTTTGTACGTAATATAGATTTTTAAAATGGTTACATGAACTTATGTAAAAAAATAAGACTTCTTTAAACGTTGCAGTCTAAATGAAATTCCTACGAATAAATTAAAACTGAAGTATGAGTTTATTTCTTTTTATACTAAGAGAACTTTAGAAAAAGTTGCATGACAATACTCGAGAATGACATGTTATATATTATGGAATCATAAATAAGTCTGCTTTATACTAGATCTTTAAATATAGCTAAAATTATATATTAGTTTCTTCTTTGCTCGAAATATAAGATATCTATCTCTAGTCGAAAATATCGTACACCTGACTGTACAAGAACGGTTATCACAAAATCACTTCTCACACTTTTAAAGTATTGTGATGGTAAAAAAAAATCAAGATTGCGTTATTCATCTCTCTGTATCTGAGATGACACTGTTTCCTCAGTAACCTTCACACCGATTTTGATAATAATTTAGTAAGCGCACTTTAATGTTTTGAAGCCAAATTATGCAAATAAAATATAATTTAACTCAAAATTTGTGGATTTCCATCATTAAGTCTAAATTACAAAAATTCGGTTTATTCCAAATTAGCTCTACCGATTTTAAGCTATTTTGTTAGAATGTGAAGGTTATTAAATATTATAATAGATAAATAAACACGGTACCAAATCGTAGATAAAAGTAAATTGATGTTAGTGATATTACAAATTAAAAATTGGTGTATTTTTTAACAATGTAGTGTATTGGCCTATTGTTTTTTTTTTTTCATTTTCAAAGTTTTTGCATCAATAATTTTATCAAATGTAAACTTACATAAAAGCATGATAGAGTTTCGAAAACTATGTTCACAACAAATTAGTTTCAAATGGAAATAAAGCGTCCGTTATATCTGTTACGCTAAGACTCGTGACAATAGTTATCTTCCTATAACATTACATAATGCAGAAACTTCATTCATATTCAAAATCTCTTGTTTATTTAATTAAATGCTACAAAATACACGCTTATCCTTAGTGTAGGTGAAAGGCTGAGATGCTGCTTTGCGGTTGTGGTATGTATAACAAGTGGACAGAGTTCGATGACACCGGTTGCCAAACCAATGCGTAGGTCTGTATCAATGCCAACTATATATTAATTAGCAAGAATGAGTAGGGGCATTCGGTTATTGATATGGCAGTGGCTACAGCCTAACCTGTCAATTACTTCTGACATGTTGAGTCGTCTTAATTATTGTAAGGACTTGCAACTTCCTTGCTTATATCCTACTTAGGCCATACAGCAAGTTGAAGGCCTATTAAAGAATGTATCAAAAAAATATCTACTACTGCGAAGACAGAAACTTAGCCTTTGATTTTATGACACCAACGACTTCGAAAACAATGGACGGTTAAAACTTTTTCAATGGTCAATTAAAGATGTGTCGATCGTTATCTCATGCATTTTCAATTGTCTGGACATTTTATGAGAAAATGCAGACTTTATTGATAAAGACATACCATAGTTTCAAAATGGAGGTAGTTCAAAATTAAAAAAAAAAACATGTCGGTAAGTTTTCACATTAAAAATGTTGATTTCTCAAGTTATAAGAATGATGCAAAACCACATTTGAAGCGCATTTCGACGTGTACACGATTTCTATGTTAATACGAAAAAGACTTTAATTAAGTATGTAAAATAAAACAATGTGAAAACCAAATACACATTTTAATATGAAGGGTGCACACTATCACAGGTATGATATAGTTGGAGGCCCAAAAAACTGCTAGCAAGACTACGATTATTACGGGGGGGGGGGTGTATCTAACAATCAAGTTCATAAATTTCATAACCACTTATCAAATGTTATTTTGATATGGTGTTGTTATATAGGCCTACATGTACACTTTCTCAAATATAAAATTGTATTGTGTATTTTATTTAAATACTAAAATCTTCATTCAAATGACAATAATTTTGGTATTATCCTATTTACTGTTTTATTGTAAAATGTCAATTTAAATAAGACAAGTTAATCTTACATCTGGCAACCATAGCTTTTATTTTCGAGATCGGATATTTTAAAGAAAACTATAATAGATAATATGAGGAAAAGGAAAATGCTGCTTTAAACTACTTCTGATAAGAAGCACGATAAGAAAGTGGGAAGATTACAGATGTCATGGATCGTTTGGACCTGGTATTGAGCGCCGTTTAAAAGAGCGATAAGTAAACATAATGAAATGCACTTAAAATATAACTATTGTACCTTAAAATTAGGAGTTCCTGGCATAAGAAAAAATTTATTTACGTACAATCAACTTTAATTTTTTCAAATGTTGCTTAAGATTATTAAGGTGACAATTCGTGAGTAACAAAAAAATTCAGGAGTAATTAAAAAAGAATCGAAAATGAAATTAAATCGTCGTAATTAAAACTCGATAAATTACAAAAATGATGATTTATTAATTTGTTTTATTATTAGCACTTTTTTTAAATAAATGCAGTAGTTGATTTTGTCTGTGACACAATGGCAGTTTAAAACTTTAGATTATTAATGTCGGGAAGTTTTTATTATTAATATATATATATATATATATATATATATATATATATATATTTCAACTGCTGAAAGACCGTTAAAAAACACAATTAATTTTGAAATAATAATTTACAGATGTAAATAAATAAAAATAAGATAAAAATAAATTAACACTCATTTATTAAACATGGAGATTTTAGGGTTAGCATTCTAAATTCTGAGCCTCCAGTTGTGCTAACGGATGAGACTTCGGGTTTTGAAAAATCAATCCTCGCGAGTTAAGAGGGGTAAAAAGTTACGGTGTTGGCCCAGCAAATAATGGAAGGTGAGGAACTAAGATTCGTAGTAAGGAAGGCTAAGATTAGGGCGCTCCACTCATATTACACGACTGAAGCTGGTCTTTACACTTTACAGACTACTGTGATACAAGATTATCATTATAGTCATTCTATACAAGATATAAACATTATAAGTCAATTTTTAAACCTTTAAAAAACTATTAGAAAAGTGAATTTCAGTTCTATTAAGATCGTTAACACGATAAGAGTTTCAAAAGAGTATAAACCGCAGTGTGATTATAAAGTAAAGCAATTTATTAGAATATTTTATCCTTTACTTTGAATACTGGCAGAGACTTGACAACTGCTGGTAAACATTTTAAAATCACAATCACTGCCATCAAACAGTCAGCACTGAATTAGAGTTTATGTTTTAAAAATAAACTTTTTTAATTGCAGTAAATGTTCGTAACCGCGATTAATTATAGTTCAAGAGACCACTTATTTCCTGGTAGTTATCAGTTGAGAGCAGAGGGTTGTGGTTTTGAATCGCCCACTCAATGGTCCATGGGAACGTTGCGGCCGGAATAATAAGTGATTAGTACATAGGCCTATGTTATCATGTAAACAGATAAGCTATATGTGTGAACGGACGGAGTAGTGTCTCACACTTTAACACTTCCTAAATTTGACAACAGATTTAGATTGTGACGAGTGACCAAGCGATAAAGTGGATACAAACTGGGGGGGGGGGGTTATCTTACAATCAAGCTCATAAATTTCATAACCACTTTATCAAATTTTATTTTGTTATAGTGTTGTTATATAGGCCTACATATACACATTGTTAAAAAATAAATTTCATTGTGTATTTTATTTAAATTTTTTTAAATACTAAAATTGTCATTCAAATGACCATAATTTTGATACTGTATTATCTATCCTATTTCACCCCCCCCTCTATCCAATTTCAAAACGTTATTTCAATATCGTATATTATATTGGGATATATACGATCCCATTAGATACATATACGAGTATATAGTTTTTTATTTTTTTTATTTATTTATTAATAATTACAACTAAGTTTGCCTTATCAAGTAATTAACATTTCATATTAAAGAAAGCAGTGTTTGGAACACCATCCACTGATGGAGTCCTATATTTTACACACAAAGTTCATGCGGTTACTTATTTACACAATCTCGTTCACCAAATCCAGAGGTTTAGTTCGTTTCAGGCGCCTCACATCTTCTGTGTTGTTGATTACACGGAGCATTTCAGGGTTCTAGTGTTTTTGCAGTCTATTCTTATGCATGATTGCATATCTCTTAATTTCTTCTGAGACAGTACTCATCCCGAGATCACGATGGAGATCATCATTTCGCACGAACCATGGCGCGTTAACCATACTCCTCAGAGCCTTATTTTGGAATGTTTGAATGCCTTTGACATTGGTTTTTTTGGTACAGCCCCATAGCTGTATCCCATAAGTCCAAATTGGTTTTAATATTTGCCTATATAATAGAAGTTTATTGTGTAGATCTAGAGTATATATAGTGAAAAGTTATATCCGGAAAACAGATCTTACGGAATTTGAAAATCGGGAGCTGGTTTGAAATTAACTTATCTAATTTTATGATAAACGAACCGTAAATATAAATTTTAGCAAATTAAAACAACTAGAATATATATTATACAGCTGCCAAAAATTGTACCAAATTAGACGTATGGATATTTCCAGAAGGCAAATCATATAGTCTTACTAATAAATGATAGTCAATTTTGTTGCATCAAATCTTGTTCTTAAAAATTTTCGAAAGAAAAACGTTTTGTTTAAGTTAAATAATACTCTCCACACTCAAGATTCTTTAAACCTCTTCTAGAAAGCAGTCGATATTTAAATTTGTTTAAATATAATCAAACTTCCGCTTCCATTAATTTATCAATAAACTGTATGATAATGGATAATTATGTTTGCCTATTACATTACATTATCAGTGTCAATAGAGAGTCAAACCAACAGACTTTGTATCACTGAACTGTCAACAAACATTATGTGCAATGAACAGAAATGTGATATTCTAAAATTAATCGTAAAATCTATATAATGGTTTAAAACTAAATTCTGTAGTTAAAGTATAAAAATTGTTAATAAAATGCCCAGTAGGCTTATCGTGTTGATCTTATATAACAATGTGATATAATATATACCATAAAACTAAAAACAACTTCACCCTTTATCGAATTAACCACGAAGGTTCCAACTATCTCTCAATAGACCTTGTGAAGGTTCACTTTACTTGGCGTGCTACAGCGCAACATCAACTTGTTTTGAATACGGTTAAAGACATTCCTAGATAATCTCTGAAATTAAAATGACAATCTAAATTCATTCCAACAAAACCAGGTAATTTTAAGTTTTAATTGTAAGATTTAACAATCTTTATAAATCCCCCCCCCCCCCCACCTTTCGAATGTAACTGTCAGCGTATGGTTGGGTGATGGGCTCGGCCTATTAACTGACATTAAAATCATTTATTAAATCTTTCTACCAGTTACGCTGGTAACTTATTATCTTTCCAACCATGACAATAGTAACGATTATCCCAAATATCATAGCTGGGGGAAATTTAGCAGTTGTTGCACTATATAATAAATTGGGCAGTTTTTATTGCTGCCGCAAAAGTAATGTATAACTCTTTTATATAGGTAGCTTCTTTGACCACAGACAAGAAATGTCTCTCTGCATTCTGCAACCTTCTGAACCGCGCCTGGAGTAGAGTATGTACCAGAGTGCCAGAGTGCCAGAGAGCCAGAGAGCTAGACTTCTATGAGTGCATCTCACGCTGTCAGAAGATGATTGCAAAAGTTTGAACAGAAAAAAAAGTCTCTACTTCAGTTTTTCTGGGATAAAAAAACTCATTTAATCACCTCAATTTTCCAGTCTTTCTTCCTGTCTGCCCTGGAGATCTAAATACATAAGGCTCAGGTAAGACCGGGAAATTGACCTTCATTCCCCTCTTACGAAGAGGCAGTGCTCCCGTCAACATCAATCAATTGACTTTTTACATCTTGTAAGTGGAATAAAAAATATTGGAGATTTTCTCAGAGATCTCCATTTGCGTATACCCTGAGTAAAAGAAATAGACAGCGTAATCATGGTACTTACCCAACCTTGACAAGGAAACTAATTTTTTTTAGATTGTAGAGTTTTGGTTGGTACCATTACGTACAGAATTAAAATTTGATCTCATTTACTCGTTGTAAATTTAACTACTTAATATATGTATAAACACTTACTTTTGAGAAAACTGAATTTAGAGTTTAATTTATTAGATCTTTGTCAATTACGTTTATATTTTTAATTATTTTTATGATTAATTTATAAGCTTCTATATATTAGATTTCACAGTTTTTCTTTGAAAAATACAATCTAGTTTGGTTTCTACATGAGGAGAACGACATACAAAATTATACATAATGTTAATAAGAGTCCGCTTACGTAAAAAGCGACTGTTATCACTTTTAGCAGGTCGCTGAAACGGATCCAGCAAAAATAATAAGTTGAATTTATTTTCCTAATTAGAAAATTTACCCAAATGTTGAGTACGAAAAAAAGATGGAGCCCACACGGGTGTGAATGTCTATACAAGTTGAATGATTTTGGTTAGTACGTCGTCAAATGTAATCGCCATTATGAATGAGTTACAATTATCCTAAATGTTCTTTGTATACAGTATCGAGATGTATAATATTGATTTTGTTTTTATATTTAAAAAGAACCCAAACTAGTGGTCAAAACAGTACGTAAAAAACAGCTTAGAGGCTCGTTTCTAGTGAGTACGGGCAATATCGTGAGTAGGTCCTCCGAGTGACCTCGTGGATTTACAACTTTTTCATGCAATCTTGGATAGATCCCTCTCTTTAATTCTCCTATCAGGTCTCTCTTGACCAATTTTGTTCTCTTCAGACCCTGACGCGATTAAGAGTATTCGAAGGCTAAAGGGTCTCTCTGATGTTCTTTTCTTCCGTATTAATATAAAGTTGATTATTGATCGAAAAGTTATTCAACTTTAAACAACCAGAAGGGAAAAAAACGTAAGGAAATTGAAAGGTTGCTTTGTGAAATAACTTCTTGTTCGAAAATTCTTGTAAATAAATATAAAAATCTTTCAAATTCTCCCTAGCTAAAAGATGTAAATCAATTTAGATACAAGAAAATGACAGTAGGGTGAATTTGAAAATATTAGTATCAATACTAAATTATAGCCATGATCAAATTCTGCACATTTTTTGTCTAAAACATTCTTAGTTTAGTAGGATGAATGAACATTTGATTAATACCAACACACAAGCCATCGTTGCGTCTTTGAAACACATATTGCCAATATAGTAAATAAACTTCGCTGTTAATTACCTGACCAAAACCCAATCAAGAAAAAGTTTCAATCCAATTTGCGGTAAGACACACAAAACGGACGTCCGGTTATGAAAAATCGCGAACAAAAAACTCCACTAATCAAGATAGCGGGTATCCTGAGCTTTGTGAGAATCTTCCCACAACACTGTCTGTCTCTCTCTGTCCAGCTAACTCAAGGCCGTTCTAAAAACATCGGTCCGGAGAAAGGGTCTCTTCAAGAGCTCAATGACTGGCATGAACACTTTGAGAGCTCTTAGCATATCTCTTACAGACCGTGGTTATCTCAAGTGCCTCTTTGATACCCTACCCACCGATATCTTTTTTTTCCCCATTTCATTCTTTTATTCAAATAATATTCCATCGTGATGCTTGGATTGTAGATTTTCCACCTGCACCGGTGTCCGTGTCCGACTACATGCCCACGCACATTGCGATGTAAAATAGTGCTTCTCGTGATCAAATAGCCAATCGGATAATGCAAACAGGATAACTTTGGTTAATCGCCTACGCTCAGTGTTGCCAACGTTATAAAAGTAAAGATGGCCGGCAATATTGCATATTATGAAGTACAATTTACAGTACAGTGAGACAATTTGTACGCAAATAAGGAACGATTGTTCTTCGAAATATATCGTAGGTTACGCAATATAGTAACCAGTTTTCCCCTTTATATGTTTCAGTAGTAAGAGGCAAACTTGTACCGGAGTGATGGCGAACTCTTTCTGTTAATCACGCTATTGGACTCTTTTTTTTTTTTTTTTTTTTGTGTAGAATGAAGAAATACGGTGTAAATTGTATATTGCCGTGTAAATAAAAGGAGATTATTTTGTGGTTTACAGAAGAAGTCATCACGCAACTTTGTTGAAGAAATATTAAACAGATACGAAATAAATGGTGGACAAATATTGCGCTAAGTTTCTCATATGCTCGAAGGCCTACACAAAATCAAAATTAAAAAAGTTAGAGAGAAAAAGTACACCCAGCCATCGTCCCAAAAATACTGGTTAGGAAGTTACCGTACTCTATGCGATTTGTAAACAGCTGTTTGTTGTTACATTAAAACAATAAAATGAAATTAGTCTTTCAACGCGCTACAATGAAAAATAAGGTTTTTACATGTTTCCTTTTCAATTTTTCACAAAAAATGGAGGGATATAATTAACGAGTCAAAACTGTGAACCTACTTCGGTAATAGTATATTTTATGAACATCCTGGGGATAGTAAAGAAGTTATATTATTACCATTTAATATATATATATATATATATATATATATATATATTACACCTGTTTACGACATACAAATCAACAGTTTTGTCTTAACCTAGCAGTACTAAAAATGTTTAAAAAAAGTCATAAACCATAGATGTATCTCTTGACTTTGTACAGTCGTATTTCTTTACGCATTTCAGTTGTGGTCAGAAAGTTTTATACTTAAGAAACCTGGAACAATTAAAAAAATTGTGTCTTTGTTGCATATTACGTAAAGTCTCGTCATTTATTTAGTTTATACAACCTACTAATATTCTCTTAACTTATATAGACTTTAAAACATCATTGCGCACACGTTAATAGACAAAGATCAGGTATTTCTGTCTGTTTTGTTGAGATATCATTTCCACTTACCCAAATTCCTTTCACTTTAAACTCTCTATGTACCATACCTAGTATAGCTGAGTCGCCGACACGAATAAAGTTACCAAAAAACCCACATTTATTTAGATGAAAAGCAAAAGAACTTATTTAGTAAAACAAAATTGTTGAACAGTTCATATTTATCAACGCTGTAGTCCACTATTATATAAACTGACTATAATGACTAGTACTAGTTGTATTGTAACGCAAAGCAGCATCGCCTCTATTTCCATACCTTTACAACGTACAACCTGAATAGCACAGTAAGGGGTATGTTTTGCTCTTTTAAATCTTGATTGGGTTCTGAACAATATGCACATGTCACAACTAACACCAGATTTACACCGGTGTCTAGGCAACCTTTTATCTCTACATCCACTATTATTTATCTGATAATTAACAATAGCTGTAGAAGAGAACCTGTTCGTCTATATATTATGAGAAGAAAATTTGTACAGTTTATGAGGTTAATTTTAAATAAACTTTTGTACAGAAATATATAGATTTGTAGTATAATTTATTGTTTCTAAATTTATGTTATTCTTGCATGTAATGTTTCTGTTCATTAAAGGCTTACTGTAAAACATATAGAGCACATAACATGTTTAAAATTATCAATCCTCTATAAGATGCAGTTAAGGGTTGGTATGACTGAACAGACATTTCACAGTGCTAAATGAACTCTCTTGCATGATACAAATTCTTCCATTTAACGACACGCAAATACTTCCGTTTTTAATTGTCAATCCTCTATAAAATTTCGTAAGGGTTGGTATGACTCAGCAGACATTTCATACCGTTAAATTAACTCTCTTGCATGATACAAATTCTTCCATCTAACGACACGTAAATACTTCCGTTTTTAATTGTCAATCCTCTATAAAATTTCGTAAGGGTTGGTATGACTCAGCAGACATTTCATACCGTTAAATTAACTCTCTTGCATGATACAAATTCTTCCATCTAACGACACGTAAATACTTCCGTTTTTAATTGTCAATCCTCTATAAGATTTCGTAAGGGTTGGTATGACTGAGCAGACATTTCATAGCACTAAATTAACTCTCTTGCATGATACAAATTCTTCCATCTAACGTCACGCAAATACTTCCACTATAGAACAGATTTCCCCCCGAAATTGTATCCAAACTTGTTGGAACTTCATTTTAGATATATCTAAATTTCGAATGCTGTAATAATTTTTTACAAAAATAAAATTTTTAATTTTAAATGACATACAGTATTACACGCAATAAATGATAGCAAAAAAGGATATCTATTCATACCAAGAATAAAGCATTCAAGAAATTGAAAAATTATAAATTTCGATTAAAATAAGAATAAAGCAACGATAACGAAAAAATAAATTTCTAATCTTATTAGAAAAGATAGCGAACAAACACAAATTTCCATATGGCGACCCAAATATGTCTTATGCTGTACATACAATAAATAAGCGATGAAATTGTAAGTCATGTTCCATATATAAAAAACTAACATAGCCTATATAACAATATTAACAATATAATAATATTAATTAATATAACAATATTAATGTCTTAAGATCACTGTTACATAGTAAAAAAACTATGACTGTTAAACATTTGTCGTTTGTAATCTTCAATCACTTATCCAAAGCCAAAACAAAACAAAAAATTAAGCAACTCCCAACCGATGAACTCCTTTGAAGTCTCTTTCACGCCAATAGAATCGCATAAAAGAACTTCAAAAATATTTTAAATTGCTGCATTTTAAAACTGATACAGCATGTTTAAACTGCGTCCCCTCTCTGTCATAACATTGAACAGTACAAGTTCGTCACACTTAATAGTTTAACACATTTGCAATTAAAATTAATTATCCTGTTTAACGCATCACTATGCACAACATAGCCTTGCACTCAATTACCGCACAGGTTCAGTCAGACATCTCCTGGTTCAGTAAACTTTTTACCTTTCATTACCTTAAATATTAATTAAGCTTCATTTATTATCATGTTTTTCGTTATAAAAATTGATGATTTTCATTCCACTCCAGGGATTCAAAAATTGATTTTAATAATAATTCATATTATTGGTGATTTTTATGTTTTACTTGATAACATCTTTTGGTATTACTATTAGACCTATTATTTCTGTACTATTCCCCCACACCATTTTCTGTCTTTAATTTAATTTTGGTATCTTTCTAAAACACAACAGAATGTTAAGGTATGAAGAATAAATGGACAACTCGAATTGAAAGTTATTTTTTAGTTATTGTGGCAAAAATCAACTTTATTCAAACCAACATAATTCAAAGAGGGACTTTTTAATCTGCTTTTTTCATACTATAAAATTGTTTTTCAATCCAACTGTTTTCTTCGTCAAAAACATTTTACTTATAATTTATTTTCATTATAATACCACTAACCTGATAATACATTGTGTGTGTGGTTTTTTTTTGTTGTTGTTTATTACACAACTCGTTCGTTTCATTTCAACACTTACAAGTCACTGTCGAGTGACATTTTTATTGGATCAACTGATAAATAGTAATCCTATTCACTTAGTGATGATTTTTATTCAAATTGTAACTAATATTGTTGGAGTTTACTTATTTTTATTTTAAAAGACCTACAATTAAAAAACAATCAATCAATTAGTCAATTAGTCGTTCGTGGCTGAGAGAAGGGAAACGACGAGGTGTTGGTCAAAAATTACAAAATCATTAAAAAAAAAAATTTTTTTTTTTAATAACTGAGCAAATAAAGCACAGCTGTGACCTAAAGCAAACGAAGAATACATATGTAAGAAATCACAAATAGACCAAAAATATTCATTAATATATTATACGAATATATATAAGATATTACTTTCAAACAGTTATCTAATATTTCTAAAGTTAATTTAAGGGCCAAAATTTAATGTTTAATATAAAATGTTTTAAAGAATGCGACGTTCTTATTTCTGCTGGAACAGTTGAAGAATTAAAGGGTTAAAAAATGCACGCTATATGCGACTTTGGCAACCCTATTTACTATTTACAATTTACTGGTATTTTGCTAACCAAGATATTTTTTCTGTCCATAATCAATGGTTACATCAGAACTATTCGAAATATGTGGAATAATACAGGTACAACAAAAAGAAAGATATATCACAAAGTAAGAATGAACAATGATTAAAAAAAAGATGAAATGAATACGATTTTATACACAGATAATCCTTTTTTTCTCTCACGTCCCTTTTTGTTATTCAATAATATCCGATATGATATAAACTGTACTTGTTTATAGTTAGGTACAAATGAAGAGTTTTTGAAATAGAGTTTTAAAAATTTGTTTTATTATAACTAAAACAAAAATTTGTTAACATGAATTATGTGTAACAAACTGTTAGCACTCTTCAACAATCAACTAACGCCTCAGCTGTCAAAATACATTCTGTTTGCGTGCTTCTGAAATGAAACGCCCATTTTTCAAACTATAAATTAAAACTAATTTTAAGCCGCCTCTACCCTAGAGGGACAAAAAACGTTTATAGCTGAAGAAATCAAGAAGGCAAGTCGAGGTTGCATTCTTGAGGGTTTCCTATCTGGACAGGATTATTATAATAAGAGGCTGAATTATTGGTTAGGCAGCACGTTTTACTTAGAAATAAAGTGCAAAAGGAACTAAATATTTCTGTATGACGATTGAAAATTCCCAGATATTAAAAAATATTTTGTTTAATCGTTTCTTCACAAGCAAATAAAGCACATAAATAACAACAATCCGGGACAGGATAAACTAACTCAATTAACACGGGAAAGAAATTAGATTATAACCTACGAATTTCCGGTACAATTGTAACTAACAAAATGGCACTCATAAACATATAATCTTACATAGCCATAATAAGTGTTTTACAAGGAAAACAATGAATTGTAAAGTGTAAATAATCCACACAATAGCAGATATTGTAGGCTGAAGCCCTCATTAAAAAAACTGATCCCGTAAAAACGGACGAATTAAAGCTGTAACACTTATATTTTCCGAAATTGTTTTAATATTTTGCATAATTTCGCCTGCATTCCAAATTTAAAATTCCTAGGTCAAATGGTATTACTAAAATTTCTACAATACACGAGAATTAAAACTTGTTCTAGCCAGTTATAGAACCAAAAAATCAAATAAAAAAACAAACAAAATAGGCTACAGTTGAGGTGAATATTTTAATAATTAATTTGTCTTTAAAAATGTTGTTTAAAAGCAAATTTTCTTAATTGCAGAAAAAGTGGTGGAATCCCCCAACAAAAAAACTCAGCCAATTGTCATTAATTTTCACTGGCCCTTAAGCAACTACTAACAAGGCAGTTGTATCACATTACCATATATTCCCAAAGGTTTTAGTATTTCACATTTTGGAAATTTTCATTCAAACTTCTACATTCAAAGTTAGAAATTTTTATTTTTCCTATAACTTCTAGATTTGTTTATCGTAAAAAGACGAATCAGTAGATAGAAAATTACTTACTGAATATTTTGACATGAAGATATTTAAGTCGAAGTATTGCAAAAAAAAAAATGATAAAAACAAATTTCAACTGTTGCCATTTTAAAAATGTTGGAACGATTTTGCTGGTTAACTAATTGTGTCCAAGTCAATGCTAAACAAATCATGTGTTCCAAATTCGATCTCTAAACTGCCAAAGAAGGTAAAACATATTAAAAGATAAAGATAACTCGGTTTTTTAAATTCCCCATGGCTACCACTTACCCGATTTTATTGATTTATAAAAAATATAATTTAAAGCACTCATTGCACAGATGTGTCTTCTACTCATGTTTTGAAAAAATCATTTTCCATCATACTGCTACAAAAACAGCTGTTTTCAATACATGCATTGAGATGCTAAAGTTGTTCTTTTTAGTCCTAGAACCTAAAAACATCAGCTGAGGTCGGGGTCATCAGCTGTTATTTTCCTTATACGAATGAATTAACTATTCTAAAGCATCTATAAAAAACAAGCGATACTCTCGATTGTAAATAACCGTTAAAACAGCTGTTACCATCGATTTAAAGGTAAATAGGTTATAACATTTTAGTTTTTGTGAAATTGTTTTCTTATATTATTTGCAGTATAATGAAAAATATAGTTCATCACTTGAACCAAAAGAAGCTTTTCGATCCTCGCTCATATTCCGGCCTCGGCAGTTAAACTTGAGCTTGTATTGAAAACTTCACTTTTGGTTCTAGTGATGAAATATACTATTTAGTGCTCCAATAATTTTACAAAAACAATAATATCGTATTTGGGAGCTTACAAATCTAGTTATCATAGTAACCAATATATACTCTTATAACAGCTGATTTTGTCCATCAGATTAAATAATTGAAAACAAAGATTAGGTTAGGCCTATATGTTTTTAAAATGTCAAGTTTTATCCTACGATAATGATATTTACAGTTGTAACTAAACCATATATGATTTTACTTACAACTGTTTCCATATTTGTTTATAATTCTGAGGTTATGATTACACCATTGTTCAAAACAAATGTGCAGATATTTTGCAAGCGTCCAACTATTTACCTCTTATCTGATTAAATACGGCCGTTTATATCGATTTAAAAAAAAATAATAAGTTTCTTTTTTTGTTTTTAACTACAAATTTCTTCTGACAAAAAATTACAAAATATAAACTACACACATACTTTCTTCACATTTACTCAAAACGTTTTTTTAAGGTTAGGATCAATACACGTTTTGTAATCAAACACTCTTCAATGTTACCGAAAGGCTGCTGTAATATAAAAAGGCTGATGAAAATACGTTTAAAAGAAGCAATTTAAAGAATAAAATCTTGATTCAGACAAAGCATACTGTTCTGGTCCGATGGTAAATCTTACTTCGGACTTGGTATATTAAGTGCTCACAGGTCCCTGTTGGCGACCACGAACTTCCAACCCGCCCGACCACGACTTCAGAGACTTAACTTTATCATTAGGACCTCGAACAAGAAAAAATATTACAGGCAAAAAGCACGAAATGTCATTTATAAACATTTATGCAAAATGCCCCCAGGCCCTTGTCTAATCTTTCCGCTTATTTTCGTAACAAGCAAAGTTGTATCTGATATTTTGTATAGAAGCGAGACGCGATCAATCGAAATCTACGTGTATAGGTACTGTACTATGTTTTCTAGAAACATTAGCCTAATCAAGTAAGAACACAGTTTTGTACCTTTGTTTGTATTTTAACTAACAGAAAAAACACCTCAAATCAACTGTTATAACGATTTTGATCGAATTTTGCTGAAACGGAGTCTAAAAAAAATAATAAATCGCCTGAGTCGCCATATCCAGGAAAATGATGTTTTAAGAATCGGCTGCCAAAGAGACTAAATGAAAGTGCACCTTATGTTGTGTCAAGATAGATTCTTGTACAATTTCGATAAAATTAATGTGAAATGTAAATATTTTTATAATTCCAAAACAACGTCTCAAAACGACGTATTAGAAAACTACGACGGCCTCGATATTTTCAAATTAACGCAATCGTCACAGTACAAAACTTTAGGTTTGCTTCGATAGTTTGGACGAGATGGCGACCAATACAATTTGTTTGTGTATTTAGAGGTTACACCTCTAAGCGTTGTTGAGTTGCTGGGAAGAATTGAGATGTAGTATTTTTCAAACCTGCCAAACTAAACAACCCAGTATATGATTTGTCTATCAATTTGTAGAAATTAGTCAGATGGGTTTAGTGTTTGATACTCAATAGCTAAACGTTTTAACAATATTGAAATAGAAAAAATTTACATAGTCAAAAGTACAGTGAAATTTGAGGTTTTTTTTGTTGGGAAAATTCTAAAAAAAAGGACTACTTTTGATACAGAACGCATAATAGGGGGGGGGGGGGAGGGGGCGTTTTAGGATGATCGTGAAACCGATTGAGAAATCGGGGACAAAATGTGGGGTGAAATCAGTGGAAAATCTCCACTTTCATACTCTGCCAACTCGGTCCGCACAACTGATCATGTCATCATCGTCCTTCCCAAGTGTGATTTCCTTACCATCTCTTCATTCAACATAATATATAGATCTTCTATATCCGCCTGGAGCTGAAGAATTTATGACAGTGTGTATGTAATCTACTATCAATTTGTGTGATATTTAAACTGAATTTGATTAAGCACTTAGTAGGTCACTTCTACATTTGCTTCGCTCTTGTCATAGACTTGTGCAAAATTGATCGAAATGACACAGACAAGGTTAATTTTACCTTTTTGTCAGTTACTTCCGAATAGTAATTGAAGCGGTTGCTGCTAGAAGGGTCTAAATCCAGATAAACCCTTTTTGGAAAGATAGGTTTTTGAAATTTCCATTATTTGTAACATATAATCACCGTTTTACAAATATTTCATTTTGTAGGGTTGGTAAAAGTAAAAGCACTGTTTATCGGCTGATATTAGAGGCTCTTCTAGCATAGATATTATAATTCTACGGTCTAAAAGTCTTGTTTTTTATGCTTTATTCTCTGCATTAAAAATTTTTTGTTTGTTTTTAAAACCTATGAAATAGTATATTTCATCACTAGGACCAAAAGTGAAGCGTAACTTTAACGGCCGAGGCAGAACCGAAAACCGGAAAATTTTCGAGGATCGAAAAGCTTTTTTTGGTCCAATTGATGAACTATATTTTTCGTTATACTGCAAACAATATAAGAAAACAATTTCACAAAAACTAAAATGTTATAACCTATTTTCCTTCAAAAGTTTGAAGAAGTTACATAAGTTTGCAGCTATTACAGCTGTTTAGTTTATGTTGTGTGGTACTTATTTATAAAATCGATGGTAACAGCTGTTTTATCTGTTATTTACAATCGAGAGTATCGGTTGTTTTTATAGATTCTTTACAATCGTTAATTAATTCGTATAAGGGAAGTGACAGCTGATGACCTCGACCTCAGCTGATGTTTTTAGGTCCTAGGAATAAAAGGAACAACTTTAGCATCTTAATACATGTATTGAAAACAGCTGTTTTTGCAGAAGTATGACGAAAAATACATTTGATGTTGTTTTTCCTTCAGTAATATTTTCTTTAATACTGGCCTTCTAACAGAAACCTATAAAAACCATTAAAAACGTTCTCAACTAGAAACGTCCATAAACTTAGTTCATTCAACTTTCAATGCCATTTTGCTCAAAACATAATACAGATGGGGCCCTTCTAGCAGCTAATGCCTTAATTTTAATTTCCTTGAGACTATGGTGTTAATATACATAACTTCACTAAAGTTTTATTGAAATCGGTTAAAACTATTTTAAAAATTAAGTCCACGCCCATACCCCCCCCCCAACCTACATTTATTAAATGATGACAAATAATACGTTTAGGACCCTAGGATGTAGTCTACAACTAAGCAACATTTTATTAAAATTGTTATTGCCAGTTTTGAATCCATCGATGTTTTCCCTCCTCTTTTAGGAGGTACACCTACATTTTGTTTTACAGTGGTTATATTTTACGAGCATAATTAAGTTAAAACAAATCAGCAATGTAATAATTGTTAACAAAAATCGGTGAGATAGTTTCCAATCACTAAACAGATATTTATCAAAACACTATTTTTGAACTGAAAGTAACACCAAAACGCGTAACCACTAAAATGTCAACGTAGGTTTTCCTTCCAATTACAAATGTTCCTCTTTACAATAGAGAACCGATGAAGCAGACTGTTCATTGTTGTTTGCCTATCTCACAGTAATACTCCAATGTTTGTTAGCTACAAACAAACGACAATGTTTTAAACTAATTATCTACAAACTGAATAAAAACCGTTCGTTTATTGTTCATTAAAATGAAACAGTCAGAATGTAAGAAATATCGTCCATTAGCTGGTATACACCTCAACTATTAATCACCCGGCATTCCTAATCAAGATATGCCAATGAGGAGACTCTACCGACACCTCGCCACACTTCAGACTTCAGACAGTCGGCTTGACTAAGAGCTTAGGTTCTGGCAGGTGCTAAAAGCAAAACTAGAAAGAGAGAAGGGGGGAGATGTTACTGTCCCAAGGTTTTCTACCGAACCTTTCACGCAGTTGCATCATAACACACCGATACAATTTATACAAACAAAACATAGTCTCACGATTAAATATTATTTCACTCCCTTTCACTTCTAGGAGTCAACATCAAGTTCATACAATTCTATTGGCAGTTCTTGACCCTATACAGTACTTATAACTGTGATGAGATTTGGAGTAACCGCGCATGACGTCAATGGATTCTTCAGGAGTATTGTTTGCAGAACTATTTGCTGTTTATGGTGTGAGTCATCAACTTTCAAATTTCATTTAATTTGTATCTAAATAACTAAGATGAACAATACCAGGACGAAATAGGATCCATGCAACCATCTACAACCGTACTACGGAAGTAAAAGGTGGCGATTTGTTCATAACTAGGCCCTATCATTTGTAGAAAATAATTACCCAATTATAAATAATATCTAATTACAGTATATACGAATCGCGGAGAAAATGCTACTTTAAGATGAATTAGTTTAAAACGGCTTATCTTCGTGATGACTTTCTAATTTCTACGAATGGTACATTTTTTCTTTGAATACATGTGTCTAACAACTAAAAATTAAACGTAAGTAAGATCTTATGGTAGTACTCAAAACTAAACATAGTAACATGGAGTGGCCAGTTATTTTCTCTTTTTTCGTCCTTTATAGAAAATTTCTAAGCAAAAAATGAGCTTATATAGTACCCCCTAAGAAAAGAAGCCGATCAAAGAGTGTGAAATAGTTTTGCTATAATTCAATAAACACTACTATAAATTATTCCAAAATGTGATTCTGCACACCTAATGATCAAACCCCACTTCCTAAGACACAATAATTGAAATTTTGAATTGTCAAACTTTACTTGAATACAGAATATTTACAACACAATTCAGCTTAAAAAAAAGGGTTAAATTTATATACAAATCACCCCCCACCCCGTCAATGGCAGAGTTTTCATTGTGCGTATTCTATAGAATTGTATTTTTTTTCAATCCGGAAACTCGACTGTCAAGACAGCTGGGTTCAGAGATTGTTATAACAATAAACTTAAAAAATAGTGTTTTGAAGAAATAATGACGAATTTAGAGCTACAATTTTATGTGTTTAAGTTAATTCTATTGTGTATTTAGAAAATCTAAATTCGTGTTCGTATGGGGGAAAAAAAGAAAAGGGAAAAAAAATTGCATGGAAATTTGATGTGCTTACGCTATTTTATATTAATAGCAAGTAATGTAGTTAAGATATCTCTTTCTCTCTCTCTCTCTCTCTCTCTCTCTCTCTCTCTCTCTCTCTCTCTCTCTCTCTCTCTCTCTCTCTCTCTCTCTGTGTGTGTGTGTGTGTGTGTCCATACAATGTTTCTAAAACTAAATGTTGATACAACCGCATTGACGAACAGCTGAAAAAGCCAAAAGTTTTAAGCTGTTTGGACGCGACGTTGTACTAATCGTTTAAACGCGACTCGTAAAATTTGTATATGTTGGGCTTTATTTCGATCCAAACATGTGGGAGAAACAGAAATGAATCATAAATTAAATTTAAAATTAAAATTTGACATAACTTACCAGGAATCTACGTTTTAACGACTAAGTTGCTATCTTCAAGTTGGTGAATTGTGTGCAGTTGTTGAATTTGAGATACTGTAATAGTTTTATTTTAGAAAGGTTAGGTTTGGTTTGATCTAAATGTCTACAATCTTATGTCCTAAAGCAAATCGATTTTGATGATGTGATTTTTTATTCTCTACAAAAACATTTGTCTGCAGCTCTTAACTCAATAAAGTCAGACCGGATATTAAAAGAAATCTAAAACAGCTGACTCACTGGAACGTAATATAAAACGAGCATCCTGTCATTAACTGTTTCAATAAACTCGTAATAAATGTATAAACGTTCAAATAATTAAATACTAGCCTATATTTTTAATTATCCGCAATAAGGATAACGACTTCGTCGTTAAAAAACCACTATAACAATTTACCCCCAAATTGGGAAAGATCATGTCAAAATGTAGCTAATTACTCAGTGATCGCAAATTTTAATTTAATTTAAAAACTGTACTCATAACAGTAAGCTGTTTAGACAGAGAGCTGTGAGACGTACACAAATACTAGTTTAAAACTATTTTAAATTTGGTTGGGATTTAATGACCTATTGAAAAGTAATATGATGTTGCCTTGTCCAATCGTCATTTAGACGTAGAGTGAATTGAATAACAATGTTGGTACCCATGTGACTTGATATGTAGTTTCAGGAAAGGTAAAAATAACATTCATAGGCTAAAATTAAAATTATAGATTTTTGTTTTGGATGGGGGGGTTAACGACATTTAATCCAGTTAGGGGATAACTTTCAGAAATCGTTTTTAGTAGCACCTAATCTCATGTTAAATTTCAATTTCCTAAATCAAATGGTTGGCGTTTGGCTTTTATACATTATACACTATACTGGATATAATTAAATGCATTAATAAAAGTTGGAAGAAATAGTGATTTTGGTTTTGGGGATTTTAACCCCATTTCAATGTCATTGGGTTAAATTCATAAAGCTTTCTCTGTCAGCATCTAAGACGAATTATCAAATTTCATGCGAAATATCAACTTCTTAGGTCGCTTTGTGTAAACTACCATAGTTTTTTTTATAGATTTTGATGCAGTTTTATGTACAGTACGCTGCGGAAAGAATGAACGCACAAGGAATGCAGAGGATTAGGAAATATTTGAGTTGATACTGAACATCTCACTACTACTCTAATTAATAACATTGACTCAATGGTTTGACATTGATAAATACTCCGAAATGAGTTACAACTGCTAATTTGAATACATTTCTTAAGGAAATGTGTATGTTTAATAAATGTTTCCCTGGATCAGCTAATATAAACAACCATAGATAGATATAAATTTATTAAAACGATTTAAAGAAAAACAAGTATATATTTCTTGTATAAATAATGGCGCAGTTAGATATTATATAAATATGTACCGGAGTAAACATGTAATTACGTTCGCCATATCTGTCTACTTTAGAATGTGTTTCATTAGAATAGAATGCATAACCTAACCTTGGTGCAGAATGGAACTAGTTAAGTATTGGTTCTGTTCTGCTTTTAAAATAATGAAACACTCAGTATTTAAAAACGGTATCAATGATTTTGTTATAAAAAAACTTTTTTCGGCACACTACTTCAAAAACAGCTGTTTTTAATACATGTATTGAGATGCTAGAGTTGTTCTTTTTAGTCCTAGGACCTAAAATTACCAGCTGAGGCGAGGTCATAAGCTGTTACTTCGTTTATACGAATTAATTAACGATTGTAAAGCATCTATAACAAAATTATTAGATTTGGTTTAATGATAATGTTAGTTATTCTTGATAACCTAGTTATGATGACTTCTATTGTATGTTACTGTTATTTGTAATAGTTTAATGTCTCAATAAAAAAAGTAGTAAACAGGTGTCAATGTTTATATTTTGTATAATGCGTTGCATTTTGTATATTCTAATATTTTATTAAATCTGAAAGTAGATTTTGTTGGCGAAAAATTCGAAATATCGATTTAGCAATCGATAATCCGAAGTAGCGATCTGGCAATCGTTATAGTTAGTGTACCACTAACACAAACTAAACAGCTGTAATATCTGCAAACTTTAGATAAAATAACATTTTTGTTTTTATGAAATTGTTTTCTTATATTGTTTGCGGTATAACGAAAAATATAGTTCATCACTTGGACCAAAAGCTTTTAGATCCTCGTTCATTTTAAAGTTAAACTTGAGCTTGTATCGAAAACCTTCACTTTTGGACCTATTGATACTATTAATTGATAGTTTTGCAAATTACTACAATTTATTGTTCGTGATTGATGTAAAAATAAATATAATTAATATATACAAAATAACTTTAATTGCTGCTAAGTAATCAGGCACCTGACCTAAATTGGGATATTGTCAACTATGAGACCAGCAAAGTGAGAAAAGGTCGACACTACTCACCCCCCCCCGCATGAATTTGCAACAAACGTCAAACCTAAGTCCCAATTCTACCTTGTTTACTATAAGAATCTATTACCTAGGAATACAAAAATAAATCAACAATCTTTTCTTACTTTAAAAACAAAAGTATATTGAAACATTAAAAACAATAAATATTGATTTTGTAACCATTTAGTACAAAACATAATTATTTTTAAAAAACGAAATGTTTTACATTCAATGTGCGAACGCTCGACCTACAGTTGTTGTCGCGAACTTGTAACAACTTAGACTAAACTATAACGGCTACAAAACTGTTAAAACTAAATTATTTGTTTGAACGATTTTATACGATTTTTCCAAGGACAAAATGTTTCTGACCTACACATTAAATCTACCCTCGTTTACTGAAAATTTTATGACGCTAAAAACGTCATGGCTTCTTTTCTTTTAAAAGTATTTAATTAAATTCTTCTTGTTTTATATATACTGTTTTAATCAGTAATAAGATACTTAATTCTTAATTCTTGTAATTAAGAGACTATTAAAAACAGGGTTTAGTTGTCACTATACAAAATAACACTGCAACAAGTGACAAACAGTGCATCAATCTGCGAAAATGATAATGTAGCGTCGCACAGCTGTACTGGAAAACGAAGTAATAACAATCCTATATCTCTCATCCGCCTAATTTCGTGACTGCAAGTGTAGATCGTAATCGAAGAGCAGATTGGTGCAGAACGAGTTTTTAAGTAAATATATTGTATAAATACTGCTACAGAAAAGGAGAAATATACAATTTAAATATAAATGTCCTGTATGAAACGATATGTAAACAAACTTTGCGAAACCTAACGTAAAATAATTTTCTAAGTTCTGAAGGATTAAAGTATATTAACTATTTGGTAAATCAAAAATCGTCATTCTGATCAAAGTCTGTCTTTGACAAGCTCAGTTCTAATTACGTACAAGAATCGTACCAGGTCAAATAGTTTTCAAGATAAGAGTTTGGTTTTTGATTTCTACCTACACCGTAAGTTTACCCACATGAAATTTAGTTTAACCTAGTCTATTCCGTTGCCTTGGTATAATACATTACGTGGAATAAATAAAGTACCAGTATTAGTTATAGTGGAAAATATTGTTCACTATGTTTGTGGAATTATTAGTTTTAGTTTAAACATTGTTACCAAGATAATTTTATTGTTGTATATAAACAGTGAAATCAGCTTCGGATAATATCAAATTAATTTGAGAAGTTATAATGTCCTTTCTTTTTTCCTGTCGTTTAAAGGCGTAGAACTTCTCTGTTTTATCGTCTCATAAAAAAAGGAAGAAAAGAACATAAATTAAAAGACCTCTAAGCCTTGAATACTATAATCAGTGTCGTAGCAGAACAAGAGAGACCTGATAGAAAAGATGAGAAGGAATTAACAAAAGACAACATGAAAAAACTTAGAGATCCAGTAAGGTCCCTCGGTATTACTACGCCCGTATTCACTACTAGTGAGGGTAGCACATGAATCTGAAATGCTAGAAAGCTATAAAAACCATTTAAACAAATTAATTAAAACACAGAAAACGAAATAGTGATTCCTAAGGCCTTATTTCATAATAAGGAAACCACATTTTCTAATAACAAAAATGTAAATTCAACAACACAATACTGTAGAAATTCACGTGCAGTTGAATCCTGTCCTTTACTGGTTTTAAATTTATGTTATGACATTTATTAGACTACTAAGCACAGCATTATTTTAGAAGTTACACAAAATACATTCTACACGCCGAGAAAGCTTGGCTATTATTATTATTATTTATGTATTGTGTGGAGACAAGACTAGCGCCTAGCATTTGTAATAACTACCGTCCACAGGTATGCTAAATCCTCAAAAACATGTTTAGACAAATCACGTTCATGTTTTATTACCGTGGGATATGTTATTTTATGTGAAATAATTAAGCTATATAGCAGTAACATTTTATACGTCCTTGACTGTACCGGGCTTTGTGTTCCCCAACTTTCAACCTCGACTGTCCACAGCCACTGTCCATACTAAATAACACGTTTTCAAGTTATTATGTTTTCTCATCTGTCTACGCTTTATGTAAAGCTTATTATAATGTGCAGTTAAAGTTTAGTTTGAGGACAAGAAAATAACAAAGTAATTCCTCTCGGAGAACACAGAAATTATCATTACCTGTAAATAACTAAGCTGTTATTTAATAGCCTAAAACCATTTTAAATTATTTTGAATATACAGTGTATAATTTCACAGACAAATTGCCTTCTATAAAACAAATAACCACACTAAGAATTGTTTTTAAAGTTACTGGATAATGGTGGATTATTCATATTATTGCGATTTTATTTATTCAGACTTTTGCCTTATCGAGTGACAAACGTAGAACATAAAATACATGAAAAGGTCTAAGACCTTTAAACTATAATTAAGACTAGAAACATAAGAAAGGAACCTAGTGTTAAGTTAGACCTGGGCTGTGATAATATCAAAGGCTATATATCGCGATCGAGAAAACCATAAAACATACTACATACAGTAGTAAGACAGGAAATTACAAACACCAAGTTAGCATGATCACACACAATGGTTTACTGAGCAAAAGGGATGCATGCCTACAAGGTAATTAGTCGGTTTTATAAGAATTAGGCTAATAACACCCCCCCCCATAAAAAGTTTAACTGGTGACCTTGTAATCACATCCTGCGGAGATTGACCGGAAATATTTCACTCTTACTAAATCAGTCCAATATTTATTAAATAGAAGCCCTTATTCTACACGGGTTTGTCGGGTTTCATTAAAAGAGGCTTTAATATATATTTTTAATATTTTCTCTCTGTGTATGGTCACTTGATAATGTTAGTTGATCCATGCTTCTGAAACGTCGGATATTAATGTAACCTCAGATTTTCTGACCTCTCTTTACTACTTGAGATGACATGTCCTTTTACGAATAAAACTATATTTTATTTAGACAGAACTTATCAAAACACCTTAGTTTAGTTTCCGAGTTATAGGAAAAGTATTTTCAAAGTTGACTTCAACAGTTTAAATTGTACCCCCATCAACGTCTAAAGGATGAAGGGGAAAGAAGAACGAAAAACGGTATTTTTTGCCAATGTTCACACCCATTGTTCGCCGGAATTTCTGAATGGAGTTTATGTGCTTGTCTTCAATATAGCCTTATTTTAGAGATACGAAAAACTTTACCAAATAATGTTCTGGGGTAAGTGGCGAAAGATGTGAAAATTCGTCTCTCTTACGAAAAAAAAACTACCATAACGTGTCCACATGTTCTCTAGAATTCTCACAAAAATTAAGTAGGATGGGAGGAAGTAGTCGTTTTATAAGCACTACAACAAAGTAAATATCAAACTTAACTGTAACATCGCGAACAGGTTAGGTTAGGTTTTATATTCTAGTAATCCGCATGTTTGTAGTTAGCTACTTGTGTTACTCTTTACTTAATTCTAACCAACTTTAATATTAAAACTAACTTAACATGCACATGGTGTTACAAATAAGATTATTAAGGCATGGTTATATTGTCCTTGATTAAAAATTTGACATCTCTCTGAAGCTAACAAATTTATATAATAAATAAACCACTTTACTATAGACGCTGGTTCTTTGCACTTGAATTTTTGGCGCAAGGGATAGGTAGTGGAAATTGCAACGTCGTCGTCTCGCACTGCCCCTCTACGTCTACACTCAAACTGCGAGCTTATTGCATCTAAACAACAAAACTGTTACATAGTGTTCAGTTTGTGTTATGCTTCGTTCCATTAGGTGACAGAGTGAACCTTTTAAACTGTAAATGTAATAATTTCGTTTAATCTAACCAATTAAAAAATCTATAAAGTTTTTGGTGAATAAATAAAATACATAAATTTTATAAATACAACAATAAAAACACAAATACATTTTACTGTTAACATACTATGTAATTCAAACGAACGCTTGAAACAATCTGTAGTGCACTCTGGTTTATTTCAGTGTGTATCAAATTATAAATATTTGATATACAGAAATAATTTTGCTCAAATGATAACTCGAAAACCGATACTTTATTGTTAGACTACTTCTTGGAACGGAGCCAGATTGTGATATTTGCAAGTGCAAAGAAAGAACGGCTGAAATGTAATCTCGATATTTATTTAAAGTATATAGTGCGAAAACAAGATTTAACAACAGTCTATTTAATAATCTAAAAATTGTGAAGAAATCAAATAATATAAGTATCTTTTCTCTCTGCTATGAAAATAGACTGAGAGAAACAGGTCTTTATATATACTTTAAAAAGGTTAAAAACAATATTACTCCGCGAGAACAAGCTTGCAGTTGCGTCCACCTCGCACTCTATACCAACAAATGTCGCATTTCTCAAATCGGACCCTACTTTGAAGCTCTTGAAATAACTACAGTTGAAGAGAGAATAAAAAACTGAAGGAAACGTGTTTTTTTCAAATTTTTAATAAAACAATTAGTTTTGTTAATAAATTTAAATTTAATTATATAAGCAACGAACTCAATAACAATTATCCCCTAAAATAAAATTTACAACAAACTGTTTTCTTCATTCTTACATTACCTGTTAAAACTATGTGAATTATAATTTCAGGACAAATAATATAACCTAAAAATACTACCCCTTACATCTGAGTGGATTAAAATGAGGAAAAAAATAGGAAATATTTTGAAAACTATGTTATTTTCAGTCAACTTTCCTGATAATGTTTCTATGTCCGCCTACCAATAGATTACTGGGTATTTAAGTTGCTTTTGTTAAACAAATGAAGCGTGAAGGATTTTAAATAAAAACTATATAACTTGTGAAAAAACAATACACTAATTCCCAATTACAGTTTTTGAAATTACACTAGTTTAAATTTAGTTTTCGATTCCACTAGACTATTTAAGCCACTGATTTTAATATCTAATATTTTAAAGCAATTGTTCGCTTTACTCAAATAATTAAAAATTCCAGGATCAAATAAAAAAAAATAACAACTCAAGAAATCATAGATAGAAGCTTAACTCTGGAACATACATTTAAATATGTAAAGCTACTCCCCCACGAGAGTGGAGGCCATATTTAATTAAATTGAACATCTGGTGAAATTAATCAGCAACACAGCATTTATTTTGCATATTTCCTGCAACAGTCCACTGGTAATAATACAACATTAAAACAAATTATAAGAGCATGTTACTGACCTGTAGGACACTGGCACTCGTAGTTGAGGTTGTCCACCTGTTTGCATGCTCCGTCATTCCGACAAGGCGATGGGTCACAAGGGATGTATTCACTTTCACAATTCTTGCCCGTGTATCCAGCGTCGCACATGCAACTGAAAACAAATCCATTCTTTAAAATAAATCTCTTTTGATATAATATTACATTTTAAAACATTTGATTCTATCTGTTACACATACTATAAAGTTTTGTAAATGGCTTTCCGTGCTTTGACGCACACCCTAACGGCCTATTATCAGCTGTATACAGTAACTTGGCGTCTAGACCCGGACCATCCCCCTCGCTCCCTTCATCACCTAGTTGTTTCAGTGATGAGTCACCTACTAGCGTTAACACTGCACTGTTTAACTTTTTTATGGGAGACACAATTTTAAATTTTTTTCAGCATAGTTAAAATGTTTAGGAAAATATAAGCAAATTGATACAAAACACGACACAAATGTATGTAAATAGTACGTAAACATGTAAATAATAAGTATGTGCTTATGCAAATAGTACTGTAGCTGTGTAAAGAGCTTTCTACTGGCGGTTTTTACAAACGGAATAGTGTCGTGTTTGGTATCAATTTGATTATATTTTCCTAAACATTTTAACTATGCTGGAAAAAAATTTTAAATTGTGTCTCCCATAAAAAAGTTAAACAGTGCAGTGTTAACACTAGTAGGTGACTCATCACTGAAACAGCTGGATGAGGAAGGGAGCGAGGGGGGAACGGTTCGGGCCGCTCGCAGTTAGCCAAGGATTCAGACGCCAAGTTACTGTATATAGACTATAACTTAAAGGACGGATTTATCCGGGCATATTTTGTGCATAACTCGAAGCGTTTTTCGAACTAAACATTTAAGGGTCGGCTGTGACGATTTCGAGTGAATTTAGCTAACATTTAGGCTATAAATAAAAGAAATTCCTCCTCCCCAAAAAAGAAAATCCTGTTTTTTTAGTTCACATGTAAAAATTTTAAAATCCGACAATGAGTTGATTAAAAAAAACTAATTTTCCAAATTCGGATAAACGTACATTGGTTGATTGTTAGTGAAATGTAAAATCCAAATAATAGTGTCAAACTACAATTCGACAACAACAAAAATAAGGACGATAACGACATAGAAACTTACAATTTGGTAAGAAAAACTCTTATGTGCTTTGCGGAAAATAAAATTCATAAATATTCAATACAAAATATTTTATTAAGATCATATTTTGTGTAGTATATAACTAAATTAGGTTAAAATTTAAAGATTTCCGCTCTGCCACAATTAATTGTGTTCTGTTTCAAAAACATATAAAACTCCGTAATGTAGAATGTATACTGGTATCCAATCAGTATGCAGGTTGTATTATTTGCATATAAATACACAACTCTTGAATATCTTTACATGTATTACAGGTAAGAGTTGTTACTAAAGCTGTAATAACTGGTCATTTAATGTAATCAACTACTTATTACACTTGTTTAACAAAATCCTTCATGTGATTACGTTAATCACTGCAGATATTATGAGATGCGGCTACCGAGTATGAAAATACTTGTATTCTACCTATATTATGTTCCCGCTTTTAAAAGATGTAGACAACGATGAACATTTAGAAAAAAATTGATAACTCTGATTTGATCACATATTTATTTAAAACAAAAAGAATCGTTGTTCCTTATGTATCCAATATACCATGTGTCCATACAGTCCCACCACCCCTCTTATTTTTTTTTATTAATGGAAATAGACAGATTTGCTTTGGGGAAAGTTTAGATAATCAAAGGAGGATTCAACCCTTTCCCCAAAATGGGTAGTTTGGGGGTAAGTCAAGAATTTTAAATAGCAACCCCTATTGAGTGATACCTCATTTTAAAGATCTTTTAAAAATAAGAATAATGGCACAAACTAGAGGTCTCTAAGTTCACCCTACCCAACGTAGCGACCAATCGAATTGTTAATTTTACGTTAATAATTACACAGGAAATGTTACGAAATGTACAACAAGCTTTTGAGTCCAGAATCTATTTCTGCCAAGAAGTAAATAGTAGCCATTTCGAGAACTTAATCTGAGCTAAAAAAAACAAGGTAAGGCTCTTACAATCATTTTACCAACATAGAGCAGTTTGTAATGTAATAAAAACAACCGGAGTTTGTAGGTTAACATTCACAATTCGATTGGTCGCTATGTTGGGTAAAATGGACTTAGAGACCTCTGGTTTCGCCATTATTCTTATTTTGAAAATACCTTTAAAATGAGGTATCAATCAATAGAGGTTGCTATTTAAAATTCTTGACTTACCCCCAAACTACCCCATTTTGGGGGTAAGGGTTGAAAATTTTGATACTTCAAAAAACTCCTCCTTTGGTTAACTAAACTTTCCCCAAAGCAAATCTGTCTATTTCCATTAATAAAAAAAATAAGAGGGGGGTGGGACTTTTTGGACACATGGTATATATATATATATATATATATATATTATAAATCTGATGGCAATCTACAAGTACGTGTCTATGATTTTTCGTATCTCCATCGGTAGAGAGCTAGATTTTTTATTTTAGGTCAATTTTTTAATTTTTCCACAATTTATTTAATCTTTTTACAGTCTTATAGGACAGTTTCAATGTGGAAGTATGTCTGCCAAATTTGTTGATTCTAGTTGTCCTATAAGTTTGTAAAAAAATTAAATAATGTGTGGAAGTTATTAAGTTTTGACCTACAACTTTGATCCAATGACTCTTGTCAAAACTCCCACTGGGAGGAGTTTGAAGCAATCGAAGAGAGTTTGATATGCAACCCTTTAAAACTCAAAAAGTTTTAACTCATATAAATGAAAACGTTATAAATGTTATTTTTTATTTTCTAGTCAGGTAAAAACACCCCGTGGAAACATTTTAGAAAACAGTTCACATTTAATTTTCATTTAAGTTTTTTTTCCATTATGCTTATACCTGGTTCACACTATTATATTTAATATTGGGAATAACCTTGCAGTCATAACTGCTTTAAAAAAACCGAAATTAGCATAAAATACAGACCCTCAGTCCTAAGTACTTTAATAGCGTCAGGGTAGAAATAGATCACGAGTTGGCCAAAAGAGACCTGATGGGAAATTTTAAAAAAGATTTAAGCCAAAACTAGATGATAAAAGGTCCAGCCTCGGAATTGTCACATTCGTACTAGCTATAAACATTCAATTTATACCAGAAGATACTATAGCATATGGCAATGAGAAGCACAATATGTAGGTTTAACAATTGTAGTTTTGTTAGTTTAGGTTCAGAATGCGCAAGTCTAAGAGAGATTAAAGTATGCAATACAGTTTAATGTCTTTGAAGTGGGCCGTTAGATGACAGCATTAGAGCCTCTAATTTATGAGCTTCAATCCATACCATGAAGGACAATCTATCTAGTATGTAAAGCAATGCTATAAGTGAAGCCCTGAGGGAATCATGCCTTAAAACAATCCATGTTTTAATAGCCGTAATTTTAAAGCGGAGGATTTTAAAAAGCCTAGCTGCAGTGAACCTTATTCCAATATTTTATGAGGATTTGTGCACGCGTTAGGGCGAAACTGCGTAATATATGTTCAAATATAAAAACGAAATCCCAAATAATCGAGTTAAAAAGATCTTGCTTCGTTTAATAGTTTTTCATAAACATTAAAATAGGGTTCGCAATTTAACAAACTATTATATAAATTAAATTAAAACAAAGTATCTGAATGTTTTGTTATTAAAACAACTCCATAGAATGACAAGTTGAAAGTAGTTTCTATCACAATATCACTGTATACAAAACGAATTAAAAGTATGAGAACTCGATGAAAATTTATATGAATTGTTGGGATATTTAATGTTATGAAAAACAAGAAGGTGGTAAGCCTGGTAGAAGTAGCCTTAAGCGAAGTATAACCTCTAATTACAAGAGTTGCTCCTATTTCCTGAGTGAAGTCCCCCTCGCTCCGGATCCGGTTTGTCTTGGTCAAGGCCTTTCTGAGCTTCATATTTGAGTAAGAATGATATTTAAAACTATTATCGGCCGCTCTAAATATAGGTTAGGATGGATGTGAACCATAACATTACACGATTGGTTCGCTAAAGCTTGTGGCTAATCGTGTCCAAGCACTTTGGAAACAAGGGAATTGTATGGAACGACTTCAGCCTGATATAACTCACAGAACTGCCATAATCTTGTCTACAAATATCACACTAATGATTTCCTTGCTTTCGTTTACCTCTCCCTTTTTAACTTATTGCGTAACTACTGTACAACAAACGAAGGGAATAAAGTTTCTTCCAAAACAATAAAGAAGGCATTAAGTTAAAGAACTAATTCTAAACATGGAAAAAACCACAGAGGAAAATATATCAAATTAAATGTACAAAAAAAACATTGCACAAACTATCTCACACACCCATTCCCCAAATTAATAAAACCATTAAATTAAATCTCGTTTGATTAAAATTACAGCTTTCAATTACGCCAGTAGGCAATTTTTACGGCAAAATATATTTTTATTTGCAATTTTGCATTGAGAAAGTATGTCTTTAAAACAGCCTTATGGCTGATTTTTTACAGGTAACTCAAAAAACCGGAATCATTGGAGAGATTGCGCCCAATACGTTTAGTTCATGTCCTTAGAGACTATAATTGAGCAAAATTTGATCAAAACTATTGATCCAATTTATAAATAATCGGATTTGTTTCCTTACGAGTCAAAATTTAGAGTAAGGATAAAATAATTTTATCCTTATTATGGAGTTTCAACAAGTAGTTACTGCTGTTACAGTTAAAAAAAAAATAATAATAATTTAGAGTTATTGTAAAATAACAAACATCGGTAGATATGGCCAAAATAACAAACATAAGGAATTAGATTAAAATCCGTCCACGCGTAAAGCAATGCACAGATGACTGACGCCAGACGTCCGACGACACCACTCCATAAACCACTTTTTTAGTCTCAGGAGACCTCAAAACGGATATAGCCACAAAAACTAGACAACTATGTTTGACATATAATATAAATTTCTCTATTTGCTACAACAAATATATGAGAAAATAAAGCGATCATTTCTTATACAAGAAAACATTAAATACAGAAAATGACTATAGGAAATTATTACACAGCAAAACGCTCAACCCTTTCTCCCCATTCTAAACATGTTACATTTTACGCCTTTAAAACGATTTGGAAAGTAAAAAAAAAATCTTCCTACTCTTCTCTACATTCCCATTCTGTTTTCTATAATCAAATTTATTTTCCTCATCCATTATATATTTCTATCCCTTCTTCTGGTTCCCTCTGGATCAACAACAATATCCGATCAGTCCTCCATCATTCAAAAATGTCCAATGTAAATTGTCTACCGTGAACAAAATTTATGATATAATTTTGTTAAATCCATCTTCCTTTTAGAGTTGTGACTCCATGCCACTTTAAACACCACAACAGCTGATCTTCTGATGAAATCCACATTTGTAGGTGCCAATTTAGATATCGAGTACAAACTACATCTCCAATTTCAGGTTGAAATATTTAAAATATTTAAAACCTTTAAAATTAGCGATTAACTTTGAAACTTCATAAAAGTATGTCATTGACTAAAACATTTTTTTAAGGTTTAGTAATCTTCAAAAATTAAATCAAAATACAATTGTTTTACCATCTGGAAGTACAAAAAAAAAAAAACAGTTAATATTTTAAAACCTATAGAATAATTTTGATCATAAATACAATGAAGTCTCAACATTAAAGGATTTATCGTGATTTTAAGAGGTTAGATGTAATATTTTTTTATCTATTATTGGAAACATTTTAAAATTGATACAGCAATATTATTCACGATGATTTTCAAAATTAGTTTTGTACGTATACAATAATTTGTTTATAATTGTCAGTTTTGACGTTTTATAGTTGTTTGTTTTTTAATCGATACAAGCAAATTATACACGATAAATTTCATAGACTGTGTGTATAATTACAGTCATTTGTTTAAGTTAAACGAGCTTTATTTTGTATAAACAATAATAAAAACTTATCGACCCGCGAAACACTCGGTATTATTCAAGAGCTCATATTAAACATTTATCGTACCGGTTTCTTTAAAATCTGTTCTTTATATCGCGAGATATTAAAAACCCTTATTTTTTTTTAATGTTATTATTATAAAAAAAAAGAATTCTGGATATTTCCTGCATTGTATACTTGTACGCCCACCCCGATAAGAAACAAACAAAAAAGAAGTCCACTTCCACAGCCGGTAGAAATCCACAGCAGGAACAAAACAAAAGTGATAGAACAAAAGCCAATTTAAGTGTTCAGTGTTTGTGTTAGTGTAGTGTTCTGTAATTTTACTGATGATGCCGCCTTGATCGGCGAAACTTTTGTAGCAAGAAACACAACAAAAGAATTGTAAAGACGGACATAAGATATTTATTTATGCTCATATATAAGTATATTATGCAATTTGAATGCATAACTGAAAAAAGATGAAAAATATAATACAAAAATAAATTGCACGTCAGCCCACATTATTTCAGCTGTTTCTATGTAAGCACTAAATGATTTATATATTGACTTTCGTTGTTTAAAAACGTTATATATCCCAAAGACTTACATTTTCAATGCCTATCAAGAAACTTACCTTGTCACTTTCTTATTATTTCTTGTTTACCTCTTTAATTATTTCTGCCTGTTCTTCTAACACTAAATATTTCGTATCTTACCAATGTCGTATAATTATTTCTCATCTAAATATACAATGATTTATTGAATTGTAAATATGATAACTTAACTAGTCAGTAGATTATTAAGTGTTTTAAGGTGTTCATCAATAAAATAAGAACAATATAGCTCTGTAAGTAATAGCATTCGGTTTTTAATAAGGGGCACACTAATGTAATGGGTCAGGGAACAAATGTTAAATGTTTCGTAATTATCTACGTTCTATCTCCAGCAGTAGTACATATCTCAGCCACTTCAGATATTTAGGGAAATAAAAATTTGAACTTTATTATCAAATTTTCAATTAAAATAACATTGGAAACCTAATAAGTGAAAGAACAAAACTCCGTCCTACAAGTGGTCGGTGTAACTCGGTTTCAAACGCAAAACACTTCTTTTGTTACTCGTCGTACATTGTAGGTACTCTTGAATTACCGAAATATTTTCCTAGAAAGTATACAGGAAAGAATAAACACAACAGCATCGATAAAAAATGTGAAACTTAGTAACTTTAAAATTCTTTTAGGTACATATTGTTTTATAAATTGAAAGTTTAGGCACCTAAAAGCGACCAGAAGTTACGTGCCACCAAAATCACAATGGCGTGAAAAAAATGACGAGTTGAGAACAAGGAAACCCGACTTTTCCAATTAAAGAGTAGAGAAAGTGGCATGAAAATGTACATGGCGAGTTTGATGGTTGTCGGCGTTTTGATCTGTTTAAAACAATAAATTATATCGTTTTAGAAATTATGTTTGTCTTGTGGAATTTTGTCATTTAAATCTATTTTGGGGTGGGGAGGTATGAAAGTTAGAAGACGATTAAACATCTTACGAAGTGATTCGAATTTTGTCATACTTATTTAATGGACTGGGTAAATTAATCGAATTGGCGCCAAAATTTATGAAAAATTGTGTTATTGTTTCCTCTTTGATCCAACTCAAAATATACTGCATTAATAAATTTTAAAAGCTAAACTTTATAATTTAGACTCCGTAGTGTCCATTGAGGACGAAGGATACTGTGATGTTCAGCCATTAGGTCCATAAATTCTCTAAGGAACAGACAATTAAAAGACCTTTTTTTACCCGACAAAGATCAAATAATCTGTGCAAAAACATTGCACTAACTTACTGACACACCTATGTCAAACCAAATATAAAATATGTTAAAACTCATTTTGATTAGTAGTATCCAAGTTACTGATTTTGAGATAGTTTATACCGCTCCGACCCATATGACTTACTTCTAACGTTGCGTTACGCGTTTCGGAATCTATGTTCCATCTTCAGAAAAAAATTTCGACCAAAAAGTCAAGTTATACGGACTTAAAAAAAAACCTTTTCCCAAATGTATTTCTTTATGAGAAATAGATTGGTACTGTATTTATAGAAAGGTTCCTTTTATCAATATTTCATACATTTTGTGTAAAACTTAATTAATTTGTATATTGAAATAAAGTCCAAGTTTGCTTCACTTGTATCATAATCTCGTCATAAGCTTAAATTGAATGCCACTGAAAACGAATTTTTAAAGTTTTGGTTATGGCTAATTATTGTATTTTACCGGTTATTACTGATCCGTAATTTTCTATTACCCCTACTTAACATTTCCACCCTGTTTTAGACCAGTAAATTTCACCCCGAAGAATTTTTTTTTAACCATTCACTTCCGAAATGACATTTTGGGGAACGACACGATTCGTTTGGGTCTCTTTAGAGACAAATTTCATCAAAATTTATTTCCAACATAGCTATCAAACTAGCAAGAAATTCGAAGGGAAAAAAAAAGTTCTTGCCATGTGACAGATTTGGTGGATATTATAATTATCAAATAAAAACTAAGTGAAAGTGTTTGTGCATTTAAATTATTATGTATATATGTCAATGATTTTCTGTAAAATTTATTATTGTTTTGTCTTGCTGTAACTAAGTTTATATGAGAAAGTCAAATCATCTTAAATTGCCTTAAGTGAAAGTGTTTGTGTATTTAAATCTGTCAATGATTTTTTCTAGAAATTTAACATGATTTGTTTTGTTCTAACTTCAAACAATCTTTTATATGAATCCTCTTAAATTGCCTTCAGTGAAAGTGTTTGTGTGGTTGAATTACGTGAGAGGGTTTATGTAGTTGATTTATTATGTATATCTGGTACTGATTTTTCAGTAAAATGTAACAATTAAGATATCTTTATACTCGGACTATTCCTCTTACTTTAAATCTCCATTTGGATAAATCAGCAAATCATTAAATCTCGGAGAACGCACGTGGGCAACAAACAATGATCACATCCAGTTTCCGGATTTGGCGTGATTACCACTGGAACAATCGAACTGAAGCAGAGCCAACCTTTAATGCCGTTTGGATTTGCATAAGCCAACCGTGCCGCAAGTCTAGGCGCGACTGCAACTACCTGTTTGTATCTAGGCCGTGGGAGCCATAGCCATAGCCTACACCTCGGGCGAATACACATTTTACAATTGTAAATTACGGGAAAGTCGCATAACGATCCCTTATGGTTGCAGCTGATGTTGATTATGTTAAAAGGCAAAGTGAATAGTTCCCTACTATGGGTAATAAACTATGTTCTGATTAATATGTGGCCTATATGTTAGAAGAGCGAGATCTGAAACTTTAAGGGTTACGTTTAGAATAAATTAAGAAATATTTATAAACTATTACCTAAAGTAGAATAACATTATTCTACTTTATTATTTTTTGTTAGGAATTATTTAGGGCTCACATATGCGGTTATCAAACAGTGTCATTTAAAATAATGCAAAAACAATTAAAACACCCATAAACAAAATGAAAGCCCAAAGAAACCAAAAGTATCCAAAAATATCCATCTAGAAAAAATGACGGAATAATCACTCAAGTTAAACTTGATAGATGATGCTGTAATATTAGATGGTGGAATATCTCAAAATTGACTAAAGTGATGTCGATAAAATTTTAATGGAAAGTAGAAGTTTATAATCCAAAGAGTGGTCAAGATTCATTTACTTTTCCCCACATTTACTCCCAATCTGTAATTATCTTGTACAACGCGACTTAGTAGGGTACACTGGTTTGGGTCTGGATATTAACGTTTCATCGAAATTTGATCGTTATCGGTTTAAATTGAATTTAAGACAATCGACTTTCGAAAGACCGTTCGTGTCCATTTATATAACTTCAGAACAGCAGTTTTGTGAGGAAATGGCGCTCAATATGCCGTTTTCATTTTTTGGAGCTACAATTTGGAAAAATTTGATCCCAATCGTTAAAGCTGATTTTAATAAAATCGAAATTTAAGTCAACGACATTTTTATTCTGCTCTACCTTTGTATCAGAAGGTTTAAAACATAGTTCTCCAAGTTTGCGGATAACCACAGAATAACATCGCATGATCTTACTTCTGACGACCTTATTATGTATGCAAATCAAATTTTACATAAAACTACATTCATAGGAAATAATGTTTACCCAATGACAATTTACAATTTGTGTGTGCTGCAAATTATAGTTTGGATGTTTCTGGAAAAGTCTCCACGTATTACAAAAGGTATCTTTACATTTAGACGAGAAATTGATGAGATGCTCCATGGATCCAATCGTCCTGATTAAATTTTATTTTCACGTTTAGAATAGTGACAAAATCACGTAAATTGTAACAAATGTTACTAATTAAATAGAAAAATACGGGCTTGGCAATCCTGAGAGACTTAGCCCTTTCTACCTACTAGGTCTCTCTTGACCAACTCTTGTTCTCTTCCGAACAATCTTTTCCGACTCTGACGCTAAAGCGTATTCGAGGGTTGGAGGTTTTTATTTTGTTATTTTCTTCCTTTCTTTATAAGACATGGTAGACCACGAGAGGTTTTTCGCCTTTAAACAACAAGAAAAAATACATTTGAAAAAATATGGTTTGGTCTCGAGAGAATTCATCCTGTACAGAGAATTTCAATTTTGACGTATACAGTTATTTGAACCCAATTAAAAAAGATTTCACGAATAAATACTGCAATTATTTTACATAATTATAAACTATACTGACACAACATATTACCAATTTATTAATTATACCCGTAATGCAATTATGAAGGAATAAACAATTAAGAAAGTATCTTTGATAGCCTGCCTAGGACCAGTTTGACCTGTAAATACAATGCAGGGACGGGAAGACCTGAGCTCTGCCAATTAACAAGAATGTCGGTGTCTATTAGCAACACAAATCTTGCATGCGACATTTTATCAACATTATACGCAATTTGTTGACGTTTTCTCCTAACAAGACGGTCGTTTATGCTTCAAAAGAAAGTTCAGATAAATGTTTTCAAAGTCTAATTAAATCATTCCAAAGAAGTAAAGTTGTTACGTGACCTAATTTATTGTTAAGACTTTTCGAAATGAAATTACCAACGTAAAAAATAAATTAAAAATTTCAAAGGTTAGGTTGACGAAAAAGACACATTTTAAAAACGAATTCTGCAGAATGTTAGTCACACAAACGTATGATTACCTAGGATATCTCAAACAAAATCATCAATTGTTGTTTTAAATGTTTAGTTGTTGATCGTTCATTTATCGGGTAATAAATAGCATGCCAAGAAATCAAACTTCTGTAATATTTATTATGGGAACTATGAGACTGAATTTTTAAAAAACAGTTAGGCTTAAGTTAAGTCAATAATATCTGGGGAAATTACGATTAGGAAATTACAATCATTATTGCTTTAGTTAGTTTTCCAAAGATATGAAAATCCTTAGCTCTAAATATAATCATAAAATAATTTATAAATGAACTTACTTGTAAGAGCCATGAGTGTTGAAGCAGCTCCCATGCACGCAAGGAGTAGACAAACATTCCACGATATCCTCAGCACAGGAAGGACCACGAAACCCAGAGTCACAACTACACTTGTATGTATCCTCTAAGGATGTACAGGAAGCGCCGTTGCGGCATGGCATGGATGCACAATGGTCTTGTAATTCGCAGTGAGTACCTAGAAACACCAAATAAACATAGAGATGGAAAACCTTTTCTGACAATTAGGTATAAAGAAATCTTTTCTCATAAATGGTTAAACAAAAGTCTTTCCTTATAAATAAGAGTAAACAAAAATCAATACTGTACATAAAAACCTTTCCTTACGAGTAATAAATAAAATCCATTCCTCACAAATAAGAGAAAATAAAAGAATTTCTTCACAAGTATAGGTAAACAAAATAAATAGAAGTGAACAAAAGCGTTTTACCGCAAAGATGTACGAAAAAACATTTTTCACGACCAGTAATAAATCAAATACTTTCCTGATAAATAGTCCATTGAAAAGTATTTCTTCCCAAATAATATTTAAGCATTTTATTTATACGTAGGGTTTGGTTAAACGAAAGCATTTCTTCAAAAATTAGGAAAGTCGTCCATTTTCACAAAAATTTAGAAACAAAAAGTCGTTACTAACAAATATAGAAAAGGCTCTGTCCAGTAGTAGAAAAATTGTTCCCAAAAAAAAAGCAAAAACCAAAAGCCCTCACCACAGTTTGAGGTAGAAAAATCTGCTATCATTATCACGTATATAAAATATAAGTTCCAAATATTTTATTTCGGGGAGGGAAGGAAGAAGGGGGAAACCGTGAGAGAGAGAGAGAGAGAGAGAGAGAGAGAGAGAGAGAGAGAGAGAGAGAGAGAGAGAGAGAGAGAGAGAGAGAGAGAGAGAGAGAGAGAGAGAGAGAGAGAGAGAGAGAGAGAGAGAGAGGAGAGAGAGAGAGAGAGAATAGTAGTGTGAATTATTTTGATTTTAAATATCAACGTACGTATAAATAGGGAAATTTTAAAGTGACAGATTTTAATAACAACAGGAATACTGGTATATTATAAAACTATTCCATAAAATGTAACCTATAATGAAAATTGTCATCAGAACTAAAGTATTTATAAACATGTATTTGCCCCACTGAAAGATCGTTTTCTTATTAATAAAATACTATTTACATGATAAAAAGTAATTAGTTTATATTAATAAATATTATTAATATTATCCAATTAGGATTCATATTATATATTACTACTTTATTAAATTGTTATCGTTTTAAATCTCAACAAATTTCTCTTTTATAAGGTAAACACGTGTTTTTACCAAAGTGTTGTAACAAAAATATAGAATTGATACTTGGATCAGTTATTTTAAAGAAACTACAAAGTGGAATTGTTGTGAGATAGTTGTACCTAAATTATAGTGTCTACTTTCACTAAACTGCAGTCTCTCGACGCTCGTGGATGGCACATACTCGTTATGGTTATAGCTTTTACGTTTACAGACTGACGCTCGATAATAAAATACTTGTCAAGAGTTCGCTAAATTATAACTCAATCTGGACATAGTAAATATTACTTAACATGACAGGTATGTAATAATGATAAGGCTATATTTATAACATAAAAGAGAAAATTAAGTGTTCTAAAACCATGTTTTAATAACAAACTAAAAAAAATAATAAATAAAATAAAATAAAACATTTTTCACAACTGAGCTTTTTCTCATGTAGACTATACTTTCCTATGGAAGAAAAGTATAAAAAATTATTTTTTACTTCCCAAATATTATGCGATTTTATCCAACATTTAATTATTCCGTGGGTACACCCACCCTGTCTCGAACTTAAAAATTTTAAACAATTAAACACAATTACTTGAGATAGAGCGTAACAAACAACCCGACAACTGAAAATTGCGCTCCAGATAAAAATCTTTCATAATATTATCATTTTACAAGAAAGTTAAAAATGAATTGAAAAGTTCAGTGTTATTACAATCATAATTATAATTACCAGTTCACTAGAATAAACCCTTTAAAAGCAAGACAAAATAATAAAAAAAGAAATAGGTATAAATGTCATCTAAAAGCCCAGCAATTTCTTCAGATATTATGACTTTTATATGTCTCAAATATATACACCAAAACGTATTAAGTATTTCATGAGTTTCAAATCTCTCTAAAAGATTGAATATGGAACCCACCCACCCCCCCACCTAAACAAAAAAAGTCGACAAATATTTAGAAGTATTTAAAATTATCCATTGTATTTTAAGCCACATATATGATTTTAAACTACTATTAAACATATTTTTAATGGATCTTTAAGGATACAAAATTAGACTTTTTTTAATTATCAAAATTTCGATTCCCATTTGCTTTAAATTCAAATTCTACATGTGTATGTTCAAAGTGTAATATCTTACGTATGTTTTGGACAATTTTTAAGAATGGACTCACAACAGTTTAAAATAAATGTTCGACGTAAAGCAGAACGAACAAAAATTCTATGTGTATAATTCATGTTCAACTAATCCCTCGTAAAATATATGGAAATTACTTATAATACGATATCTAGAAGACAACAAATTTTATCCAATTTCTGTCGTCACACCTCTTTATATTTTTCTTTTTCTTCAAATTGATAATGTGAATTGTTATTTTTCAAATGAATCCCTTAAATAAAAATATCGGTCGCACATAGAGAAGTGTACTGTAGGCCTACGATGAAAAAGGTGTTCTTAATAGCACTTGTTTCTTGTTAAAAACTGGAATAAAATCATTGTGCCAATACATTATTCCAGTTCGACTTTTTAAAGCACTTAATTTATCTCGATGCTAATTTGAAAGCAAATTTATTCAACTTGGCAAGATGGACTTTGTAATTAAGAAAATTACAACTGTCATTGATCCAAGATGTAATCCCCCCCCTCTTCTCTGACAACTTGCATCAGTTTACTTAGGTAGCTCTCAGACATTATAATATATTATATTTTGCTTAAACACACTTATTAAGATGGAAGACAATCCTGTCACTCTGTTTAATTTTTCAACACATCCGAGATAAAATAAATGTACGGACAATGACAAACTTTTAATTTATACATATAAACTGTTGAACTGGTGCAAAATTTATTTTACGATAAAACTATCAAATGTATTCTATATATCAAAAAAAACAAATGACGACATTAATTTAGTAGACGTATAAAACGGGCTGCAACGCGCTTTGAAACCAGTTGCTTCCTTTTAATTTTCGTAATAAGGAGAAAGCCATTGATCCAATTTTGAAGAGGGGAATGCATTTAAGCAAGTCACACGCTCTAGATTTTAAAAAACTTGGCGTCTGTCCATCCTACTGTCGAAAATTGTTGAATTAAATTCAATAAAACTCGGCACCTAGAATCAGCGCACAAATGAGTTGAGAAATTTTCAAGACATCTAACGTGTTTAAAAAAATACCAAAGTATAACATTCTTTTCACTAATAAACTGTTGCCGATGACCCTCCAACAGCCTTCGAAACTCATTGTATACAAATAGACAGTCAAATTTAATGAAGCTAATATCTACAACATAATTAAACTATTATCGCTATGAAATGAAATTTTAACTGCATAACCTACAAATTAAAACTAAAATAAGAAATGCTCCAGTAATCACAATTCTAATCCGATTTCATTCCAACTTGTTCATGTAGAATCATCCATATTAACGCATAAAGAGACACGATGGCTATTTCTTTGGCAGCTATATTGTTCGAATTTAAGCAAAAAAGGAGACACAAACATTAACCCAGTATAAAATTTAAAAAGAATTGTGCATTTTACATTATACCCAATCTAACAGTATATAAAGTTACTAGCCTATATTGACTATTACATCACTTTTTTTTCTGCTTAACGTTTTTATTTTATGCTCGTTTAACTAAAACATTATTCGCGCATGTGGTCGAATATCGGATAGCAAAATATTTGCGCAAACCTTCCCGCGAATAGACGAATACTTTACCCTCACTCATTCCCGCGGTAGAGTCACTCAATTTGTACTCAGGATAGCGAACTGACGAGCTTAAAAATTTCTCAGTAATAGCCATTCTGAAAAATTTACTCAAAGCTGAACTACCAAATAAAATGTTTATTTTGTGACACACATCTTTACGAACATTTTTGATCGAATAAATACATTATTGAGAGTAATAAAAATTTAAAAAATTAAAACAAACAAGAAATCGCATCTATTTTTAGTGTTAATGTTGAAATGTACACGCTGGCCCTAGGCTAAACAAAATAATAGCCTATTAAAAATCTAATATTTAATGTTACATTAGACAGTACACTACAACAGACAATATTGTGTAAATAAATCGTTAAATGTGTACTGATTAACAATTGTACAGTAGTCACAAGATAATAAAACAACTTCCGGCGTATGCTGTACTAGACTGGTGGTGTGGTATAGAAACGTACCAAATGGTTGCACAAACCTGAGTAGGCTACTGTACGCTTCCTTTGATTCTTGAAACCGCTCTCAAATAGACCGAACATTCGCGTATCTCACACTTTCTTAAGCTCAACTTTGACATTAGTTTACAATCGCAAATAGTGTAGTAATTCGGCTTTATCAGGTCTATCTTGACCAATTCGTTTTCTTTTCCGATTCTGACACTAGTACTTTTAGCGTTATAGGAGTTTTTTATGTATGTTCTCTTTTTTTTTAAAGGTGATGATGACCAAAAGGTTTTTTGCCTTTACAAACAAGGGGGAAAATGAAATTAAAAATATTTCGGGATATCCTAGATCCCTCCCATCGACACGTTAGTACTTTTCTTTCTCATTCATGAATAATCAAAATGTAAGTTATATAGAAACCTTTTGGTACTAAAGGAAATTGAAGGAATAATCTCACATAACAGCATAAATATGACTAAAAATTTTTTTTTTTTTTTTAGTTTTCCTTTGGTTTGTCCGGTAACATTCTATTTTTTTTAAAATGTAGCTAGTCACAATATAACCTATCTATAGGCTACATCATACCTAGTATTTTTATTCTCTTACTTTTCATAAAGGAATGTAGTCTTTTTAAAAAAATTAAAAACATTTTCTTAAAAACTCTAAAAAATGAAAAAGTTTAAAACCAAGTCGGTGCTTATCCCAAACTACCAACTTCTGCGGAGTTCATAACCTTATGACTGATTGAAAGCAGCTAGCTATCTCTCAGATATAAATGTGGGTTTTAATTAACTGTGAACTGCAGCAGCTTTCTCGACTGTAACTGTAACATCAGACTTCAGACAGAGGTGAAGGGATTGCCACTGTAGTGTTGGTGTCATGTCAGGTCGGGTTATTCGTCAATCCACGAGTTATGGTTGTGGTACACTAGCGCGCTCTAGGTTACGGCTACACGAGTATCATTTTCTAACTATATAAACACATATATTATAGGCGTTTAATAAATTTATCACACCCAAGTAGGTCATTGCACAGTTAGACTCTAATACTGTACATTTCATTAAGCCAAATTGAATGAATTATTTATGCTTGTTTCTTGTTAGCTCATTTGCATATTAGAAATATTAGTGATTGCAGCATCGGCATTACAGGACCTACACCTAGGACCATGCAATGATCACGGTTCGTTCAACAAATATAAATCTTTAGAAGTTACTTTTTTTGTCCAATTTTCACCAAATTTAACATAAATTAGATTTTGTAATAGCTTAAAGAAGTTTAAAAAAGTTATATTGAAAAGCTGGTTTTAGACAATTCCCCCCCCCCACCCACCCTCCTTTCTAACAGTTACAATTGTTGTGCAATTTTACACCAAAATTTAGTATAAACACTATATATTATCCAATTATTTACATAGTCGTTGGAAAAAAAATTGAAAATAGATTTTTTTTCCCTACCCGATTCCCTTCCCCCTAACGATTTTCTATACTAACGGCCGTACTGCATTTCTAATTTTATACAATTGGAAGGTACCAAACATTTGTCGCAAAAACATCTGAGAGTCTATAGTTGTTTTTTTCCAATTTGTTTATCTTTTAAAGATGTAGTTTTTTTGTTTTAAATAAAATAAAAAGAATAGCAATCAGAAAGCTCTTATAAAACGTTTTCTTCAATTCTACAGATATTACGTCTAATTTTACACAATGTATAAAAAATATGAAAACTATTTATTTATTATCTATAGCTGTATTAAACAAAAACTAAATAATAATTTTCATAATACAGTAAAATATCTATTTTTAACAACTTTGAATAAATTTCAAGAGATCTAGTAAAAAGAAATATTGAAATTGACACCTTTGTTTGTCTGCAAATAACATGGAAAACCAAACAAAACAAAAAACAAAACAAAAAATACGAAGACGAAATCAATAGTCAGGACAAAATAGAACGTATTATTCCTTTTAAAACATTTACTATACCCAATATAAACACATCAATCACAATAGAGTCCCCACCCCCCTTCATTCCTGATTCATCATAAAAACCAAATTGTGCTAGCAAAATGAGTCCCACTTCATATTTTGTGTATTTGCTAGCAGACGAAGCAAATAATTAATGAAACATGACTACTGTACTGCCTGAATCAAAGGAGAAATTTCTGTAAGAGAAATATAGGGGGAAAAAATCATAAATAATACACCTGCCATAAACAGTAATATCTAAGCCCAAATGACAAATAATTTAGCTGAATCAAAGCCAAAGTTAAACGTCAAAAACAGAATCTACAGCAAATATACGAACGATGGGATTAAGGAAGGAAATACAATATCAAGAAATTATCAGGCGAAAAACATTCTGAAGTGCAACAAATTAGCGATAGTCTGGAGACTTTGATACCAAAGGATTTCAAATACAAACTTAGAAAATCTCCAGTCTTTTATTACTAAAATACTAACATTATCTTATGACTTATTTCATGTTTTTTTTTTATAAAACCATTACGCGTTTCGGGATTTATATCCCATCATCAGAATAGTTTCACTCCTTGGAGGTCGTCAGAAGATTAATAACAGATAACACGATATACGAGAAACGCGTAATGGTTTTATAAAAAAAAATCAAAATAAGTCACAAGACGGAAAATAAGGTTAGCATTTAAGTAATACTTTGCGACTTGGATACACGTTTACTATGAGTCATTTTGTAGCAGTGCGTTTTGAATCCTTGCCACACAAATAAGGAAGTTGTAAGAGCAGTAATTTGTAATGTATTTTATAGAAAATTAGTGGCTTTATAATTAATAATAATTTGTTTGCTACTTATTTACTAAACCCAACTTTTATAACGAATAATAGTGATTTATAGAAGGAAAGTATTACTCTACACTAAAGCATACCACAAGGGTAAAGGAGTTCTACTGGATAAATTAAAAGCAAAGTCCGAGTTAACCTTTTTTCCAAACGTGTTTTTTGCACTAGTAAAAAAAAATACATAAAAACTGTAAAGTTTTCTGTAAAAATTAATATCTTGTTAAATGTTGATACGGTAAAGAGTTTTGCTTTTAATGAAATTGCAATACAAAATACTTCAGCGAGCTCGTTATTACTGTGTGTATTATTCACATTTTAATAACACTTTCCTTATAAAGAGAACAGCACAATGAAGTAAAAAGCAATAAATTGAAATTAAACCATCTGTTAGTTTCATTACAAACAACCAAATTCGTCTTATAAAATAACCTGCATAAGAGGTTAAAGAGGTTTTACAGTTCCGCTTAGTCCACATTGACATTAAAATACAAAACTGTCGATCAAATATTGGAAAGGAAAACGGACGTGATGAATAAGGCCTTGTATCTCTCTAATGACTGTGAGACTGTATCCACTTCCCAGTGAGACATACACCTGAACGATTATACAGTTGAATTAATATTGTCTAATGGACTGTTAATAAACACATTGCAACCAATCAACTTAGTTTCCACGCACTTAATAAATGTGACAACAATACATTAGACAAGTTTCAGAATTTCTACATAAATTAATTTAATTATATAAAAATATATTTTATTAATATGATACAGTAACAAGGCAGTTACGTAACTCAAGAATAATTGATATAATCCGGTGCAGGCGGCTAAGAAATAAGCCATAATTAAAGATTTAATGTGAAATTCGTATTTATCCAAAACGCCAAATTAATTAAATAATTAAGTACACGAAAATATTAAACATTATTTTAAAATCTCCAGTACGCGAATGGTCAAAATATACACCAGTCGGTAACAGAGAATTATTTATAGTAATCAATTCCAAGTTTCATCAACAGTATGAGTGTTGTTCAGATTTGCTTAATTTTAATATTAACATTTATTGTTAAATTGTATTTTTTTATACATTCTCGCTCCAGTTTTTTCACCACTTTTCCTTGTACAAAAAAAATCAAAATAACCAAACTTGTTCACAATAATTTTTTTTACAAAATCATCGATTTAAAATAACTAATTTATAGTTATTATATTGCAAAAAACTTTTTTTTAATATTTCTAGAGTGTTGCTATTGCAACAGTTTTCAAATAATCATAACAATAAAAATGCTTAACAAAACTAACTAAATTTTATTTCAAAATAAATATTAGAATTTTTTTCGTGTAACTTATTTGTATTAAACTTGAAGGGAATTAATTTACGAGAAAATCTTTCCGAGACCACAGATAAACATGTCAAGAACTTTTATTTGGTGTTAAAAAAGAGGGGAGAAAACAATTTGCATCATAAATAAATGTAGGTAAACACATAAAAATGTTAGTTGGATTGAAAAATAATGTATTAATTTTAAAATATGTTTGCCTTTATTTATAAAAAATCCAACGTAAAAATAAAATCAAATATCTTCGTAAAAAAATGAATAATCTTAAATGGATTCAAATATTATTTCTTAAATTTGCGTTTTTTACGAGTAGGCTACTAAAAATTAGGTATTTTAAAACAGAGTTTTTATAGGAAATTTCTTCTGAACCATTTTAGTTTTTACGATTTTTTTACGAACAAAACGAAGACGAAGAAGTTTCGAGTTAATATTTATATAAAAAAAAATGAAGCCGGTTCCAAATGTGGACAACGCTATTATTCCCACTCTACTGACGGTATTTAGAAACGATTCCCATAATTTTCTTCTCACTGTTACCGCCAACTTTCTCATCCGATGCTTCAAGTACTGAACTGTTATTGCTTTAGAGGTTGTTCCATATATGTTACATCATGAAATGTAACGTGTAATAAGAACAAATCCAACCAAATTTTTAATCTAGGCTCTTGAAAAATACACATCATATGCCAAAACTATATATACATATCCATCATTCAATGACTTAATGTCAGAAACAAGTACTTTTTAATTTATTTGTTCACACTTATGTTTGATGAAGAAAAACTCGATAACCTTTAATTTAATAGTTGTTTAGGAGATGGCCCAGATGTCTTGTTATATTGTGTTTACAATCAATTTTTCAATTGTAACTAGTCTTTCTTGGATAATCCGGATTTTAAACTTTTTGTTTTAAACTCCTAAATAACTCGTTACGAAAGTTCCTTTTTTATCCCATTTTATTGCAGTAAGCAATATTTGGAGAGAAACAATCACACCCTCCAAAAATACATTTTCTTAAATGATAAAATTCGCTAATTTCATAACTGATGACACTCTGTCCAAAATATAAAACACATTTTATCGGTTCCTTGAATTACACTCCTGTCTTGTTAAAATATTATATTTAAAACTAAACAACAAATGTTTATTAATATCACTCACCAGTGTATCCAGGCGCACACGTACACGTATATTTATCCAAAGATCTCAAGGAACATGTACCGCCGTTAAGACACGGATCGGAATCGCAAGAATTGGCAATCGGTATCTCACAAAGAGACGCGGAATATCCAATCGGACATGTGCACCAAAAAGACGGACTCCCATGTGTAGGTGAGGTACGGACGTTACATGTGCCTCCGTTCTGACACCGAGGTCCGGGCCCAGTATGACACGGGTTCAGATGTTGACAATACTCTCCCACGTACATTGCTGTACAGCTGAAACAAAACAAATTTATCGTTAATTATGAAATATCAATTAACATGAAGGGAATGGGTGGGGGGGATAAGAGCCATCGTATTAGGCTGAAATGAAGACATACAGATGTTTAGTAGACTAATAATAAAGTAAACAATTCAACAAAGTAAAGAAAAACCTGTATATTTGTATTTTAACCAAGTACACCTTTGGCTTGTGAACTAAATATAATCCCATTGACGATATCGGTGCTTAATTAATTACCCGTATTTATAATTCAGGTATAAGAGGTAGTCAGTAGGTTTCTATGTTTATGATTGAATTCCAGTTCATCAACCGTAATGAGTTTTATCCTCCATCCTCAGGACAAATGGGAAAAAATTTAAGGAGAATTCCTAGTATGATGCTCACGAAACATCCTGGCTGGATATCAGATTCTTCTCCAAAGATCCCAACTGATATTGATCCTAATATAAGTTGGAACTGTAGTTGAGAAGTCTTCCAGAAAAAGACATCCTCCATTAAATAAAATGAAGACCTACAAGATAAAATACACTGCCCAATATACCCCTTGCACAGATGAGATGTTAGTAGTTGATATATTATTGTATATACTTGCAGATCTGTACAAAAACTCCTAAGTTGAAAGAAGCAGGGTTGAAAGTTGTTTGAAATCACACCAAGTACTGAGAGTCTACAATAGAGTATATCGAACAAAATAGATAAAATCAAACTAAATTCTATCCACAAACAGTTTGGACATAGCATGGCGCCTAAATACAAGAACAAGATTTCTCACTCCAGGCCAAGTTTACAACAGGTTTTTTTTACCCTTTAAATAAGGGTTAAAAGGGTCACTCAACCGACATGACTGTAAATTCTAATCCAAATGGCCTTGATTTGAAAGGCAAAACAGGCGGACTTGAAGCGTGGGCTTCGGACTGCCACCTGCTTGGTAATCTGCCAAACTTTACCTTACAGATGTTATTGAAATGACCTTGACAAGGTCTCTTGTTACAGAAATAAATCCTTTCTAAAGGTAATAAAGTATCTGTTGAAAAATACAGATAAACTTGTAAATCTCAGACTACGCCTGTATTTAAATGCAAATACTAAGTGTAAAAGTAATAAAGCTAGTAGTATTCCAACGCCTAACAGTTTTTAAACAGATAATACCTTATTTATAAGTGATTCTGTAAAAAATCATTAAATCTTTAAATTAAGACAAAGATATTTTTCAACGTTAAGGGGTTATTAGCAACTTGATTTGTTTAAACTCTATCCTTACCACAAATATATTTCCCAAAATAAAAATTCATATAGATATAAAAGGGGGGGAATTGTAGTTGATCAAGGTCGTCTATTCAAGGGAACAGATGATATAATTGCCATTCATTGTAAAATACATGATCAACCTATAAAAATATAGCAGAAATATTTACACAACTATAACGAAACATTTATTTCAGGTTAAATTAATCGACACAAATTAATAAACAATCCTAATTAAATTATCATATTTTGAATTCCAAAGTTCAAACAAAGAAGTGTAACAGACCCCTAAGATTTTATAACACTCAGAACATATTTCTTGTATTAAACTTAACGAGTACCTTTCCGTAATCATATACACCAAATTAGCTTCTCACACTTAGTTTCCATCAATCCACGGTTGTTTTCAAATGTTCCATAAGATTATGTTTAGGCTAATTACTCTCGGTGAGCTGGTTGTATACGTTGTCTTCAAAACCTTATCTGTCTTACAGGCTATGTTTTTCATGATTTGCTAACGTAAGCTAACAAATAAAATAATCTACAGCCGAGTTTCTGCAGATTAATTCATAAGTAAACCTCCTTCTGATCACAAAGTCATTGACGTTCAAAAAGCTTGGGAGCGCAGTCTGTGTAAATAATAGCCTATTATTTTTGTCAAATTAGTGTATAATCGCCAAAATAGACAATTTATTAATTATTAGATAAATTATTTTGAAAACAACTATTTCCTAATTAAACTGTAGGCTAATTAATTATGGTTAGGCTAATTTGGTTAAATGATTGGTCACAAAATCCGTGTCGATTTTTTTAGCGGAAATACCAGTTTTGAGGTTCTCGTAGTAAACAAAAATACTAGTTTCGGGATTAGTAAGGCTACCTAGCATTTGCAGTGTTCTACAGCCCAAACAAGTGGATCGATTCTCTCATATTTAGTTGGTGCCATATTTTGTCCATATCTCGGGAGATTTATATTATCGATAACACAAAACACTTGGATGTACCTGCTGTAAGACAAACACGAAAAAAATCTGTTTACCGATTATATTTTGGTGGGTACTTACGTATTAACGCCACCTCAGCAACTTTGCGCATAAGTTATATATAAGGTTTGGCCAGGTGTTTATGTGAATATAATTATATATATAAGGTTTGGCCAGGTAGCTATATATATATACACATAAACACCTGGCCATACCTTATATATATGCGCAAAGTTGCTGCGGTGGCGTTAATACGTAAGTACCTTTTGGTGAAATAGATAACCTCCTGGGGGGGGAGGGGCAAACGAAACGTAATGGTTGTCATCATACCAAAAATACAAGTCCCTGAGCTATCGATAAAAAAAACTCAATTGTACACATGGGGCTGTTACAAACGATTTATTTTCTCAAAATCGGCTATACCAATTTCGATCAAATTTAGGTGAAATAAAATGATTAATGACTCAAACTAGAGTAAAAAACTGCACACACAGTTTAGAAAATTACTGATAAGGTATAATTTTTAAAACAAACCATCACCGCCATCTTTTAAAAATTGATTTAATCTTATAGACGACGTCCATGTTTGATTTTGATTTTTGATAACTGTAGAATTTGTTTGGTTATTATTTCGATTGTGAACGAGTGTGCAAGAAAGTTTGTGTAATGATTTTGCAGTTTTTCACAGAGATTGCAGAAATGTATTCCAGATCAGTGTTACAATCTTGTTCTAATAACGACTCGATTGTGGATTCAAAAGGTCTTCTAAATAAGCCTGGATTAGATTAATTGTGAGGTGACTCTAAAGCACGTAACACACGGTCAGACGTTCGATTCAATGCAAATTACAATTAAGGCTATCCCAGCAGTAGACGTTCCGTTTTGGGCATTGGCAAGAGTTATAACTTTGCATAATAATGTAGGCTTTGTTTGTTTAATGCCGGCAGGTAGAAAAAGGCAGTGCCCGATTCGTCACTTCACAAGCCTACAACGTCACCCTAAAACGGAAAATTCGTCCGCGAATGACCGGAGGAAGATTTTAAGCTCTGGATAATTCAACCACCAGATCCTCATCTGTTCCTATAGGTTCTATAATACAAAGGTATGAACAACGTGCTTCAAAATTATTTTGGACTAATATTTCAATATATGATTAAACTTCCACGAACGATAATATTTGTTTGGACTAATTGCAACTAAAATCAAATTTTCTGTTCAGGTTGGGGTCAGGGTTAGATAAGGGAGAAAATCGGGGACTCACCAGAATAGGATGTGATGATACAAGGGCATGGATATGACAATCTAAATTCCAATCATCAATTCTTGTACCTATAGAATTCCTTTTCATACTAAAGGTAAAGTGAAACAATTTTTGTAAGAATTTATACACAAGATAAAACTTTTGCTATTTACCAACTGGTTGTCAAGGAAACACATTGTCCAAAATACATTTAGCACAAGCTAGTTGAACCAACTTTTGTAATAATTTATAACACAAGATAAAAGCTCTGATCTCATATTTTGACGTATAAACTGGTTGTCAAGGAAGCGCATTGTCCAAAATACATTTCGAAGCTTAGTTGAGAGTTTCCCTGAGTAAAAACGTTCGGGGGGAGGGGGAGGAGAATAACTTACATTCTTACTGAAGACAATAATTTTGGTTCTGTGTCCAACTCATTTTTAAATCAATCTTCGCGAAACTTAATAGTTTAGTAGTTGCAACATGAAAAGACAATAATTCCCCCGACAACCTGAATCTGTAAAATTTCTCTTACTAGGATACAAACTCTAAGACCGACCACAATTACACCCGCCATATTCAATATATCAATCCTGTCGAAAATATTGAAAATTTTTAATAGAAAAATACATTTGCAGATCACAGATTCCGCGAAATAACATTTCGAGTGAAATCTTCGTTAAAATATTGTTACGTTTGAACGAGTGAATAAGAAAAACTAATATACTTTTGTGGTAGATATAAGTTGCTAATGAGATAAAAGGAAATAGCAATTAAAAGTTTGTGTATAAAGGGAAAGAAATATTATCATTATAAGCAAATCTTAAGATCAGAACAAAGTTTATATTTTTATAATGATACACAAAATTAAATCTTTTTAATGAATTTTACGTTTACCCCCAAATATTCAACAATTTTTAAACAACAAGGCTGGGGTAGGCCTACCACCTCTAAAATATCAATACAGATTTTAATCTGGAATATGATTGTCCTTACGTCACGATCTGATATACTTTGAACATGGTGCAGAAATGTTTGTTGTCAGTTTTCTCTACTTTTCGACTTCCTCTGCTGCTAATAAATAAATTGCAGTGGCCATGGCCGAGGACAGTGGGCGAATGTCTGGCGCTGGTCTGTAGCTGTGGTTCTGCATATTAAATCCAATGTCTAGATGTCCTTCAAATGTGACCAAAGTTAAATATCTCATACCACAACCCAACTGTAGTACGTAACTCATTTATGAACTATTTATTACATCCCACGGGAAATTTGGAACAACTTTTAAACAAATAAATCGTTGAAACAAAAATTGTTATTACATTTGATTTTTGAATCGTTCCATTCAATGTTTGGATTCATACAGACTAAAACCTAGTAGCTTACCCAGGTAACTAAACTAAAATCAAATTTTTGATTTATCATTTATAAACTGATATGTACAATAAAAAAGAAGATAAATAAATAAAACTGTTTCTCCCTAATCAATTTTAGAATTTCTCTCTTAAAGTCTTTGTTTACATTGTTTACATCGACAAAATTAAATTGTGTGATGTTTTAAGCGATTTTGATGACTAACGAATTCAGATCTACAAACTGTCTTAGGTATTTTTTAAATCGTAAAACAATTAGAGCGTTTAAACAGCTATAAAAATTATCCATTCTTAAAACTACTTGAACACATATTGAACATTGTATATTACTAAGTAGATTTATAAAATTCCATGATAAAACAGTTTATTTATATTATAACATGTAGTGATGAGTTTTACTGTTCCCATTGTCAAACATAGAGATTGGAAAAATTTACATCCGTTTGAACTTTGTTCTCACTTGAGTTATTTGAACACGATTACAGCAAATTATCATTTAAGTCTAAAGAATAATATTAAACCAAAAAAGGATAATTTTAAGATGATAAAAGTAATGTATCTAAAACTTCGACCACCTTAAGCCAAAAATGGCTGCAAGAATATTTGTAATTTTTAGCTTCGATATTGTTAAAAATTAACTCAAAAATAGCGTGCATTGATGATTTTTATTTTACTAGCTTCTTAAAATGCTGTGCAATCAAATTTGAAAAAGACAAAAGTTAGTATTCTAAACATGGCGTTAATTTATAGATCTATTAAAAACGTGTTTTGAGTTTTAAATTCATAGAAAATATACACAAATTTTGAGATACGAAGTAAACTGTTTAAAGGTTTATAAGGAAAGGTTTAAATAAAAATTGTTTGGGCACATACAGGTTCATTTTATTTTTCCCATAGGAGCGGAGTAACTCAGTTGGCAAAGCACCTCCCCCCTCCCACAATGTTTTAAACATATTCTAATCCTTAAAAAACACTGACTACAAATGACATTAACAATATCTTTAAAATGGTACTCCATGGATATTTGACCTTCCAAGAGACATCCTAATTCATGTTCACTTTTAGCAGATAAGGCACTTTGGTGACGAATACTTTATAGGTAGGGTGTAAAATCTTCCAGCTAAGTTTCTGTATATTCACTACTACAGCAATTATAGACTCAACACTAATAAGAGAGACAGAACTCGTTAAAAGCTCCATCCAATAATGAGGTAGACCTAATCAGTTTATTAAATCGATATGTATATTTTGTTATTTTAATACATACATTTATACATGTAAGAATTATGTGCTTAGTGATGCGTATTGTTGGTACAGTACATAAATAAATCTAAGACCAGACGCAGCATGTCTGGCCTCGGGCTTGTAAGAGATAGGGCTTGTTTTCGAAGGCCAAAGTTGATATTTTTGATAAATGATGTTTCGGCGAACGAGAATACAATGTTAGATCTAAGCGAAACGTAAATCAAGTTTACAATGGTCAGCGATAAGCCTGACTCCTTGACAGAGCATTCATCAAATCTGGTATATAACCAGACATCAGCATCAGATTTCTGCTTTCATTATAACTATATGTGATAAAGAGTTTTTATATTTTCTTACATGTGCGTAAGTGAACGGTCACTTGAGTCCAAAAAGAAGTGATTTATGGAATGGCGTATGTACCAGTAGTCCGTGCAGTGCTTGCATTATGATGATAATACAATTCGCTATCTGGTCGTATTTTGGTAATAATGTATATCCAACCAAATTTTTCCTTTCCAATACTTAAAATTTTCGGTAACGCGTCATACACCAAACATAAAATTTTTGATTACCTCAAAATCGGTTCTAGAAAATCTACAAAATGACACTAAAACATAAAAAATAAGAGAAACCAATAAAATAATAATTAAAATTATTTTATTTTATTTTTTTTTTACTTAAAATTTTTTGGTTTTCATTAGAGACCAAAACATTCAATTTAGAGAGGAGCAATGAATAATTTTTCACACTTATTTGGTAGTATATTCAACCAATTTTTGTTTCTTTCCAAACTTAAAATCTAAAGTTACCACAGACCAAAACATAAAATTTCAGATAGTCTCAAAATCTGTTCTAAGAAAATCTACAAAATGACACTAAAACATAATATTTAGAGAAGAGCAATGAGAAAATTTTCACCGCACATATTTGCAGTGCGGTAGTATATTCAACCAATTTGTTTTCTTTCCAAACTTAAAATTTAAAGTTGCCATAGACCAAAACATAAAATTTCAGATTGTCTCAAATCGATTCTATCAAAATTTACAAAGTGACACTAAATCATTAGGAGAGTAGATGAAAATTGCATATATATTGAATGAAGGCTTTGACATCTATTTTAATTAGTTACAGGCAATCGATTTGATTTCTTTACAAAATCATTCACTGGTTAGGGGCGAACAATTTTTGAGTCAGATTCAAATAAATATTTCTTTACAAAAACCATGTAATAACTCTATGTTAAGGTTTCTGTTGTTCTAAAACATAAAAAACCCTTAACCCTGATTAAATTGCCAAAATAAGTCGTTCTTTTTCTATACGAAGGAGAGGATTTAAAATGGTCTACACTAAAAATAATTCCTAAATACTTCAGATTAAGCCTACTGTTTATGTTACGATCGATTGTATAACGAAATGTAATTGTTACTCTGACTCAGAGTTAATCCGTCTATTATTAAACATTGTCTTATCATGCAGTTAGTAACCACTGTAGTACTCATATCGTCTTCCAACCGCAGACATTCCTCAGGCCGGACATAATCAAATAATATTTATAACTGGTATTCTCATTGATCTTTTAATGTACTGACACTTTGAGTGCCGAAAATTTGAAATGAATAGTAATTTAGCACTTAGTTGTCCATTTTAAGTAATGTAATTTCGTAACCTTTCGACTAAAAGCTTTGCAAGATGTTTAAGGTAACGAACTGGTCTAGCAACTTGTTACGGTGGCTGATTATTATTGATGCCGAGATAGTTTTATTAGGAAAATAATTTTATAGTGACATTAGAAAGTTTGAGGTGGAGAGGACTATTTACTTTATCATCCTACAAAAGCACCGAGAAAATTTTGTAATATTTAAAAGAAAAAGGACTTTTAAGTTTTTCACGGAGATTTCCGTATCTGTCGTCTGATTTGATTTATTTTAATAAAATTTATAATAAATTTATGCAAAATTATAAAAATAAATTGAAAATTTTGAAATATAAAAACTACCACTTTTACTACATTAAGATTCCTTAACATCAATTTTAGTGAAATTTGAAAATATGTCAAATTCGATTTGTACTTTTTAGGAAGTCATTGTAGGAAATTATATTTTCTATATGGTGTGTAGTGACTTATGGTTATCCTTATTACGTTTATATCTAATCTTAGTTATTTCGACTGCTCATGACTAGCAGCGCTGGGTTCAATGTTTAAATTTGTTTTTCAACATGGCCTTGACTTCTTAGATTATGTTGGCGTGTTTTACATTTCTCAGGTTCTCGGTTTATCACTTGATAATGGAAGTTGATTCATACTAGAAATGCCAGTTATTAGTTTATATATATATATACACAAATGATTAAGCTAAATCAATAATCTGAATATATTTATTACAACCTACAATATACCTAATAATAGATATAAATTAAAACTAACCTGTGTTTACTATTGGTCAAAAATAGGCTAATTTTACTATTTGACACAAAAGTAGTTAAAAAAAAACTATTGACATTGATAGAAGAGAAACTCTTGTTTTAAATGAGTAATTATTTTCGGTAAATTTGCCTCGAAAATATAAAGAATATATTACATAAGACTACGCCATGACTAGGCTGAGTAAACCGTGAAGGGTACAGAAGAACTAATTTGGGAATGACGAATGACTTTTCTTAATGTCTACTTTCAATTAGATTCTGTCAAAGTGTCCGTGTCGGCTCTTTTTATTCTATTAAGTACTAAGAGCAAATCTGAGTTGACAGAATGTATGACACTCCTGTGTTCTCGTGGATTCTCTTTAACACAAACGTGAATGTTTCTGCAACACCAACAAATCTTTCATATAATTTTGTAAATCACTTGATAACACACGATACCAATCTGGTTTTTAGATTAACAGTCTACAGTCGTAAAGTATCACTAGATATATCAAACTCCCAGCTTTTAAATTTGTTGCACGCCAATCACTAACGATTTGCGGATCACATTTATATAAAATATCTTAATACCTCACTTTATATAAATATAAAATAAGGAAATTACTTTTTCTCATGAAAACTCCATTAACTCATCCCGTTCGATTGCTAACCTAATTGGGCAGTTGAATTTCAACAGAACTGGATTTTAGAGATCACTTGGATGGTATTTCCTAAATAAACTCCATTAACGTTGATAGTTGACTTAGCAGTAATCTACAAGCAACAACATCAAATATAAAATGGCTATAATGCAGGAATTTAGGAATCAATGAAGACATGTAATATATATATATATATATATATATATATTCGTTTTTCAAACAGTTTACAAAATAAAATCATGAAGAAAACTATAGTTGTCAATATATCTGAACGTTTTCTGCGAACAACTAAACCGATTTAAAGGCTTCAATTCCTTGTGTGATCTAACTATTTTGTTGTATGAAACTTAACACCCCTGAAGGGTCTAAGACGTCTTTTCACTCGGTTAATGTTCAGTTTACTACATCGAATTCTCGTCTTTGTTGTTCTTCAACCAGATTTCGCTACAAATTTTAGCTTCCAAATTTTCACGATGTTGAGTCAACAACGTAAATTTTTGAGCCGCCAGAGGTTTAAACACAGAACTCATACTTGAGAAGCGAAAGTACTAACCATTAGACCAGCTGGTGGGTAGTTCAGGATGATACAGGATTGTTTAATTTGGACAAAAAAGAGGTATAAATTAATTTGTGTATACCGACATTTTTTTTTCGGTATTGACTTTTATATGTAGTATTTTAAAAATATATCTAGTTTTAATACAACTAATATTTTTCAATAACTAAAATTATTAATAGTTTTGTATAGCCAACGTTTCCGTCGTGCAGGTTAAATTTAATATATTGGATACGAAAAAATAAAGAAAATAAAAATAAATATAAATAAAATAAAATTTAAAAAGTTTTAATTATTACACCACAATTAATTAAATGTTGATTACTAAATTCTGTATTTTTTATTTTCTATAGACCCTTGATTTTGAAAAGCTGTACACATGTCTGTTATTTAGAAATTTGTTTTCTAGAAGAGACAATTAAATTTCAAAATTAGTGATAATTAATTTTAACTTTTTAATTCTTTACTACTCTGATAAATCTCCACGTTTTTTGAGATGCTGAAGAAGAAAAACCGCAGTAGTAATTTGTATATACATTTTTGTTTTGACAACAATTATTATAAAAAATGTAGCATTTATTTGACATAGTTATCTCAAAATAAACCATATAATATCATAATAAAAATTAAATAAGTTCTGTTAGTATGTTCAACGAATGAAGTTTGATATTTTAGTTCATATCCGAAAAGCCCACTTTACGATAAGTTACTTCTGTCGTTCTCATATAAGATAACTGTAATTATTGTAAGAAGTTTACAATATTTTATTTGTTTCATTTTTACAAAGTTGCTGCTGTACATTTCATTTTATCATAAATCTTATTTATGAAACGGAACAAACATTCAGACGTTTTCTTTTCTATATAAAAAATAGTAAAAATATTTAACGTATGTAAAACAAGAACGAGACAAATGTTTTAAAAAGTATGTTTATACCCAGTAATCAGCACACATACAAGCATTACAAAACATGAGTTCATCAACAGCTGTTTTGAATTATATTTTTTAAAATAACATTTTACATGATGTTACTACTTTTCCCATAATGTGTAGGTTTAGTTCAACTAGAAAGGTTGTGAAATGTTATCCTATCTCGAAGCGCATCTATAAAGTACACTACTGTACATTGATTTACTATACCGGCATTCAGGCTATGTACTCGCCTTTCTCTTCTAACTCTATAACAACAACCCACGTTGCAGTGTCAATGGTCTTACATTAGATATGACATATACACTTCCTTCATTTGTCAATATGTGCTGTGAATAAACAGTGATCAAAAACCTACACACATTCACTCTCGCGTCGTACAAACAATAAGAAACTAATAACGGCATACAAAATAGCATCTAATATTTAATAAATCACAGTTTTGTTTACAGTTACTATTATGATTGATTTATACAAGATAATAAAACGCCCGTCAAGTTTCAAGTATCATATTTTGTCAACTATACACCCGGGTCTTAAATTTCTGTAATATGTCACTTGCTATGTTCTTAAGGGAGATTGTCATTCACATTTTATCAATATTTTTTAAATAAATTCTTTAATAACTGTTCCAGATATTATTTTTAACGCTTCCCTGTTGTATAAATTCTAGCTTTTGCAATCTTCTTCAAATTCCAAAACCATAGAAAGTGAAATGTACCGATTTGGGTCAATTCTATTTCTCATTGCAGATATACGCAAGTATGTAAATAATACTTCATTTCACGTTTTGTTAGCAGCCTGATAAAATATGACTTGTGAGATACTATTAGATTAAAAAAAACTCGAACACAAGATCTCACAAAAATTACGCTTATTTAATCAAACGCGTTTTAAAGACAAAATCGCCATCCTCAGTGGTACATGAACTACAATAACAAAACTATAACTGCTTATACTATAACTATAACAGTTTTGTTATCGTAGTTCATGTATCACTGAGGATGGCGACTTTGTCGTTGAAACGCGTTTGATTAAATAAACGTAATTTTTTGAAATCTTGTGTTCCGAGTTTTTTTTTTATCTAGCAGACTGTATTTAATAAATTAGACTGTGTTTATTACTCATCTAAACAAAATAGATATATAAACTTACACAATTGTATACGACAAACGGAAAAACGGTACTGGAACTTTAGAGAAAAAGCACTGTCTTGACGCGCTGGAGTTTACCGACAAATTTTATTTCATTTCAAAAAAGCCGTAACGAACCTTTAAAAGTGAACGTAAGTATGAACGGCGATCCAACTTTTCCATTATAACATGGAATCAATATGAAAACTTATAAAAATAAATTGAAAATTTTGAAATATAAAAACTACCAGACTTTTACTACATTAAGATTCCTTAACATCAATTTTAGTGAAATTTGAAATTATGTCAAATTCGATTTGTACTTTTTGGGAAGTCATGGTAGGAAATTATATTTTCTATATGGTGTGTAGTGACTTATGGTTTTCCTTATTACGTTTATATCTAATCTTAGTTATTTCGACCGCTCATGACTAGCAGCCCTGGGTTCAATGTTTAAATTTGTTTTTCAACGTGGCGTTGGCTTCTTAGATTACGTTGGCGTGTTTTACATAGTTTCAATGCATTTTGAAACTACCATGTAAACGTGAAAGGATATAGCTATGGCAGTTTTAAATCGGCTTCTGATATACTTCTTTAGCTATAGGTCTTACAATATATCCATTAAAAAAAAAGAATTGTTTTCCCTACGATAATAAATGGGAGTGGTACCATTAAGTAATGTTGAACTGAAAACCGTTAAAAAAATCAAGAATAATTTTAATTTTAGTACAAAATTTGGCACATAAATTATGTCTCACAGTTCCTCGAATTTGTATCAACAGGGGTTGGAAAATTTTAAAATGGGGGTCGTTTAAAATATTTCTTTAGAAGAGGAGTTATTTTTTCAGTATTATAGTAGCTTATTTTCTGATTCAAGTATTGCTTGGCGATCTCTAAGAGATATATTTCAAAAATATGGTTTAATTCGATTTCACGTTTAATGGGTTTTGTTTGCAGTAAAAGAAATTTGTGCCCGAAATTCTTTTGTTTTTCTTAATATAAATATTAATGAATGTATGAATAATATTATTGAAGGATAATTTAAACACAAAGCAAAACAAATTAAGACTGCCATGAGTTTCATTTTGAATATAATGAAGTGTGCACTACATTTACAGTTGGAGAAACTTGTATCGCGTCAGAGAGATTGTGCACACACAATTACAAACTAATGATGAGGGTGTCAGATCGACTTTCACGTCCAACGTCAAGTTCATGTAGGAAGCACTGTGGTGTCGATGTTACAACTTGCGACACAATATTACGCAACTTACATTTAAAAATCGAACATTTTGATTATCAATTTTACGAAATTGTTGTTTTGGATAACAATTTTTAAGTACAACTCCTCGTAATAGTTCATCTTGTATATCCTCCATTAAAATGTATATCCGATGAGAAATAGTATATTTCATCACTTGGACCAAAAGTGAAGCTTTTCAATACAAGCTGAAATTTAACCTTCGGGCCAGAACAGTATGCTTTGTCTGGATCAAGATTTTATTCTTTAAATTGCTTATTTTTAACGAAAATTAAGCTATAACAACAGCCTTTCGGTAACATTGAAAAGGGTGAAACGTGTATTAATCCTAACCTTTATAAAACGTTTTGAGTAGATGTGAAGAAAGTATATGTGTAGTTTATATTTTGTAATTTTTTGTCAGAAGAGACAAATATCATTCTCGTAGGATAAAACTTGACATTTTAAAAACATATAGGCCTAACCTAATCTTTGTTTTCAATTATTTAATCTGATGGACAAAACCACCTGTTTTAAGAGTATATATTGGTTACTTGATAACTACATTTGTAAGCTACCAAATACGATGTTGTTTTTTGTAAAATTATCGGAGCACTAATTGTATATTTCATCCCTAGAACCAAAAGTGAAGTTTTCAATACAAGCTCAAGTTTAACTGCCGAGGCCGGAATATGAGCAAGGATCGAAAAGCTTCTTTTGGTTCAAGTGATGAACTATATTTATCATTATACTGCAAATAATATAAGAAAACAATTTCACAAAAACTAAAATGTTATAACCTTCAAATCTATGGTAACAGTTGTTTTAACGGTTATTTACAATCGAGAGTATCGGTTGTTTTTATAGATGCTTTACAATCGTTAATTATTAATTCGTATAAACGAAGTAACAGCTGATGACTTCGACCTTAGCTGATGTTCTTAAGTCCTAGGACTAAAAAGAACAACTTTTGCATCTTATTGCATATATTAAAACAGCTGTATTTGAAGCAGTATGACGAAAAAGTTTTTTATAAACAATTTAAAAAATAAAAAGGCTCATACATAAAAAAAATAATAAAAGTAATTTACAATGTTATACACATCGATAATACCTTTAAACATTCCTAAATTTCTATTTGGCAAAAAATAAGTCTATATTATTTGAAAAATCTGTTAAATTCTGTTAAAACTAACTTCAGATTTTCTATTTATTTTGATCCAACAAAAACCAAACCAAATACGATTTTCAGTAAACCTGCCCCATCCATATAAAGATCTAATGTTTATAAGCAATTTGATGAAATTCATACATATATATAATATTAAGTATGTGCCTTAGATTCAAAATCAATGCACAAACCATGCAATAGCTAAATAACCTAACAACACTCAAGTTACTCTACCACTTTGACTGAACTGTAACGAGTGTTTCAAATTGGATTCCAAAAGACATAATTCAGTAAACTCTGTAAATGTATGTGTAGGCATCGTGCATGTGCTCTCGCCATATTGCAAGTGTATATGTGACTTGAGAGCAGTAAATTGTAACCAAAGTATTGACCATTAAAACAGAAAGACAGCTCTAAGCTATATGTTGCACAGTTAATTAAAGAGGTGCCGTATACTGTGCCCACACACTGACCTGCACGACCGTATTGTACTGTATCGCGCCTAGCTGACGTAACGATGCTGATAAAAGTCAAAATAACAACTGAACCAAAATAAATATCACCAATAAGTAGTAAGAATTTCAGTCAAATTAACCATGAAACTAGATTTTAGTATTTGATGAATATAATTTATAAAATTTCAAAATGACGGCCGCCTATAAGTTTTTTGTTGTTCCTGTTTATCTCCAAAATACAGGAGTCTGTAAAAGCTCATTTAGTGCTTCGATATTTAGTGCTACATATATTAATATGAAAACTGACGTCGGCAAAAGGATGGTACACAAAATTGCAAAATAAATCCACGTCCACACGTCTGCAGACGCGGAATTTCATTTTACCTGCGTTATTAATTTTAAAATACGAAAGAAAAAATATTTGTTTTAAAGTACATACTGGCTGTTTTTAGAAATTATGTTTAAAAAAAAAAGTAAATTATAAGTTTGTGGATTTTGTTTGCCAACTATTACAAAGTCAAATAATTCTTATACGTGTTAAAATGAGTGACAAATTTGAATTGTTACAAAAATAAAATAAGTCTCTATTAATGTGCACATTAAGGGCAATTTAGTCGAAGAAACGACCTGATGTAGGAAAGACAATCGCTAAGTTATTTGACTGAAATCTTGTGCTCAATATTCGTGAGGATGGCCCCAATGAACTGTAGGCGTACAACTGAGCAGTAGCAATGTCAAGAAAACTGTAATGATGAGGTAATTGCATTACAACTGGACACGTAAAGTAGTTACATGAATGTGAGTGTTAAAATACTTTAAAACTTGGTCTTATTCTGTTCTTTTTAACTTCTGGGATAAAATTTTGTAATGGAGCAAAATTATCGATATAGTTTTTCATGAAAATGTCCATTTTTGTGACACCCCCCCCCCACCCCGATTCATAAATGTAGTTTTTGGAATGATGCCAGTTTGTCTGTATTCCATAACCCAAACGGATAGGCTGATTTTGATGAAATTTACTGTAAAGAGATAATTTATAGCCGATATCGTGGCGTTTTGTTTCATTATTAACACAAAATTTGAGATTACTTGCGTAAGACCAAAACAAAAAATGTCTTCTCTCTTTATCGGTTTGTTATCGGATAATAAAAAATGAAAATGAACCATTTACTACGCCTTAAACGGTCAAATATCTCAAAATATGCCTATTTGATAAAATCGAATTTTTGTGTTTTGGTTTTAGGACGAAATAATTTCAAATTTGTTGTTGTACAAAAATATATTTATAAAAAGCCTTGAGATATAATAAAGATTTAGCCACGTGCAAATATCATTCCACAATTTTCGAGTGTAGGAAACTTTAATTAATATATACTAAAAGAATTAAGTCTAAAATTTGCAATTCTCCTATGTCATAATTCATTACTTATATTTTATGACTAGTGTATAACATGCCGCAAGCAGTTCTATCCTAGAGTATAAGGAGTTTCCCGCATCTAAACTAATTCCAACTTTCACTGATAACTCGGAGATATCTGATTTGCATATATAAGCAATAGGATTCTCGTTGCCATGGGAACTGTGCAAACAATGTGCTTTCTACAAAATGCTGTAGGTATTAAAACAAAACACGTTACCCGCATGTGCAGTCATATCATAACGTCATCTCTAACTGTTTCTCTGAGAAAGATTACATCATTAATCTTGATAATACAATCTTCTGTCTTCTCTGAACAAACTTGATTTCTTATTTGTTAAGTAATATATTGTCAATCAGTGTGGTCAGCGTTTTTCGTGTAAGTTTTTCACACAAATTGGGAAAAAGACAAAACAAACTAATCCTTTTCAAACCATCACGCTTATTAATCTCAAGACTTTATCGAAATTTCTAGTGATATCACACTAACAACAGCAATCAAGAACACACGTTTATGATTTGTTGACAGTGGCACGCCAATATTTGAAAGGAAGTAAGTGGCGCTGCTATTTCAAAGCTCCACCACTTACATAACTGACGCGACCATACCGACGATTTTAACTTAATCTTTTTCGTTGTTCCTAGACCAGACCTCTACTGTTCCTCTTCAGCTCATCCGTTTAGCAACCTCTCTCTTCATCTTCTCTTACTCTTTGCCAGCTCCTCTAGCAGGGTCTTCTAACATGTGTTTCTAGACCCCTAAACCTTCCTGTTTCCTGCAGGATTCCAACCCAGTTATTCTCTGCCAATGTTTCCTTCTTTCTTCAAGCATGTGCACAATCCTCTCTTTATTCTCTCTACTGTTTGAGAAAGTGAACAGTGTTTACGAAATATTTGAGATTTTTTTTTTTTTTTTTTTTTTTGTTATTACGTTTTTCTATTTGTGTACTACTAGGTAATGCCAAGGATCACTTTCTGAGGTAAGCCTATATCTCCTATCCATACAAAATATGATGATATGTGCCCTATTAAACTTAACCCTTATATAATAATACACAATTACTAGCTTGGCCCAGGGCTTCCACCCTCGTTCCCCTTTGAAGGAAGAGAAGAGAAAATGAGAAAACATCATATAAAAGTCTATTTATCTTAGAGACTCTTTTTAAGAATATATGCAGTTTTACCATTAGATGACAGTAGGTAGAAATTGGTGCTAGTACTCGCATGGTACATACTATGAGGCATATTTCCTTCTCCTAACCTGGAGTGTATCTTTTTTACGCTCTGGGATCAAAAACTGATAGTTTCATGTAAAACACGAACATCACATAATATTCTGTTCACTACGTAGGCAATATATGAGAAACGTATAATTTTTGGGTGAAAAGTTACAAAAATCATTTTAAGGGCAAAAAAAAAGTGAGAAAACCACTGCTGTATGGAAAATATGGGTTCTAAAGCTCAGTAAACGTTGTTAAAAAATAGCAAAAACAGCACATTATATGCTCACACGTAAATTTAAAAATAGTTATAAATAGAATTTGATTTAAAACTATAAATCATTTATTTAAAAAATAGAGGAAAAGTTTTCCCTAATAATATTTGTTTCTACAACTGGTTAATACTAATTGCTAATTGACAAAACACTTATGTAATAAATAATTGTTTACAATGTATTAAGTGAATAAGAAGTAGTCATTATTTGTTAGTTCTTACTAACTAGTTCTAGCGCTTAAGTGCAAGAATAAGAAATAGCTGAATAATAGAATCCAGAAATAATGAAGCAATTACTAGTGTAGTAGTTACTCTTCTTTATTTAATAACAATATTTTGCAGCCGACTTAACTAATGACAGAACACTGTCTATGTTCTAATTGACCTCAGTTCAAAACAAACAACTGCAAGGAAATGATAAAAAGAATGAAACCAGATTTACTACACTTCAAAACATCAGCAAATAGTTAATCTACAAAATTCAAAATCACCATTTTTAACCAATAGTAAAATATAACTTGAATTATTTAACTAAAATTAAACCAAATGAAACTAAAAGAGAATTTTCCTGGTTTGCTTCAAAATTTGGGATTATAACAATATTGTTTTTTAGTGGTAACTCGATTATATTTTATCCTAGAAAATACGTTTGGTCATCACTGTGTGCAGATTTTAATCCTACACAAAAGGAGCTAATGTGGTACTTCCTATTTTTTAAATTTAAAAATCGCCACATTTTCTTAATTACTAGCAGATGTTTTTGGTTAATAAATTAGTCCAACTATTGGTCTAGCCCAGAATACATACAAAATATGAAGAAAACTAGACTAAATTACGACTTCTAGATATATTGTGGGCTAAAAATTGTGTGAAATTACTTCTATGGGTAGAAAACCGTTAACATTTCACACTCTTGAAACTCGGAGCTTCCATAAGAGAAATTGCTAAAAAAATGCTTTTAGAAAGGACAAAAACGTAAACAAAACCGTATAAAATTATTCATTACAATAAATGTAACTACAATAATAAACTCACCCTATTAAAATTAACACTGGATTTCAAAAAATAAATCAAAGAACCACAACAATTCTCGAACTATAAAGAATGCATCTAACAACAAAAATATGCTATAAATTGTTTTTACATCATACAAACAACTGTTTTTATTCGAGAGGTCAAATTGGAATGACAGCACGTTCCTAGTTCAAAGTTCGGTAATTACTCAAAACTGTAAATTTCTTTTACATGCGGGTTGATTTTAAAAACTGCACTTCGTTATTATTTCAACGAAATCAGTCATTGGTACAATTCAGGTATTATTAATGATGTACTTTCAGTATTTTTTTTTAAATTTAAAAGTTAGTGACAAAATGTTTTTTTATAACCTCCAGTATAATGAAAGCACATAGTTTCAATATAACAGACCAAAACGAATATATTTTCTCATGAATTTTTTAAGAACAAAAGTTATAAAAGGTTCTTAATTGTCAATTTTAGGACAATTATTTTTGGAATATTTTTCGTGATTTATAAATAAAAATTCAAAAATGGCGCTTCATAACGCACTACTAAACATCAGAACAGAATGAAAATGGTACAGTTATTTAGACAACTGACGATATATGCATCTCTCAACCAAGAGGAAGACGAATCTAGTTGCAAGTGATAGATATACAGTAGGTCTGTGGAGTGTGCATAAAGTACTTTAAGCATGTTGAAGGACATGTTGTATGTCAATTGTAATTGTTAATGGTATTTATAAGCACTTACAAAATTAACCAAAAGTAGGCCTACCATACATCTTATATAGTAGAAAATTACATTGCTCACAGATCGTTCCGCCTTCATCTGCCATCACGGATTTAAGAACAATTAAACCAGCTAGAGAACATCTCATCTAAATTTTGACAGATATTTTCGAAAGTCCAATTTTAGTTTGATCGATTTTGTATGGGTGGGGGGGGGGTTCAGCACACAACTGTAGGGATAGATTCAGTCAGTGTCAATAGATTACGAATGACCGAATTTCTCCATCGTATAACTGTAAGTTACTATGCCAATCTATTCTGGAGCAAGCTGTCGGCATTAGAATGAAATATACGTGTTGTATGGTAATTGATGTATTCAATAACAGATATAAATACTGAATACTCGGCTCTGACGTATATAAATTACTTCCATTCATTCATTCAGCCATCTATTCAATGTTTGACGAATTGTTTTTACTTTTGACAGGCACTTAATTTCGTGTCGCGACAGTTAAAGTCTTTAAAGAAGCGACATCTATAATATTCTGTCGTGAATATTTAATGAATGTAAACAATATTTATTATTAGCAAATTGTACTTAAGGTAATTTAAATACTGGTTATAGTGGTAAACTATTTAATGGTTTACGTCTTAGAAAGCCGAATTCGTTTGTCTGGAAAGGAAAGTTAATTGAGTAACGAAATAATGAAGAATAACGAAGTAAGGACTTCAGGATATATTATTTTATTTATAATAAGAAAAACTATATTTCCATCAACATTTCATTCAAATACAAGATGTAAAATAGTAGTTTGAATTCTAAATATTATGAGGTCTATAAAACAATAGAAAAGAAAAATAATACTAAAGCTACAAACAAAAATCCAATTTACCTAAAGAGAACATCGTCAAGATTTTTTTTACGGTTAGAGGTTCAAAAATCCAATTTGCCTAAAGAGAACATCGTCAATATTTTGTTTGCAGTTATTGAGGTTCAAAAACCCAATTTGCCTAAAGAGAACATCGTCAAGATTTTGTTTACGGTTAGAGGTTCAAAAATCCAATTTGCCTAAAGAGAACATCGTCAATATTTTGTTTACGGTTAGAGGTTCAAAAATCCAATTTGCCTAAAGAGAACATCGTCAAGATTTTGTTTGCAGTTATTGAGGTTCAAAAATTCAATTTGCCATATGAGAACATCGTCAAGATTTTGTTTACGGTTAGAGGTTCAAAAATCCAATTTGCCTGAAGAGAACATCGTCAAGATTTTGTTCACGGTTATTGAAGTTCAAAAATTCAATTTGCCATATGAGAACATCGTCAAGATTTTGTTTACGGTTATTGAGGTTCAAAAATCCAATTTGCCTGAAGAGAACATCGTCAAGATTTTGTTTACGGTTATTGAGGTTCAAAAATTCAATTTGCCATATGAGAACATCGTCAAGATTTTGTTTACGGTTATTGAGGTTCAAAAATTCAATTTGCCATATGAGAACATCGTCAAGATTTTGTTTACGGTTATTGAGGTTCAAAAATTCAATTTGCCATATGAGAACATCGTCAAGATTTTGTTTACGGTTATTGAGGTTCAAAAACCCAATTTGCCTAAAGAGAACATCGTCAAGATTTTGTTTCGGTTATTGAGGTTCAAAAACCCAATTTGCCTAAAGAGAACATCGTCAAGATTTTGTTTACGGTTATTGAGGTTCAAAAATCCAATTTGCCTAAAGAGAACATCATCAAGATTTTGTTTACGGTTATTGAGGTTCAAAAACCCAATTTGCCTAAAGAGAACATCGTCAAGATTTTGTTTGGGGTTATTGAGGTTCAAAAACCCAATTTGCCTAAAGAGAACATCGTCAAGATTTTGTTTACGGTTAGAGGTTCAAAAACCCAATTTGCCTAAAGAGAACACCGTCAAGATTTTGTTTACGGTTAGAGGTTCAAAAACCCAATTTGCCTAAAGAGAACATCGTCAAGATTTTGTTTACGGTTAGAGGTTCAAAAACCCAATTTGCCTAAAGAGAACATCGTCAAGATTTTGTTTACGGTTAGAGGTTCAAAAACCCAATTTGCCTAAAGAGAACATCGTCAAGATTTTGTTTACGGTTAGAGGTTCAAAAATCCAATTTGCCTAAAGAGAACATCGTCAAGATTTTGTTTACGGTTAGAGGTTCAAAAATCCAATTTGCCTAAAGAGAACATCGTCAAGATTTTGTTTACGGTTATTGAGGTTCAAAAACTCAATTTGCCTAAAGAAAACATCGTCAAGATTTTTTTACGGTTATTGATGTTTTACTTTTGAACAAAAAATAATTTTGACTTTTATAAGAACTTCCACTACTCGTACCTGTAATGGTGGGAACATTTCGACGATAATTATTCAATAGGAAGATGTCTGTCTGTGGGGAATTTATATCACTCATTAAGTGGGTAGAATGATTGACTCAGAATTGTATGTTGGGTAGTTTATGGAATTAATTTTTTTCAAAAATATAAACCGACTTAAAAATATGAAAATGAGAGGAGATTGGAAAGTAATTGACATGCATTCCTTTAACACCAAATTTGAAATTTAGTAGGAATTATTAAATTTAATTCCGAAACACTTAAGAAGTGAATTGATTAAGATGTGAAAATGATATTTATTGATAAAATGTATAATATTTATCTTAATTAAAACCCTGGGTCAAAAATTCTAAAAAATCCAAAGAAACTCTAACTATTTATTTAATAACTCAATTTTATGAAAATCAGAATATTAAAAATTTGATTCGAAATTGATGTTTGTTTCTACTTGGGCCATTAGGAAGTCTTGTGCTGGGTAATTTTATTTTGCACAAGGCTTAGCTCATTAGTTTAGGATATAATTTTTAGCTCATCCCGTGGCAGCACAGTTCCTTTGACATCGATCTTGACTTCTTTCATGATTTTAGCACATTTTTGTTTATCTTTCATCTTCCTTCTCCAACGCTCATACTTTTCAAATCTCTTGGTGTTACACACTTTTTTGTGCAATATTCTTCACAGTTCTGCCATCTTTTATTGTAATCTCTCTTGGCTTATTATTCTTCCTCTTACCACATCTACCTCGTTGTAGATAGCTACCAGCTCATTTGTTCTTACTCTCAAATTATCCCCCACACATTGTAACACATTTTCGCTCAGAATCTTTCTCTCCCAAATTCTCAACCATGATTTAAAATCTATCTTGATTCGATATATCTCAACTGTTCATTTGTTAGTCAACTGATTGAAAGTCAAAGGTACTGTATGAATTTAATTAGGTAGTACGTATTTCCGGCAGCTAACTGTGGATTTATTTTAATCTGTATACCATAATCCTCATTGTAAATCGCTCTTAGATACTTGAATTAACCATTTGGGATGGAAAAGTGTTATAAACTTCCACATTTCACAAAAAATGACCGAAAACCCCTTTATACCTATCTACTGATTTATAAAAAAAAAATCAATCATTTTAAATTTATATCTTATGGTATATGCTCTACCTAAATATCTCCACATAAAAAATTTGATGAGCATCGATCCCTCCTTTTGGGTTGTTGTTGTTGTTCACTGGAAAATATCATACCAAACATATTGTGTTTAGACCCAACGGACATTGAATGAGCAAACACTATTTTTAAGCCATCACAAACTTTCTCTACACTCCGTGTGTACTAAAGGTAAACTCATCTAATTATCTGACCAACCTTTCCTGGACAAACTAGACAAGATACTTGTCAAACATGACCGTTGTATCGACCAGAAGTTATGAAATACCCAGTTGATGGTTGATACAATACTGCGGTTAACCACACACTTACTTAGCATATCTTAGTGACCTGACGATATTTGTTTCACGTGAAGCAGACATACAAAACTTTCTCACTACACAATTTTATGTCAGTCTAAATCTATTGACTGAATCAATGTATGTTCGTTCATTCGTAGTCACATAAATGTAAGAAAGTCGATTAGAATGAAAATAATAAACTGCACAAACTTTTCCACTTAACCAACCGCAAAAACCAAATCAAAATAATAGTCATCAAAAATTTCGGAGTTGTCAATGAAAAATTTAAATAAATCATCTTTATGTGAAGCACTTCCCTTAACTTTATGTACTCTCTTCGCTTCTTTTCTACATAAAAACACATCCATTTAACTCAGTTTCCACAGCTTGTAGCTGTCATGTTTTTCCAAATGCCTTCAATTTCCAAATCTAAAGTTCGTATTCAGATATTCTTTAGTCATCCTCTGTCCTTTTTCCTGCCGGATAACAACTCATAGCTGACCCTGTCTTCTTTCTACAAATGACCTATACATTTCCATTTTCTTTGTTTTAATGGTTTTGTGTATAGGTCCTTGTCCAAATATCTTCGTTTGCAATTCTCTGAAGCCAGAATATTTTTATGATTATAAGGCATTTGTTAAAGAGCATGATTTTATATTTCTAGTCAATATTTTGAGGTTCAACTTTACTGATATTTGATTGTAGACTATCTCCATACGATGTTTCAATTTGGCTGACCTTCCAATATTTTCCTTCACTTTAGTTAATTCCTATTATCGATAATTGGAGTATTAATTAATAGGCAGTTACTTGGTTGGCTACTTAAATAATTCATAGTAGGATCTTTGCTAAAAAGTTTAAATATCAACAGTTTATAAAAATATTGTCTGTTACTAAAATACAATAGTATAGCGTAAAGTCAGATAATATCGGTTTTATTTTCCCCTTCTCTCCTCTTTCATTAATATTAAACTATACCAACATATTATAGTCAACGTTTATAGACAACACTTAATAATTCGAAAAAAATTTCGTTTAAAACCGATCTAAGACCAAATATTTAAAATAAGTCGCCGAATGTATAGTTTCTTCAAAACAAAAATCGGAACTGATTATTAACCCATTTTCACAAATCTATCCTGCTTTACGCAATACAACTTTTATCTACGAGGAATATTTTCCTTACGAGAAAACCATTGAATTTAAATCTAAGAGAAGTGTCATAGTATACGATAATCTAAGACTTCAAAACGTTGATTGAACAGTTGTAGTTTTGTGGGTTCAGTTCAGAATGCGCTACTTTGAAGGGATTGGAGCACGCAATATGAATAACTGTGCTTGAAATTATCAGTAGTGGATACCATTGACCCAATGGAAAAACGGAGAAATTAAAAAATACATATAAAATACATATAAAATTAATAATTTCCATAATTATTCTCGTAAGAACAAATATTTGGCACTAACTTTCCAGATTAGGACATAAATGATTATAAATAACTGCATTTGTCAACTGTCTAAGTTATCATGATTGCTCAAAAAAAAACTATAACGACCTTCAAATAATTTCACAGATTGGTCAGGAACGGAAAAACACTAAATTAATTTCACACGTGACCAAAGTTCAACCATTGAAGTACATTACTATGTAATGTACTTATATGATATAAGTACTTTAATGATATAGTGGGTGTCATGCACCCACTATATCGTAAATCATTTGCCAAATTTATCCAGACTTATTGGAACTAATTTCATTCGAAAGGTAATAAAATTTCAAATATAGTCATCTTGTACACTAGTCATATTTTCATTATTTAAATTGTTATATAATTTCATCTCAATCAATTCGAAAAAAAAATCAAAATTTATTCTAAAAATCCCTTTCTTCTTGTTCTAACTGTTGACATAAACACGTTGCACTTAATTTTCCGATGATTATTATTCGAATTATATACTCACATGCTAACATTATTCTTATGAGCGAGGAATACAGTGGTTGGTTCTGCAAAGTCTTTGGATTTATAAAGCCCGGTAGTCCAGTATTACTTATGTATGTTTTTGTTATTCTAAATAAACTCAAAACAAATGGCAGGGAACAAGAGGCTAATTAGAAGAGACAGAAAGGCAGACACCACGTGGGAACGTGCCGCAACCTCAGTCCCGGATCCGGTCACTCTATTACTGCTATCTCTCTGGTTAAAGAACTAACAGTTCATCAACGTTTTAAATTTGTATTAATATTTCTCATTTTAACACAAGTGAGTATTAGATTCATAGTTACTGTTTTTTTAATTTATAAAAATGAAACGTATAGCCTATGAAATTTTTTAAGTGAGTACAATTTTTTACGATTGTTATTAAAGACTTAATAGGTGCGATCGTCAAAAATATGATTTCAGGAAACCAGGACGTCCATCTCGTCAAAACTCGTGGAATGGGAGTCGAAGTTTTCTTTAGACATCATTGGTTAATTGGATTTTTTCGTCGTAAACTTAATTTCTATTGAAAACAATTATTTCATTATTTTTTCCTACTAAAATTTTAGTTCTAGGCTAATCTTCGGTGTTGTAGACAATTAATAAAAAAAAATATTTATAAGATTTTTACTGTCGTTCAAAATAAAAATATTTAGTTTCTTGATAATATTTTGTAAAATTAACGATTTTGTGAAATATTCGACGTTAAGAAGTTTAATTAAGCAGCCTAAGTAGCCTACCACACCATTTCAACTCCATATCATTTACCGTTAAAAAGATATATTTTTGTTAAAAACACAAAATGGCGGCTAGATAGAAAACTTAACATTTTAGGAGCTATGTTTAAACTTTATCATTGGTTTTGATGCGAGGAATAAGCTGAATTTTTAGAACTATTTTTGGAACACTCTGTATATGTAGAAAATTCAGATTTTAAACAATTAATTTTATATATTGAATATGAGAGAAAACTTTAAAGTTTGAGTAATTGAAAACATCTTATTGGTAATGATTTCTTCAACTATAATAAAAATTAGAATTTGATTCGACATTTTTTATTGCTTACATTTGTCTAAAATTATAAAAATAAGGTTGCCAGAAATTAGATATTTAAACGCTAGTCACTGAAACATGACGTTGTACCAACCGACTGTTGTTTTATCTCTATGGTAGTGGTGGTATTTACCTCTCGAGGAATGATATATTTTTATTGTTAAACTTCGATTATACACTTAATATAAAAACATTTTATTATCTCCATACAATTTATATAAAAATATTTACAATTTACAACAATATAAATTTATAAACATATTAACAATGTTAATTAAGTAATACATTACGGAAACTATAAAATAATTAAACTTACTATAATAAGAGTACTAAGAATATATATATATATATATATATATATATATATATATATATATATTATACTTAAACCCGTCAAATATTTAGACAAGCAACATCTGAGAGAAATACAAAAAATCAATTATTTAATTTGTAAGATTATATTTAATTTATGAATTTTACTCATATTTCAATTAAAAATTACAAAATCATTACATACTGTATATAATATATATATTTTTTAATTATTGTCCAATACAAAATCACGCGTTGTTTTTTAAATATTCATAAAGCACATATTCTTTGTTTATACGCAGTTACAAGGAGCACTAAGAGGAAATGTTTTGTAAAAAGATAGTATATGTATCGAGGTCGGGGTCTTTATATCAGAACAGAATCTGAATCGAAACTTCCGGTTCATGGACAGAATTGAATGGAACTAAACAACAATGAAGAAGTATAGAAGGAGGGAGGGTAGATCATGTCTTATAAAAGGTTGCAAGGAAAACTCTACAAAAGGTACTTTAAATCTTTGCACCCAATGATTGGTCAGTGGTCGTCTGCCAGCTGGAAAATAAAACTATTGTGATAAAATGATGGCGATAATGGTTGAATCAGGGTCCACCTGCGAACCTTTAGGAATAAGATATCATAAAAAAATGCATAATGTGACATGAAATGAATGAATGCCAATATAAATAATATGAATTTACAGACATCCCGTTAAACTTAGATGTTTACTTTAATAATATTGCAATTAACATGTGTTATAAAATAAATTGCAATGTATCTTTATTAAATTAAAATGAAATTTAACAAAACTGGAGTGTACAAATTCCTGACGAGACACAATAGCTTTCAATAAAAGTGAAACTATCAACAAAAGATAGTGTCAAATATTTGTTCAACGTGTTCATGAAAATATAAAATTTTATCCATGTACACCAAAAAACCAATTTTTTAGTTTTTCAATTGTCTCGAAATAGCTGGAACGATTCTAATAAAATTCTGATAAAATAATAAGCTCAAAGGAACCAAAACAAAACATAGTGTTCACCATTTTTCGATAAATAAAAGTTTATTATATAACACAAAAGGGGAAAATCAACATTCACCAACGCCAATATTTACTCACAAATCATAGGCCTACTATTCTTTTATAAAAGGTTTTGTGCGTATGTTTGAATCATAATTTTTTTTTTTTTAATATTAGAACATTTATAACTGTGTGTCATAATTAATTTCCCTTTTTGACAGCTAATGCTCTAACTAGCATTTTTTGAGAGATTGCGACCAATTCGTTCGGTTTGACATTTGTTCCATGAACTACATTTTTTTTAGAAAATATAAACCAATTTCATCAAATCGCTAGATCCAATTTCGACTAAATCAGTATTTTCAGATTCGATTTTATCACCGTTAAATTTTGAGTGCGTAAAGTTTATTTTATAGATTTGAATTTGAGTGTACAAAATTTAAAATGTCGCCTACAAACTTAGAAGAGGGGACATGCTATGCAAAATACTGCAAGCGAAAAGAAAAAAAGAATATAGAGTTTTGTTATTTAGTATCTAACATAAGCCATATCAAACATTACAAGAAAAATAGAGTTTTTGAATAAATTTGGAGAAAACCCACATTAAAACCTCCAATTTATGTGAAGGAGAACATTTTTAAGGAGAAAATGAGAAATATTTAATAATTGGGCTCGAAAGGCTACTTCAGAGGAAAACGTTCAAAATCTGTTGTATTTTGGTCTTATAGCAGGTACCCAAAATTTGAATTATTCAAAATATAAATAAAAGAAGAAAAAACAGCATTAACATACACCCAAAATTTGAATTATTCAAAATATAAATAAAAGGAGAAAAAACAGCATTAACATACACCCAAAATATACTGGCATTGATAAAAATCTGTCACTCGTTTGGAATGTAGAACTTTACACTGATGTCAGACAAGCATCATTCCAAAAAGCACTTTTATATCTCAGGGAACCTCAAAATGAACATTTTCTCGAAAATCTCAATGGCTTGATATACCATCACAATCTTCATATTACGTATTTGTGATAAAGTAAAATGGGATTAAAGTTAAACTTCACATTTACCAATTTCTAGTAAATTTAGAAAAAAAATTGCTATTCCACAACAATCCTTCCCACATATTATATGGATAAATACTTAGATACACAATGTCATAAATCCAAATTTTCGCGATCAGGGGACCTCAAAACGTCGTATCCTGACCTTCCTTCATTTCGACGACCTAAATAAATAACTAACTTAACCTCCAATATAAATTCTAACCACCTAAGTATCTATATACAATTAACATTGTAATCTACTTTTAACCTCAAACAGGTTCCAATGAAATGAAGCTGTCAGAAGTCCGAAGGTGATTGATTAGGCGCCATCTATCAGGTTTGATTTTTTTCAAAATGTTTGCCGGAATGTGTTAATTCGTAATCAATTTACATGAGACAAGCTGAGGCGGCAGTTAAGGCGGCGTTCGCAAGACAGCAGATGTGTTTGATAAATGACTGAATAAGTCCCCCGACTTTAGTAACATCCAATACTGAAGATTATATAAAAACAATTATGAAATTATAATTAGTTGTATCTTTGTGAATTATCTATTCTGTTAGGTTATAGTTTGTGGGAGAAACTATCATTACAGCAAATGTTACGTGCAAAAATGCAGAAACTTTCGCATACAATCAAACAACCAATTAAACTCAAAATTTAAAAAAATTAGCATCGTCCCCAAGACCAAAACTATGATTTTCTCTAAATTGAATCAAACGAATTTCATAAAATTTTTGTAAAAAACTTATCTTTGAAAGGACCCAAAAGAAAAGGACTATTGGTCACCCCCCCCCCCCAATACAAGTTATCGGTTTAAAAGAAAAACTGAACAACGGACGCCACGTAAATTTAAAATATCGCAAAATTCAGCGGCAGTGATTTACAACTAAAAATTATGGATCTTTAGTTATTTGGAAGAAGAAGACGAAATCGGTGAGTCACGTTACATTTCAATATTTCCTCAATTAATTTTGAAAACATTGGAATTTTGAGTTTTGGTTTTTTTAGAAAATCACATGTTGATGACTTATAAATAAATCCAGTTATAGACATAAACTAGTTATAGTTTAATTATTGTAGCTCAGGTATCACTGAGGATGGCGACTTTGTCGTTGAAACGCGTTTAAGTAAACATAATTTTTGTGAGTTCTTAAACTAGTTATAGTTTAATTATTGTAGCTCAGGTATCACTGAGGATGGCGATTTTGTCGTTGAAACGCGTTTGATTAAGTAAACTTAATTTTTTGTGAGATCTTGTGTTCGAGTTTATGTTCTGTCTTGATGATTTGACAAACCATATTAATTTCGTGCTTTGAAGGAAAAAAGTGTTTGACAATTCCTTGAGAAGAGCGATAAATATAGTCTTTTTTTAGACCAATTTACAGTATTAAAAGAAAGAAAAGTGCTCTTTCAATTAGTATACTAAGGTTATTTATATCTCATTGTACAATTCGATCAGTGTAATTAATGCGAACCTACGATTTATTCTCCATAAACAGAACAAAACAGGAATGTAATTCAACAATTACTGATAGGACTAGCCTATTTTTCCAGCAGAAATAATAAAAATTATATAAGTTAGTTACATAATATGTGTTCAAAGTGTCAATAGTTATGAAAACAGTAAATATTACTTTTTCATTTTGAAATATTCAATGTCGTTTACACATTTTGAAAAGGGGAAACATAAAATACAAACACTTTGCTAGGCAAAAATACCGCAAGTAAAACAAAAAAAAAACACTAAAAACTTCAATTTTAATTTTTCGATTATAAAAGTCTTAAATAATCAACACATTACACAGCCTATGTTTATATTTTGATGTTGGCATGCCTGAAGACGCCGAGTTATTGACTGGAACGGTTTCCGCACTACAAGTCACAACAGCTGTCCATACATAACATAAGGGCAACTGTCATCGTACTCGCTCATTTACTATCAGCTGCTCACCTTTCTTTAAAATTAGGGGATATTAGTTCAATTCGTTCAACTAGCAACGGTTTTTTGTTTTCCCCGAAGTAAAATTAACATCAAGATACTCGTGACTTGTGTCTGGATAGTAAATTATTGATGGTCACACTGAGCACATAGCGAATTGAAATATTCACAAGGAAAATGTTCTTGTACACATCCGGGAAACCAACAATTTTGTATTGTTTTCGGGCGGTTCGCATTCATAATAGTCTATCAAATAATTATTATATTTCTTCTGGAAATATTTTTTACAATTAATAATAATAATAATGTTAGGAGAAAAAAGAACACTTAAAATCAAAAAAATTTGTTTATGACACAAGTGCTTTCAACCTTTACAGAAAAATTGAATTATGTAACATTTTTCTCATAACATAGGCCTAATTTCACACAGTAAAGCCTCAAATTTTAAAATAATAAATTCTTAACTATTTTGACAATGCTCTAAAACAACTTTTAAATCAAATGCTCAACTTGCAGCTAACGCGTCAGGAAAGACGCGTTTCTTTCAACATTAATTATTAATTCGTTCGTTTACCGACTTTGAACTTGATATGTAGCTCAAAAACCTAAACAAAATGAGCTGTTATAGAATTAAATAAAGGACAATAAATACATCATTTCAAATGACTACCACTTTAAAATGTTTAAATCTTTTATTAACATCACATTTTAAGTAATAGTAAAATCTAACAGCCTTTAAGAGTCATTAGATGGAGATTTTTTATAGCGGCTAAAATGAGGTTCAGGAAGGTAAAGGAAGTAAAGGCTTACAAGTAAGCACGTTAATTTTATTTGAAAATCGGCAGCCATTTTGAAATTTCTCTACAAATTGTTTTCAGGTTAACGAACCTCTCCTCCAATCGTTTGTAAAACTGTGCATACTTATAAAATTTGAATAAAATCAGACTAAACCTAGATAATTCACTAAGATAAGTGTATATACAAAAATACTTCGGTAAATATATATTAAGTTATCATTTAAATAGATAAAAAATATGGAGAAATTAATTCAGCACACAACTTATATCATTTTTAAAATAAAGGAAACTGCCTACATCTTAACCATCGACGTACGCCACAAATATCAAGATTCACGTATTGCTTGACGCATGCGCATTGAACGTAATATGAGTCGTTATAGTTCTATTTATAATATGACGATTTGCATAATAGGTTAGTAATATGCATGTAACCAATATTTCATGTATATATTAGTTGAATTGCGTTAATATAAAAGAATTTAACCTTACTTAACCAGTCTTGATAAAAATTCAAGTTAAGAAGGATAAAATTCTTTTATGGTTATTTCATATGAAACCAAAATCCTTTAAAATTGCCGCCATCATAATATTCCTATTTCACAGCGAAATGAAATTAGTTTGATCGATAATCAATATTAATTGAGGTTGATAGCGCCAAAATACAGCAAAGGATAGATAGAATCCGTGGGCCTTTCATGGTCTCAGGTATATGTTTAGCTGTGAAGTCAATAGCAATCGTTAGAATTTTTATACATATTTAGAAACTTACTAATAAAATATCATGTATCTTTCAAGTCTTCAACTTACGTTGAATTCAAGATTTAGTCTTTTTATCCACACAAAATTATGAATTGCAACCAGCTGAGAGAACAAAAATACTAAACGTTTTACTTACATCGTTTTGTATTTATAACAATTTAGTTTTATTATTAAGATAACTAGATTTGTTAACCTAGTTTCTTGTAAGAAAGAATTGACTAATGAAATCGTGTCTCTGATTGTGTGTGGGTGTGTCCTGTCCTTCTTACATTTTTATTGATGCCATAATATGGTCTACTGAACATATCTTCCATTACAAATTGCAATAGATGTTCATAGAATTTGTAGATTTTTAGGTTACGGAAACGTTTTACATTAATTACTGATTAAGCGATAGTTACAATATATGAAATATAGTTAATTTTGTAGCGAACTTAGCTGAAGTCTGAACGAAACGAAACGAACAGCTGATTATCATCTCGATCTAATTAGAGTCTTTGATTTAGATAATATACCGACACTAGTCCAGTTGGTGGATGTCTTGTAAAAAAATACAAAATTGTATATGTTCGAATAAATGGGAATAGTTACGATCTCAGAACCAAAACAATTGTCGATGAATAATTTTACTAATCATTACATAACGCTCATTGACAAGTATAATATTCAATATTCAAATTACAACATACACCATGTTCAAGGTTATTTCACTTGCACCAACTCTCAACGCGAGTGAGACTACATAAGTAGGCTAATATAGTCTCTACCCAATCATTAATGTAATAAAAGATGTTACAATTTAAGCCTCTTCTATTCTGGAATCAGACGTTCTTTTTAAATACGATAAAAAATTCGACAAATAAATAGATAATTCTTACAAAATTATTCTCATATTGTGTTCGAAATTTGTTAGTTTCGTTTCTACCTGACAGGAAGCGAATTCTACGCTATTTGTCAAAGAGTTTATTTTAATCTTGTCGGTTGATACAGGCGTATACAGTTGATATCTTTTTTAAAGTTCTTCAAACTGTTCTCAAAAAGTACTAAAGTCTTAAGGTTTTATCGATAAAAAGAACCAAGGCGCTTGGAGAAAATATCCTCTTGGAGAAACTGCAAACTAAATTAGAATTAGTTTTTTAAAGACAATAAGACTTCTTAAATTTAATTTCATCAACCAAAAGATGGACTTTACACTACCTATATGCTTCCTTTATGATTTTAAACATTAAAAGCTTATCATCTAAACTTCCACTTTATCGATACTTACATCTATTATTGAAAAATTGGTAGAACACTTAACAACTCCCCTTAAATAACACTCTTCTCACAAGTGAGGATATTTAAATACTAAAAATCTCGCACAATATAAACAATCTGTTAAAGAAAACACTTCGGCAGTGGGGTGAGATAACTCACAGAGATGCTTTAGATAGTCTATAGGTGAAAAATTTACTACCTCATCATGTGAACTATATGCTGTTTTCAGTTTGGACAACCCAAATATTATAAAAATCATCAACTGTCTCAAACTCATATTTTGTTGGACTCGTCTTTTGGGAATTCCTGATCCTTCTTTTGGGAACTCTCAGAGCGTATCGTTCCAATGACACTTTACTTTAGATGATTGGTATGTATGTGTGTGGGCACTGGGCACTGACCGTGATTACTGGCACAAGACCATCTGGCATCAAGCATGTCATGCACCCTACACACGTCTTACTAAATAAATAATCAATTCACATACTTTAACAAACTAACATCGGTGGAATATTTGCCTAGTCTGCTACACATTCCATTTACTGCATGTTAAACATCTAAGGAAATGAATAATTAACACTTGAATGGATTACATTACTAAAACCACGTACTAATGCCATACATATCTGATAACTTTATTACTACACTTTTAGAGAGAGATGTGATGATTACATGTGTATCTATGTCCTTGCCTACGCATTTCTTATATATTAAAACCTGTTATTTTCGAGTATTTATACATTCCTTTTGAGTAACAACCGACGAAGTTATAATGATAACATTTTTAAAGGATTTAGTAAACTATTACAAGATTCAAGTTAGATATTCACACAAAAAACTGCAAGAAGTTATTAATATCGAACACACAAGCAAATAAATAAGTGAAATAGAGGGGTGGAGGAGGATATTCCAACCTACAACTAAGGATAAGAAATGCCGTTTTGGAAAAAAAAAACTGTAAAATAGAGTGTATCATCACATACAAACAAACTAAAAATGTTAAACGGAGAAAGCGTGTGAGGCTCTAAATGACAAAATCCCAATGTAGATTTTGGCGAACACTCCCTCCGTCACTTAATAATACAACTTGTCTTATTATTATTTTTGTCTTTGAGGTTGGGGGGGGGGGGGATAATAAACAATTACTGTCATCATCAGCTACCCAGCTAAAAATAATGCAATGATTTTAATATTTTCTGAACGATACCATGAAATTCTTAAAAATCCTTATAATATTTTTTTAAATAGTTGATTACAGAATTTCAGCATAGATAAAAGAGTACTCTTTGTTAAAGAGGTAAATTGTGTTTATATCTTATTTTTATAATTAGTCAGGTATCTTTCTCCCTCATGTTATACGTTTATCCATGAACTTTATATACTACCACTTTTCAGTATGTATTATTTTAGCTATTAGCAATATAATTTTAGTTTTATTTAGATTTTAAAATACTTAATTATTAATATTTATATATAAATAATATTTAGTTACGTTTAAAAACAGAAAAATATGTTTCCAGTCTTGTACTGATCTTTAACTCCTATTAAGTAGTAATTAATTAGTGATTTATATTTGGTAAACACTGTATGCAATGTTTTCTACACGGTTAGTAGCATCAGTTACGGTTTGTTGTTGGCATCTGGCTTGGAGCGTGGGAATTGCGCGCGACACTCGCTGCTTGTACACTCCGGACAAAAAACGTCGCAACCAGTTTGCCTAGTCCGTCAGACATAATAAGGTAAGCTCTGCCATAACTTTACACTTTTTGAAGTGTTGTACCCTTGCAACAAGTGTTGTTCTGAAAGGGGGAAGCGGAAATGGAGTACATTTCCAGAGAAATACGCTACTCCAGTTTCCGGAAGTGAGTTGTTGCGTTTAAAGCTACCGGGCTGCTCCCTTCATACTCAAAGTTGTCAACATGTGTTTTAAAAAAGGTTTTTCTAGATCAAATTGATCGTCAAATGACAATCATGCTGTCCATGCAACTTATATTAGTAAAAAACATTTTTTAAATACTACGTTTTGAGGAAATATTATACAAAGATATTGTACGGTATATAATTATGTAAATTCGTAAAGTTAATTTATTAACATTATTATTGTGTATTAAATGTTGAGCTTGACTTATGAGAAAAATTATAAAGGATAATAAACAAACGTGAACACAATTCTCACAAAAAAAAATACGCCTAAGTATATAGTCAGTTATAGTTTGATTAGTGTAGCTCATGTATCACTGAAGAGGACGACCTTGTCGTTGAAACGCGTCTGATACTTAGGCGTATTTTTTGTGAGAATTGTGTTTACGTTAGTTTATTATCCTGTATTATTATTGTGTTTTTGTTCTTCTTTTATTTATTATAAACAAAACATAAAATTGATTAATCTATTAAATTTTACTCAAAATAGACATTATTCCTGTATTTATTCTATTTTCTTATATATATTTTCTAATTCGAAAACAAAATCAAAATAAAATTTCACTTTAAAAATGAATTATTTGATTTCTTAAAGCAAATTTTGTTATCCTCAAAATTCAAACCAGGAAGGGCATTTTAACTAATATAAATGTAATTCACAACAGTATGACGCATAAACTTTGATACATCTTCAATGTGTACTGTAAAATACATAAAAATATTACCGGAATTAAATTGTCCACGCGAATACTACATGGAATTGAATACGTCGTAAAATATTAAATGTTTGCGAAAAATGTATCCAAAATATCAAAAAAATTGTAGTACATTCTTACCTCTTAAATATACATACACTTTAGATAAGACGCACATATATAACTTTAAAAACGATTTAAATTGGTATAAAGTGAATCGGAAATTTGCACCTAAGTAAACAATTTATTAAAAAGCTGTTTTCGACATCAATACAGTTTTAAGAAGAGTCAAAGTCACAAACTATTCATACATGTTTTAAGACGAGCCTACAATGGTGTAAAAATATGTTTGGGACTTAAATGGTTACAATTTTTTTTTTTACAAAGTCTTGAAAACTTCTTAAAAATTCGTTTAGAAAAATTATACATACATTTTCATACATTGCACTTTTATACACATCAGGATTTTAAATTTTTGTTAATAATTTCCCTCTTACAAATATTGGAAATTTTCTAATTCCTACTGTGCAAATTTACTCTATGTATTAACTTCCTAAAACTCAAAAAAATTTAATCTGAACCCAAGAAATAATAGTTGATATTTAGATTAAATATTAATCTAAATATTATTATTTCTAAAAAGTATTATTTTCGAAATTTCATGAATGTTTTCCTCCTCACTAACGTTTCCAAAATGACAAAAAATTAGAAGTGTTTGTTGAAAATATTGTTAACTGGTTTCAGGCCATTATCACAAACTATAAAATGAGACACGCACCTGACTTCATGGAGTATCGAAGGGTTGGTGTTTTTTTTTTTTTTTTTTTTTTTTTTTTTTTTTTTTTTTTCCCCCTCATTTTTCCATTTTTTATAAAATGATGACTTAGAGGTTTTTCACCTTTTAAAACACAGGGGGAAAATCTCCAAAGAAGTAAGTACACCATTCTATTTAGTATACAATTTGTACTCAATGCAAATACAAACAGACAAACATCATTTCTAAAGGATTTTCCTTAGAAGTGATGGAACTGTCATGCTTGAATGGATTTACAAACTACATTTATTATTGATAGTTATGAAACACGATATAACTGTTTATACTGTAAATATTGGACAAACCCTTTACTAAGCTGCCGCATGCAATTATGATGGTAATCGTGCATTGTAACATTCCTTAGTATTTAGTAACGACATTCAGACAACAGCTCTAAAAATGATAATAAAACATGGACTTGAATATTTGCAAGACGACTGGTAACAAACAACGACATCTACAGCGAGAAAGCTACATCTCGTCCCACCGCAAGATGCTTTCAAGAAACAATTTAATTATTAATCACGACACACACAAGACTCAACAGAATCCGGTTCAGAGTAATGCGAGACGAAATGTCTCCTGACTGAGCGGCATCAATATACAAGACAAGTCTAATCATACACATCAAGGAATTACAACTTTTGTTTTTTAATATTTATGAAATAATATGATATATCGACTCCAACTCTGTATAAAACTGATTTAGTGAAGAGTAAAATTAACAATTTCGGAAGATTTCCGTAAATTACAGGAAAACTATTTCCTTCCATAAAATATCAAAAAAATGTATGACTAAATGAGACTGTCAAAATTACATCTTTATTTAAAACGAAAATTTAAAACAAACAAAATATGTTACAACAAAAACAAAAAGTAACTTTTCACTCATATTGGCTTATAATATTTCATAAATGTAATTTTTTTATCTGTAATGTATATAGGGCGCTGCAGACGAAACCGCCATATTGGATTCAAACACGCCATAAAAACAATTTCAAACACGTAAACATATTATTGGAATAATGATCGGAAAATTAGGCGTGACGAAAAATTGTAAAGATTAGACCAACACGAAGTGATAATCTTTCTACAGAAAAAAAATCGGTTTACTTTAGCAACAGTTGTTTAACTTCAGGAAATTGTGCTATTTTTATTTTACTGTAAATACTAAAAACTATAAATTATCACCATATCCATAATTTAGTTATCTTAAAAATTAAAGTAGATCCAACGATTTCGAATAAAGTATAACTAAAAAAATCTGCTTTACAACGGAAAAATATCCACGAAGAATTGCTTGACTGATAGCACTGATAGCACCTTAACATAAAAAATAACAAATATATAACAACTAAGAACTAAATAATATATATAACTACGAACGAGAAAATAAATAAATAAAATAACTATTTAAAACACAATTTATTAAAAAACTGACATTAAAATAAATGTACTAACTAATGTATTAATAAACTAAATAAAGCAACATATTTTTAATACAATCTCGATAGTTTACTTAGTATACAAAATTTACAAAGTATTTAAAAAAATTAACATTTTAAACGATTTACTTTTACTGATCAAAATATCAGCCAGTTAATATTTTTCATATCGTTTTTATTTTTTATTTTTATTTTTATATTTCGTAACGCCCAACGCGTTTTATATATTTAAAAATAGTAATACAAAAACCGATAAAACATAACCTCAAAATTAAATTTCAAGAAAATTTAATATATAAAGTAGGTTTAACTAATCCTTGAATATGATATCGATCGTTTTACCACTGCCTCTATAATGTCGGTCTAACTAAAAAAAAAAAAAAACTGAATTTAACTCTATTTCAAAACCGGTAATATCATGTTAATCTAGTTTAGATAAAATTACCAACTGTGTATAACACAATACTTCAGGAGGAAATATAACAAATTGTTAGTGTTGGTTAAAGAATAACACTAAAGAAAACAACAAAAGAGGAAACTGTTAAAAACAAACTGAAATTCAGCAACAGGTTGTTAACTCTCAGATGGTGCAAAGTAATGTTAACGGATAGGCATACTATCATAGCGTCATTGTCTGTTGTCGTTCCTTACTGGACTATGATACTTTGAAGGTGTTGGACCACCAACAACTTGTGATCATCCATCTTCATTACTGTCTGTGTCTCCAATCCTAATGAACAGAATCTGTGCCCAATCTTTATCATATTCGTTGATGCACTTTAAGTACAATTTATCTTCTTAATTCTTTCATCACTAACAGATTTCAACGTGTTTCAATTACTGATTTTAGACATAGATTTTTCAATTACCAAATTAATGTTGTGTTTGGTTGGTTATTGCGTTGGTTATCTGATGGAATACTTTAAAAGTTGGAGGAGTTTGAGGAAGTATATTATCACACTAAGTGGCGCTATTGATCAGCAACTTGGCACTTCCTTATCGAAATATATTCGAATATATTCTCCTTATCGTGTGTCGGTAGATGGAAAAGGCTTAATTTGTTCATGAACATCCAAACTCTCACTTATATAGTATATAAAAAGGAGATATAACACTACACAAAGCTGAAGAGATTAATATAGCAAATCGTCTTAATGATTGTTTTATTTCTATGAATGATATATTGGGATTTTCATCAAAATTTTACATAATTTTAAAATAAAATTGTCTGTAGATCTTGGGTGCTTTGCATGACATTCTGTATAGACCTACACTATAACATGGAGTGGCACATTGTTTTATCCCTGTGGTAATGCACACTCTTAATAACAAATAATATTGTAAACACTCTAAAATTCATCAATTACATCCCCAGTATAGTTAGTATAGCAACACTCTATAAATATTAAAATATATTTGACTTGAAGGGATCTAATAGTATATTTCATCACTTGAACCATAATAGAAGCTTTTCGATACAAGCTCAAGTTTAACTTAAAAATGAGCGAGGATCGAAAAGCTTCTTTTGGTCCAAGTGATGAACTATATTTTTCGTTATACTGCAAACAATATAAGAAAACAATTTCACAAAAACTAAAATGTTATAACCTATTTACCTTCAAAAGGTTGGACAAGTTACACAAGTTTGCAGCTATTACAGCTGTTTAGATTGTGTTAGTGGTACTTATTTAAAAAATCTGTGGAAACAGATGTTTTATCTGTTATTTACAAACGAGAGAATCGGTTGTTTTTATAGATTCGATACCAACGTTCATTAATTCGTATAAACGAAGTAACAGCTGATGACCTCGACCTCAGGTGATGTTTTTAAGTCCTAGGACTAAAAAGAACAACTTTAGCATCTCAATGCATGTATTGAAAACAGCTGTTTTTTAAGCAGTATGACGAAAAATAATATATAGATTTTCGATAACGATAACGAGAGCCGTAATAGTATTTTTAATAGTTCAACACACAGCACCCTAAGTCAAAATTTGTAGATGGAGTACTCACATCATCTCTCTAATATAAAAAATAATGACGTTACTTCTAAGCTTCATATATATATATATATATATATATATATAGGCATAGTAAAGGCTCCATCGCTGCACAATCGTAATAAATGGAATTTTTATCGTTGTAGAGTCTTCTTCAATTTTAGGATCAAGGCCAAGTTGCCAATACGAACGAAGCGAGTGAAGCAGTCTAATAAACGCACAGCTACGAACCCTGTTAAAGCAGAATCGCGGGGTTAAAATCGTAAAAAGTTACGAAATTGAATAAACCCGTGCAAAGCTTGGTTTCCAAGACACGACCCGGTAAGAGGCCCAACATATTTCTTCGAATTTTCATATAAAAGTATCGATTCCAATGTATGATAAGTTGATACATCTTACGTAGCCGGATCATACAGTTTCTTTGGCTCTATAGATAATGGTAAGTCAAGGGCTGGTGTTACACAGGGTTTCTGAACCTCGTAACTGTGGTATATATCACTAATTTCTTGATGTCGACTTGGCTCGAGCGGGCCTCAAAACTAGAGAAGCTTCCACTCGCTACGCTCATGCCGGTGACGTGGACCTCGTAACTGTGGTATATATCACTACTTTCTTGATGTCGACTTGGCTCGAGCGGGCCTCTAAACTAGAGAAGCTTCCACTCGTTACGCTCATGCCGGTGACGTGGACCTCGTAACTGTGGTATATATCACTACTTTCTTGATGTCGACTTGGCTCGAGCGGGCCTCTAAACTAGAGAAGCTTCCACTCGTTACGCTCATGCCGGTGACGTGAACCTCGTAACTGTGGTATATATCACTACTTTCTTGATGTCGACTTGGCTCGAGCGGGCCTCTAAACTAGAGAAGCTTCCACTCGCTACGCTCATGCCGGTGACGTGACCTCGTAACTGTGGTATATATCACTACTTTCTTGATGTCGACTTGGCTCGAGCGGGCCTCTAAACTAGAGAAGCTTCCACTCGTTACGCTCATGCCGGTGACGTGACCTCGTAACTGTGGTATATATCACTACTTTCTTGATGTCGACTTGGCTCGAGCGGGCCTCTAAACTAGAGAAGCTTCCACTCGCTACGCTCATGCCGGTGACGTGGACCTCGTAACTGTGGTATATATCACTACTTTCTTGATGTCGACTTGGCTCGAGCGGGCCTCAAAACTAGAGAAGCTTCCACTCGCTACGCTCATGCCGGTGACGTGGACCTCGTAACTGTGGTATATATCACTACTTTCTTGATGTCGACTTGGCTCGAGCGGGCCTCTAAACTAGAGAAGCTTCCACTCGCTACGCTCATGCCGGTGACGTGGACCTCGTAACTGTGGTATATATCACTACTTTCTTGATGTCGACTTGGCTCGAGCGGGCCTCAAAACTAGAGAAGCTTCCACTCGCTACGCTCATGCCGGTGACGTGGACCTCGTAACTGTGGTATATATCACTACTTTCTTGATGTCGACTTGGCTCGAGCGGGCCTCTAAACTAGAGAAGCTTCCACTCGCTACGCTCATGCCGGTGACGTGGACCTCGTAACTGTGGTATATATCACTACTTTCTTGATGTCGACTTGGCTCGAGCGGGCCTCTAAACTAGAGAAGCTTCCACTCGTTACGCTCATGCCGGTGACGTGGACCTCGTAACTGTGGTATATATCACTACTTTCTTGATGTCGACTTGGCTCGAGCGGGCCTCAAAACTAGAGAAGCTTCCACTCGCTACGCTCATGCCGGTGACGTGGACCTCGTAACTGTGGTATATATCACTACTTTCTGGATGTTGACTTGGCTCGAGCGGGCCTCTAAACTAGAGAAGCTTCCATTCGTTACGCTCATGCCGGTGACGTGGACCTCGTAACTGTGGTATATATCACTACTTTCTTGATGTTGACTTGGCTCGAGCGGGCCTCTAAACTAGAGAAGCTTCCACTCGCTACGCTCATGCCGGTGACGTGAACCTCGTAACTGTGGTATATATCACTACTTTCTTGATGTTGACTTGGCTCGAGCGGGCCTCTAAACTAGAGAGGCTTCCACTCGTTACGCTCATGCCGGTGACGTGACCTCGTAACTGTGGTATATATCACTACTTTCTTGATGTTGACTTGGCTCGAGCGGGCCTCAAAACTAGAGAAGCTTCCACTCGCTACGCTCATGCCGGTGACGTGGACCTCGTAACTGTGGTATATATCACTACTTTCTTGATGTCGACTTGGCTCGAGCGGGCCTCAAAACTAGAGAAGCTTCCACTCGCTACGCTCATGCCGGTGACGTGGACCTCGTAACTGTGGTATATATCACTACTTTCTGGATGTTGACTTGGCTCGAGCGGGCCTCTAAACTAGAGAAGCTTCCACTCGTTACGCTCATGCCGGTGACGTGACCTCGTAACTGTGGTATATATCAGTACTTTCTTG